>WEIU01020930.1:0-63634 GCA_013389925.1 Aegithalos caudatus
AAACAAGCGCCGGAGTGGAATCCCGCCCGCCCGGGAGCGGCGGCAGAGCGCTCCCGGACCTCCTCTGCCACCTCCTCTAGGCAAAGGGATACACCTCACTCTCCCCTGCCAGCAGCATTAGCAAGCCACAAGCACGGAATTGGCTTCTGCAGGTGGTCCAGTCCAAGCCCCTACCTAGGCAGGATTGCCTAGAGCAAGTGACCCAGGAACACATCCAGGTGAGGATGAAATGGCTCCAGAAAGGGAGACTCCCCAGCCTCCCTGAGCAGCCTACTCCCGTCCTCAATGTACAGAAGTTCCTCCTTGTGTTGATGTGAAACTTCTCGTGGTTTAGGTTATGGTCACTGCTCCTCATCCTGGCACTGGACACCACTGGAAAGTCTGGCATCACCCTCTTTGATACCTGCCTTTTGGGATAACTTTACGTATTAATGGGATCAGGATTTATCCAGGCCCACGAAAGGGCAAGACACGTGGTGCCCATCAGCTTGGACCACAGCTTGAGCTCAGATCATTCTACATCTGAAGCAACACTTCCTCCTTAAAACCAGTCAAAATTACCCACAACCGAGTTACTTTTTTATCTGTGACCCTCCTTAATAAATGTTTTCTCACCGCAACACTCCGCACAATTAACGAGCCCATTACTACTAGATTGGTTAGTCATGCAAAAACCCTTCCCAAGCAGGGGTTTCATCAGAACCTGGCTCCGTACACAGCTGAAGGAGGGCGTGACACACACACCCCCTTTCACACCCAGTTTGCCAGTGTTTTTGCAGAGATGCTGAGGTAATTACCAACCAATAAATGCCCATAGTCACTCATAAACCAGGATGGCAGAAAAAAAGAAGTTAAGCAACATTAGGAATAAGATTTCTAGGTTCCATGCCTAACATCCCATAAAAAGTGAAGCTTGAAAAACCACCTTTGGCTGCATTGCACCTCCCTCCCACATCTACAATCCCACATCCTTTACCAATGCCAGTTAAAGTCAAAAGAAATAAAAAAGCAGGTGTAAAAAGGAAGGAAAGCACTGTCTCTTCCACCACTAAACTGTGTCCCCAGGTGCCACACCTACAGGTCTTTTAAATCCCTCCAGGGATGGTACCTCCACCACTGCCCTGGGCAGCTGTGTCAGGGCCTGACCTCACTTTCAGTGAGGAACAGCTCCAGACCTCAAGACATATCTGGGTAGGGCACATCCCCAGGAGCAGCTCCAGGTGGGAGGCTGGACTCTCTCACCAGGAATAAGGGATGCTCTGGGTCCCAGCCTCTACACGCATCCATTTATTGATGTCACTGAGATCCCACAACACACACTGCTGGCTCCATTAACTGAGAATTCCTGATTTAGCTCATTTCTCCAGATATCAGTGTTGTCTTCAATGCTGACTAATTAGCACTGATTATTCCTCTTAACTCCATTCACCGTGGAACAGAGCTACAGCGACCTGGGTATCTGCGGCAGATCTGGATTCAAGACCAGGGGCCTGGAGCAACCTGGTCTATAGTGGAAGGTGTCCCTGCCCATGGCAGAGAGTTGGAACAAGATATTTAATGTCCCTGGGATTCTAAGAGGCCTCCCTTGACCAGCTGAAAACAAATTTCAAGTCCCTTCTAAATGCTGTTTGCTACCATAGAATGATGGCACATTTTTCAATTTCTCTGACACCCAAAAGGCCATTTCCAAAGGAAAAAAAAAAAAAAAAACGAAGGGAAGAGAGAGGGGAGGAAAGACCTGTTACGAAATACTAGTCTAAGAGTAAAAAACTGTTGTTTATATTTTTCTCACAGATCCAAATCTGTAAATCACCAAAATTCGAGTGTGCGGAGCTGCCAGGACTCATCCCGCCTCCCGATCCAGGCCGCGCTTTCCAGCGCGCCGCGCGGGGAGCGCAGCCTCCTCACCCGGAGCGGGATCAACCATTTTTCATCCTCCCGGGATGACAGACCCCTCCAGAGGAACCACTTTTAAGCGCAGACAAATAGCCGGCACATTCCTCCTGCCCTCTCCGGAGCATCCCACACCCCCCTTCTCCCCGCATCCCGCCCCGCTCGGGGCTGTGCTCCGCTCGCACCGGGGTGGAAGCGCGGACATCCATCATAGGTTCGGGATGCTGCGGCAGCTCTTTCTACGAACAGCAAGTGGTACTCAAAGGTTGCTCTGCTGCTACTCATCGCAACTTACCACCCTGCAACTTCTTGTAAGGCTCCCTGTAAACAGAAAGAGTTGTTCTGCAGCCACCTATGCTGCTGGTGCAAAGCCCAGTACCTGGTGGTCCTGCCATCCCCCTTCACCCCCGTCCACACGAACTACAGCAATCTGCTTGCTCATCTAACACCGGTTATCTCAGAGCAGGTACCTAATTCCCAGCGCAAGGGGTGTCGTGTTTAATACCCCGGAGGAGCTCCAAGGTGCCCGCGGAGGCGATACCCAAACCGCGGGGATCCTGCCCGGAGGCCAGGGCAGCATCGCTCGGTGCCCGTGCCCACCCCGGCCGGGCTGCCAGCCAAGCGGCGAGCGCAGCCCGGCTCCTACCGCTCCTCCCGGCCCGCAATTAGCACAGATCCGCTCCCAGAGCGGGACAAGTCCCTCAGGCCCTGGGACAAGAGCAGCCAGCAGCGTAGGCAGCCAACCCAAACAAGTCATTTGGCTCGCAGCCTACGCCGTGTGTCCTGAAGGGCCCTCGGCAGCGGCTCCCGCTCACCTTTCATTCCACAGGCGCTTGGAAGCAGAGCAGGACGTACAGGCACCATAAATACCGGGCTCTGAAAGCTGTCGGGCCCACTCCGGGGGCTGGGGACACAGGGGCTCACACCCTCCATTCATCCCAAAACTGCAAACTGCTCCATGCCCTTCTGTCAAGCTCCCAAAACACCCCCAAAACACTCCCGAAGGATTTTGCTTGACAAAGTCTTGCTATCCCCTCCAATGTGGTGACACTGGAAAGTAGAACCATGGAAATCCTCCACCCCACGTAGCCAGTAAAAGGCCACATTTGCCATTTCCCACGTAGCAGAAGCTCTCTACCAAAATTCAGTTTCACAATTCTCAGCAATGAACACAGTAATTTATTTTTTAATAAGTGAAACACAGGTGTCTCAAACATATCTTCTCCTGATTCCCTGATTCACACACCATTCACTGATGCCCACTTTGGATGATGTTCTGGAGCTGAGTTTCACATTCTCAGCAGACAGCAGCACTCACTGCCTGCTCACCATCAACAACTGCAGAGATGACCCTGCTGGCAGGAGAAGCATTCCTGCTCTCCAACAGCTGCAGAGCAAGGTCACTGTGAGCAGCAAATACTACTGATACTGACTTTATAAAGAAAACACTTCTTATGTCAGTCCAAGTGATGCAAAACAGGTGTTACATTTTCTCTTTTCCCAATAACTCTTTTGCAAAAATAATTACAATCTTAATTCTTTGATTCCTTGTTCTTAATTCCTTACGGGTGTTTCACATTCTGCCAGCAGATCCAACACAATCACCACTCAAATGTAAAAGCCCAGACACAGAGAAAGAACAGTTGGACTTGATGATCTTAAAGGTCTTTTCCAACCTGAACAATTCTAGGATTCTATGAAATGCCTCATATACACCAGCAGCATCTCAGAATTAACATTTCCACGCTGAGACAGACTGAACAGGTTTGACCAAAGCCTTCCAGGGACACAGTTCCTGTGGTGCTGCTCGTTTATATGCCCACGTTTTGGATTTTATTGGACATTTCATTGCCTTGTCTTAATTTTTTTTTTTTTTTTTTTTTTGGGGGGGGGGGGGTAAGAAAAGCAGCACTAAATGTTACCACTTTGGCAAACTGCAGGTTCAACTCTAGACACACCGCTACTCCAAGTAGTGGTTCCTTTGGCAAATTGATTGTGGAAGGCAAAATTAGGTCACCTGACCAATTCTTAAGAGTAATTCAGACGTGATTCCACTTTTGTCTCCCAGAGAGGCTGCGCTCCATCCGCTGTTTGTCATCACGGATCAGTGTTCAACCAGCAAACAAGAGGAGGCATCTGGACCAGAACAACATTGTGCTGCAGGGGACCAGCCAACACAGACCCCAAACTCAGGGGCTCTCTGGAGCCACGGGGTTTGCATTAAGGCACTGATCTGTGCTCTCCTGTCACTCTGCACTCGTCCATTAAACAGGCCTGAGTTCACTGCAGGCAATCCTTTACTCAGATGAAGAACGGAGATATCTCACAACAAAGCAGAGAATAGGGGCTACCAGCAAGAAGTCAGCATTTGACATCAATAATCATCTTACTGTCAGCACAAGGAAACCATGTTCCTGTCCTAAAAACACTGGATGCTGAGCAGGAAAGGGAATAAGGGCGATGGGATGTGCAGTAAAAAGGCAACTCCATCATTTCTCTTTGTCTCACCAGGACAGGGTAAAATGTTTGGCGTTGTTTCTCCAGGAAGACCATGCCTTAGTGCCAGGGATATTCTACCACATGGGATAATAAAAGTCACAATAATTTTAATTTTCATTTCTCAGCACGGATTATGGTACTTCCTTTCACATCAATTATGCCTGTTACGCACTTCATACTCTAAAAGGCTCTTGCTTCATAAGACTACATTATTTTATAAATAGAATAATAAAATACCCTTGACTCATATCCATTCAATGAAGATGAGGGAATGGATCACTCAACTTTATGCGAAATTGAAAAAAATGAAGTTAAATCAGTTATGATTTTCTTCTTAACCATGACACGTGCTAAGGGTACTATTTAAAAAAAAAATTATCTTCAAGCAAATTCCAAATTCTGTAAAATCTCTGATGTCCAGGTTTGATTTGCAGCTTTGATCCCTGCAATTTACCTAAAAGAACAAAACAAACCCTCTTTTTTAAAGGGAAAGAACTCAAAACCTCTTGAATTCTTCTGCATGACTGAGATCATCCTTTTGATTTCTGCCCCCAAGCTGATGGGGTTGTTAAAATGAATATATTGTGCCCATCCATCAGGTTAAAAACAAAACAACACACCTGACTGAAGGCGGATTTTTATTGAATAAGTCAGGGTAGTCCTCAGTTATCTTCTCACTAAACAAAGAGGCATCCAGAGAATTAAGTGCAAGATTGATCTGCCCATTTGAAGTAAAGGTTTTTTCACATCACATCATCTGACAGAGGAATTGTATCCTTCTGGTGCAATAGAAATTAGTTGAAGCAGCAGGACAGGCAAAAAAGTAAAACATAGGAAAAATAAAATAATCATAGAAACTACATATTAATACTTCAAGGTAAGACACTAAAGCTTGTTGTCCAAAGAGCTACACTGTTGAATTATAGATATAAAACTTGATTTGTACTTTTATAAACTTGGTTTGTCATTCTGCCATTCCTCAAGGCCTTAGGGACGGAGCAAGCAATGCTAAAGCCATTCCCACAGCTGATCCCAAGACTGCTTCCACTTCAATCCAAGCTTCCAACCCAGATCTGTTCACATACTGCAGTTATTGACAGGGATAACTGTAGAAATGCAAATTCAGTGACTATAATTTGCTTCTAAGCAGGCTGCCAGTGTCACCTAGGATCTGTGATTGCTGTTCTTTTCATCTCTTGAGACAGAACACCCCAGACACCGACAAACAGCAACAGGGCACCCCGGCCATGTGAGGGATGCTCAGAAAAGCATCAGCTGGTCCAACTCCAAAAGGCTGCTCCTGTCACCTGCCAGCCCCTCTCAGCTGCTGGCAGGCAAAGATTCCAAGAATAAACTGCAAGAAAACTCATCTTTCTACACATCCAGCATTCCCTGAGGGGGCTGTTAACAATCTAAGTTGGTACACAACACCGTTTGGGAATTTCATTTTAAATACAGGTATTTATTGATAGATATTATTATTATTATAAAGCCATGTCTGTGTCAATCAGAAACAGTACAAATTTCAAGAAATCCTCACCTCATTTTGGATATTACGTCCTTTTTTATTTATTTTTTTTGGAAGCTAAATGCTTTTTAACTCAGGCTATCATACATTTCCTTTAATCCCCTCTCTGGCACAGTAGAATTTCAGGCAGCATCAGTTGTAGCTCAGGACTGCACCTTTTGCTTATTACTTGTGGTGTTTCAGTGCCTCACAAGCAGGAAGATTTCCAGATGCCTGCCAGCTACCCAGTGTTCCTCATTTTTAGGCAGGTTGTTTTTCACTGCAAATCGCCAAACACTCAAAGAGACTACACTGCAGCGAGGCAAAGAGAATTGAAGAAAGCACTTTTGGCTAAACTTTCAGCTCCCAAATATTGGAATCAGGTGAATTTGTCATTAACAAGGATTTAGGTGAGGACTCACAGTCACAGGATGATCTGCACAAAGCCTAGGCAGGCCGTGAAGGACCATGAACACAGAGGGTTTCATGCATCTGGAAAAGGATTATTCTAGAAGCATGGATTGGATCCATCAGTGTAAGAAAGAGGGAGGATGTGCCATGACACCTGTTCTTGCCACAGCTATCTATTAACTGAGCAGGGTTACTCTTCTGGGAACCTGATTAAATTGCTGCCACTACATAGCATTTCTCTGCAAAGTCAGGTGTCACAACATTTTTAACTGTAGGCAAGAAAAAGAAGCAAGGAACAGGAATGAAATGGGGAGGATAATCTGGGCTCATCTACAAGTAGATGACAGAAGGACTCTCAGGTGTGGTGTTCCGTTCTGGATACAGACATTCCGTTGGCTCAAACTGGACCTACCTCAGGGAAAAGAGGCTTGGGGGGCAGTCACAGCTTTACACTCCCTTTTACAGCCTCAGAAATGGAGTGTTGCTTTCCCCACAGGCTTATAGCAGGCTGCAGAGGGACATTTCACAAGGGTTTCTAGTGGACAGGACAAGGGGGAATGGCTTTAAACAGAAGAAGGGCATGGTTAGATGGGATATTGGGAAGGAATTCCTCCCTGTGAGGGTGGGCAGGCCCTGGCACAGGGTGCCCAGAGCAGCTGTGCCTGCCCCTGGATCCCTGGAAGTGTCCAAGGCCAGGTTGGACACTGGGGCTGGGTGTGGCCTGGGATAGAGGAAGGTGTCCCTGCCTTTAAGGCCCCTTCCAACCCAAACCACGCTGTGGGGTTCTACAGCACCACTTCTCTCTGTGTCTCCAGCTGCATCCACCATCTATACAGGGCATTTTGTGGGTACACAGCAAGGTCAACTGCATGCCAGGCTTTGTGAGGTATTACACAATCGTGGCTGAGGACAGAGCAGATGGAACTGCTCCCAGCTCTGACCCTCCAGGTGCTGCACTCAATGAGCCACCCCTGTGTTATGCAAGTCTTGCATTAAGTCTGCTCAATGCTTTTCTGTAGCTAAACAAGCCATGACGTCTGTAAAGGCTTTTAACAATCACCCAAACTTTTTAAAAAGCTTTTCTCTTTAAAACCAAAGTACACTAGTAGAGAAAATGTGATGTGAAATCAGCTTGAGTAGAATGTGTTTTCAAGCCATCCTCAAAGCCAAAAAGGTTTTAACAAACACAAGGAAAGTGGGTTTGGGTAGGCACTTTGCAAACTACACCCTGAACCCAAAGGGCATCAAAGGACACAAACAGCATGGTAAAATGAACCATGCAAAGCAGCAAACACAAACAGGTTCAATTTCTTCACAGCTTGTTAAAGTCTGTCCTAGCCCAGCTGCTACACCTGCACACCCTCCTTGGGAATGGAAGTAGCACTGTGCACATGGAAGAAGGGAAGAGGAGTCTCCATTTAGACCAGAAATTATCCTTAAGAAATCCCCCATTGAAGGACTAGAGTTGTTGGGATGTACAAGCAAACTAACAAGATGAAACATCAGAGAATAGTCAGGGAAGCTGAAGGGGCTCGGCTGCTTCCCTCCAGATTTGCAGAAATGTTGAACAGTGGCAGGAGGCAGAGATCCAAAACACCCGTTTGGATCAGCTGGGAAATGCTATTACACACCAGCACTGCAGTGCTTTCAGAAGATTTAGAATCCTAAAATCCCAGAGTGGTTTGGCTTGGAAGGGACCTCAAAGCTCGTTTCATTCCATCCCTGCCATGGGTAGGGACACCTGCCACTGTCCCAGGCTGCTCCAAGCCCCAAAGTCCAACTTGGCCTTGGACACTGCCAGGGATCCAGGGTCAGCCACAGCTGCTCTGGGCACCCTGTGCCAGGGCCTGCCCACCCTCACAGGGAACAATTCCTTCTGTATTCCAAATTCTGTGTGTTCAACCTGTCTCTAATCAACAGACAAAGATACTGCTTGAACAAGATTAAAAATCTGAAAAACTGCATTTTCCATTGATGAGAGACATTTCTTAAAAGTAACTTTTAATACATAGATTTGTCTCAATGCACTAAGACAGCACACAAATTCTCCCTTCACTATCTCACATCCCACTTTTTACATCCTATTCCTGTTCAGCAGCATTTCAATGGACAATCTGCCTGTTATCTGAAGACCTACCATTAGTTTTAATGCAGAAAACTCATCCTTTTGCACTTCAGAAGATCTGCCTGAAACAGAAGCACTCATTAACGCAGAGACCAGCAGGAAACACAGCTCTATATGAATTTTGATTAGACTGGCTCTGAAAGGAGAAGCTAATTCCTAAAGCCAGCCCTTTCACCATGCACAGGACTATAAAATGTGCCATTTCCTCCTGGTCCTCTACTTCTGCTCCTGACCTCCCCCCTGTTATTCCAGTGGTTTCCATGCCATTTCATTAACAGGATAAAAAAAATTAACATAATTTTCTAACATGCCAAAAAAAAGAGGGGGGGGAGTGGAGGGGGATGGAAAATTTACTTCCTTGCTTTTGCTGTTTTAGCTCCAAAGCTAAGCAAGCCCAGCTGCTCAGGAAATACCATTGGAATGAACACATTATTGAACATGGAAGAATCAATCGAGATTGCTGTCAAAAATTTCACATGCTGCAAGCAGGCCAGCAATCAAAGGGCTCTTACGAAATACTTCTCAGCCATGTTGAACAACTTCATCTTTCAAAACTTGGGCACATGATCAAAACTACTTCCAAAAAAAAAAAAAACAAAAACACCTCACAGAAAAAAGAACTGAATTACAGTAATTTCACCAGAAAACCAGAACCTATTTTTTTGTTAACACCTGACATAACATGACTGTTCTCTAGGTATTGCATTTATTCCAGACAAAATGAAGGGGGGGAGGAGGGCAGGAAAGAAGTTATAGCTAAAGATTACTTCTTTCCAAATAGCAAAGCCTACTCATCTTGTGATTGCTGATTTCATCCTGGATTCTTTTTACTGACACACTTGCTGACAAGACACAAAGAACGTTGATTCTTTTAAAAGGCAAATTCAGACTATTTTGCTGTAAATACTTGAACCCCACGGAGGTTTCTCTTCGTCAGCTGACAGTGATGAACAATTTGACCATGCCAGAGTTGCTCAGGGCTCTCCTACAGCCATGAGGAAATTTCAGGGCTTGAAAAAACCTGGGATAATGGAAGGTGTCCCTGCCCATGGCAGCGGATGGAACTGGATGAGCTTTAAGGTCCATTCCAACCCAAACCAGTCTGGGATTCTACACCAGGTTTCACATGTCCTGATGCAACAGATGGGTTTGTTTATGGTTTTCCTGCATTTTCATAATGCTGTGCCACTCTGAAGTAAATATCTGCAGCAAGTCTGTTCTCCCTTGCATCAACAGATGGAATGTAGCTGCCTGTTCAGCTCCTTTTCCAAGCAATCATTTGGATTCTTGCTTATTTCCCCTAAGGAACCTCTTGGTGGTCTTCATGATCTGACAGTTCAGATCTTGGAGCACACGGGAGGACACTGGGAATTGATGCTGTTCTTGCAAATTCTGTATTTCTCCATTACTAAGCTGAAATAACCAATTTTTGCTGGGTTTTTCTTATTTTTTCTCTTAACTGTGTTGACCATAATGCATTATCACCTCGTGGAATTTAGGTCTGGGATATTCCATCTGACAGTACCTGAAGTTTTTAATTTCTTTAATATCTGCTATTATGTGTCTTTAGTTACTGAAATGTTCCCAGAAAAGGGGCCACTTCAAAAACTCTGTACCTCCACACAAAATACAAAATAAAAAATCATGAAAAATCAACAACAACCACCCCTTAGGGTACAGTGTATATAAAACAAAAAAATCCCCTCAAGTCAACATCCTCTCTTCCCTCCTTGCCCCAACATCCACAAGATACAAAGAAGATACAACCTTCATAATTCTGTGACGTCACCATGGATAGAAAAACGTATTAATAACCACTATCTTCCATTTCTGGCACCTCAAAATACTGCCCCTAATCTACATTTGAAGCCTGGCTCAAATAAATTGTTGCACAAGGATGATGCTGTGCATCCTTCATTTATACCCCAGACAGGGGGGTTAAGTAAATTTCTTATAAAAGCAAATAATTACGGAAAACTTAGGCCCCCTGCTGCTCCTAATTTGAACTGTTCTTTCAGCTTGAAGCCACAGCATTTGCTAATGGCCTGGATTACTTAGCAGAAATTAAGTTTTGTCTTAGAATCTCTAAAGTTAATGACCTCGGTGTGGAATGAGCTTTGCGAACAAGAGTCCTGAGGATCCTGGCAAGCACAAGAAAATAAAGAGAACATAGGTTTTGAAGCTGAAGATTAAAAGGCTGCTTCAAAATTAAGATTATTTATAACAGATGAAAGCTGAGCTGATAATGTATTTGCCTTCCTAAGCAGAGAGAACACGCTATGTCAAAAATTAATTCAAAAATTCAAGTCTTGTCCACCTTGAAAAACAATGAATGTCTTTATTTTCCCTTCCCTTCTTATCAGGCACAGATTTTTCAAGTATGCTCCTTCATCTTTTATTATGGCTTTTATGTCCAAGTCAAATAGTTTGCTCTTGGCATACGTGAAACTAAATACTGACAGTTATTGACTGTAAAAGGAAATGCTTAATTGGATGAATTACACCCTCTTGATTCTAACAACAAACTTGTAGAAATGTTAAATCACACACAATTGCATCATGATTCCCATCTTTTATTATA
Source organism: Aegithalos caudatus (assembly GCA_013389925.1). Lineage (NCBI taxonomy): Eukaryota > Metazoa > Chordata > Aves > Passeriformes > Aegithalidae > Aegithalos > Aegithalos caudatus. The sequence goes on from WEIU01020930.1 coordinate 11,017, forward strand.
TACCTCAAGTTCCCAGAATTATACCTTACTTCATTGAAAAAAATAGATTGAGTAAATTCATATGAAGATTTATCAGTTTCTTTCATTTAGGCACTTTCAAGGTGTTTGGTACCTCAATTAACTTGTAACATTATGAATTGTACAATCAGAACACTCTTGAATAATGTTTAATTAAGACCCAAATGTCATAACAAAGGTTATCAGAGGTGTATTTAAAAGCATGTTCAACCTGGGAAAAGCTCATCTTGATTCAAGCTGTAAAGTGATTTGAAATTCAGTGAACTGGGGGAATTATTATTAAAGTAGAAGGCACATATCTTCTGAAGAAAAACTGAATTCTAGAGCATACGGCTTGCTGAGCACTTAGCATAAATAATTCTGATCTGTTCCCTTCCATTGTTCACTAAAATTGGGATAATTATTATATATTAATAATATTCCTCACAGCACAAGGAATTTCTCAGGAGAGAAAGACTGCCATTTGTTGTCCCACCAAACAAGCACCTCAAGGAGAAAAGAGCCAGATGAAGAGTTGCAACTGTAGCTGGGATTTTTTACAAGTTAAAACAAACCAGGTTTTATGCAGTAATAAGAAACCTCACTGAACTGTGTCCTCTCCAAAAGGAAGGAGTGAGGTCACAGACAGCTGCCAACTTGCACCTTGCTAAGTGCTCCAGTGCAAAACTCTTTGCCCACCTTACCTTTTCTCTAGTCTTTCTTCACCAGGCACAATGTGCTTAATGGAAGTGAAATAAACCTGTCTCTGCAATTAATATCAAAGAAAATCATGATGTGATTCTCACCAGAGGTTGAGAACGCCAAGAGGAACTGGCTTACCTAAAATTTGGGGTTTGCCCCCAGGTTGGTGACTGCAGTTCCTCTGACTGGAGACCACCTGAATCTCTAAAGGGCCCCAAAGGACATAAAACCTGTGCCTCATTAATCAGGATTCAATAAACTACTGTTGAGACTGGCCAAAGCACACAATGCAAAGCCCTCAGAAATCAAACAGTGGCAAATCTCTGGCCCTTCAGCCAGCCAGTATTAGGGAATTTTAGGAAACAAACTGCAGCATCTGAATTTCACTAAATTTCACAGGTCTCAGTTGCAAAGAACCTCAACAGATTTTGAAGCCACAGCATTAGGTGTGCTGGGTTGGAGGCACAGGTGGAGTGTTGAGGCTGTGCTGTCACCCTCTAGCTGTCACCCTTCTCCATCAGCAGGCAGATGGGGCTTTTCCTGGAGCAATGGGAACCCTGCTTTTCCTGGAGCAGAAAAAGCTGGGCAACCACCAGCAATCTTTGCCTGCCGCCAGCTGCTCTCACGAGAGATCGGGATCACATTCAAAGGAGTCAGGGAAACAGACACAGACAGGTACCTTGGCAATCCTTTCCTGTCAAGCCTATAGCTCAGTCCCCAGTAACTTACTTCCTGCACCTAATGTGGGTTTCATTCCTCCTCCAACCTCACTTTTCATGGATATCTTTGTTTACACACAGGAGGGAAAGCAACAGGACAGAAACCTACCCAAAACAGACTTGCAAAACACCAGAGTTAGGGGAAGAGCAAAGGAGAGCTAAAGAATGAGAAACACTTCCAGAAAGTTTTGTCAAACATGAGTAAAGAGTTTGGGGTTTTTTCCCAGCTGCAGGTCACGCACACCTGACAGGTTTTAGACAAGTTTTGGCCTGACCTTGCCTTACGCAGGAGGCGAGACTACATGACCTCCTGTGGTCTCCCCAGCCTGAACTTTCCTGTAAAGATAAAAATTTTAAAACTGCTCAAACATGATTTTGCTATATTAAGTTTCAAATGAAAACACTTCAAACATTTGATTATTTCTCTAAGGAAAGCAAACTCACATCTATCCCTTTCATAACATTCTGTGCAGTACAGCAAAGTGAGAGAACAAAGCAATTGGAGGAATTTTCCCCCTCATAACAAGAACACACAAATGATGAAGACTCAAGCTAAAGAAAATAAAACAAACAACACCCTCCCGCAATCATAACATAGTTATGTTACATAAAAAAACTCATTAAAGCCATAGCAATATAGCAACAATGCCTCCTGATACAAGTAATCATATATTAATAAGCCTAAATCATATCTTATACTGGAATATCACTTACAGAAGAGAAGAACCATGTCCAAAATAACATTCTTAAGACACTGAACTGTCTGCTTTATATACTTTAAAAGCAAAAATAAACAACTGCTGGGTAGCAGAACTAAAGGGGCTTTACATCAAACACCAGATATTACTGTGTGGAAGCAGAGGTCACTCCATCATGTGCTCCCCATGTGAAAGGCTCCTGGGTTGAGTTCCCAGAACCTCCCAGTGAGACAAGTGCTGAGGGAGGGGGAACTTGTGTGTCCTTACCTTTGGACAAAGTGCCCAGTGCTTTGGTTGTAGGAAACACTTGACTCCAAAACCTTTCCAGTTTCCAGTACTTTTCTCTTCCTATCACTCCAGGCACTGCTCTCTCCATTTCCACCCAGAAAACACAAGTGTTAAACCAGCAGCTCTGGAACAGGGGCACCAACGCCTGGGTTTGAATTAGCATGGAACACAGGTATCCATCCCTTCATGCTTCAAACAGCCTCCCTCCTCTAATCCCTCCTTTTTATTTGCCCATAAAAAAGCCTAATTACTCAGCTGCACCATTTTCTGCAAAAACATTTGAACATTCCCACATGATGTACGCGCTTGTTTAAACACCAGGTAATAAGGAGCATGTAAAAGATTCCTTCCATAAAAAAGCAGTTTCAGTCATAACATACAACATGAAAAATCCAAGGCATAACTCATCCATTAGCAAAATTAGTAAGCCTAATGTATGGATCACCAAAACTCCCACTTTAGGGACTGCCAGGTTTTATGTCTTCAATAAGTTCCATGACAGCTTTCTTTAAATAGTTGAAATTTCAAGTACTTCCCAAGTAAAACACAAATTGTGAATTACAGTTCAGTCGTAGCCATACAATAAAAATCATCTTCATATAACCACCAGCGCTCCCAGGTCATTCCCCCTGTACACCATTATTTTATAAGGATGCCTTAAGATATTTTCATTAAAAAAATAAAGTCAGGATTTTCTAGCACTTAGTCCAATCAGAACAAGATTCAAAGACAACTGCTGGGAGAAACTCAGAGTTACTCCTAAAAACTGAACTTTCTATTTAACACAAAAAGTTTGCTCTTCACACAGGCCTCAGTGAGCCAGTGACACAGTAAAAGGTGATGCTCACAACTGGCATTTTCACATATTGGAAATGCTGATTCATGCAGACGAAAAACAATTCATGAAGGGTTTTATGCAGGTGCTGAAAAACACTTAATGAAGTGTTCATTACTCACTTCAAGAGCTCCTGTCTTTTCCAATTCATACAGTTTGGGCTCCAAATGTTATTGATTATGTATATTCCTACTTTACAACAAATTATAACCTTGCTCCTTTACTGCTCTAAGTACTTACATTCACAGTGGAAAGAAATAAAAAAAACCTCATGCAGTTTTGCATGTATTCATGATTTAACTGTTCAGCAAATCTAATGCTAAAGGTTAATCTTGAGACAGGGACCAGATGTTCAGGCAGAAGGATATTTTTCTCAAGAGGAGATACCCAGGAAGTCTGTCTTTCCAATCTTCTCCAGCCCACAGAATTTCCCACCACACTTATCCAACTGGGAGAAATTATGAATCAGCCTCCAACTTAACCATGTACAGAGCAGAAACACCAGCTCTGAGGGCTTCAGCACAGAGCACTGAAAAGCACGTGGAGCATTCCTAACGCCCTAAAGCACTTGGGTGAGCATTATACCATGCACACACAGCTCCTGTCAAAAACAGGATTCTTGTTCCAAGTTTCAGGATGAACTTTTAATTCTCTAAAATCTGAGCCATTGAGTTGTTTTAAACAGATCACTCGCTCTGGATTTTAACCAGCAGCACATTTCACAGGTAAGTTTACCACCAGTGGATAAGCTTGCTAAGTCTTCTCCAGGATGAGCAGTCCCTGGAGTCTCTCTTGAAAGATGCTCCAGTCCCTTCATCATCTTTCACCATCCTCACCAGATTTGTTCCAGTGAATCCTTATCTTTACTTTTACAGAGCAACCCACAATTGATAGTAGGAGTCCAGAGGAAAGATCATCTCCCTCTACGTCCTTCAGTTTTCCTTCAGAAAAGGCATCCTATCACGGTCTGGTTTGGGTGGGAAGGGACATTAAAGCCCATCCCATTCCACCCCCCACCACTGTCCAAAGGCTGCTCCAAGCCCCAGTGTCCAACCTGGCCTTGGACAATTCCAGGGATCCAGGGGCAGCCACAGCTGCTCTGGGAACCCTGTGCTAGGGCCTGCCCTCCCTCACAGGGAGCAATTAGTTCCCAATATCCCATCCAGCCCTGCCCTCTGGCAGCAACCAAATTGTGCCTTTCCCTTCTTAAAGCCACGGGAATCATTAGGAATAAGCAACCTAAGGCTGAGGGGAGGCGAAGAGTAGGCTTAGCATGGGCTACCACATACATTTCTAGTATCCAGGAGAATTTTAGCACATGCTGAATTTAACCTCTTGTACTTGGCAGATCTCGTTTCCTTCAGCATGAGAAATAAAATAAAAACTCCACTTAGGTAAACCCACAAGAACAAGCCATTATCACAGCACACACTGCTAACTCACAAACACCACCAAGTTCCCCCTGGCTCCAGTTCAGCATTTCCCAATGGCCAAAATGAAATGTATATCCATGGATCTTGCCTGGCAAGCATCCAGCTGCAGATGCTAATAGATTTTCAGTTACTTGCAACAGTGGAAGGCCGTGTTTCAAAATGAGGATAAAACATCCATCCCCAGAAAGAAGAGGATTAGATATTCATTTAGAGGTTTTCATATTAAATCCAGATCCTGCTAACAACAGGATGCTCTCTAAACCAATCCTAAATCCCCCTGTGGCCCCAACATGTCCTAAGATATCTTTAAACTATTCTGCAACCATCAGGACAGAAAAGCCCTTCCCCAAGCCACTGTGAGCAAAGAGGGCACAAAACAGCACAAAGGAAAGTTTATGGCTAATTACACAATCTCTGCTCACCTCCTGCCCTTACACTAGCTAGGATCCCATTGCAAAGTTCTTTAAAAACAGAAATTATTTCCAGAATAACTTAGAACAGAAAAGAAAGGTGCTTAAAACACTGAAAGTATCATTTTTATTGGCTAAAAAAGCCAACCCTGCATCCCACACTACTCTCATGACAGCTTTATTTGACCAAATCTTCTCGTGACTTTCTGCTCACACGCTGCATTTTAGGGACAGCCAGAAGCCTTGGCACAGGCTTTGAACACAAATTATTAACACTGCCAATGGCATTATGATCATCATCATCAGGAAAAATCTACCCAAAAGCTTCAGCTGCATTTTGGGGTATTCTGGACTGTTTTCGGGCAGAGCATGGCAGCTTCAAGCTGTATAAATCCACCAGAGCAGGACATGTCTTGGCTCAAACATTTCAACAAACACCTAATAAATAAGATATAGGGAAGCTGTATTATCATATTAAAAAATGATGATTTTACTCACCTGACAAGTATTTTTCAATAGCCTCCTGAGTAGCTTTACGTTGCTAACAATTCAATTATTGATTAAGACAGGAAAACATATCAACCAAGCCACAACTTGGAGTGTAAATCTTATGCCTTGTCCTTCCTGAAATGTTCCAACCATAGCAAAATAAAACTGACAAATATTTCATTTGAAAAAGCACAAGAGCATATTTTATATTTCTCTGGAAAATGTATCACTCAAAAATCCACAGCCCTTTCCAAGCTTTACACGAGACACTTATGGAATCATTAAGGTTGGAAAAGTCCTCCAAGACTGAGTCCAACCAATAACCCATGGCAGATACATATATTTACAAATTTTGCAGGTTCTACAAGCACAGCAACATCAAACTCTGTTCATCTACCAGCAAGTCCACTGCAGCAAATCTGTTTCCAGTATTTGATATGGACAGAAAAGCCTTTAGTAAGGCTCTGCTTCAACCTAAGCATCAATTTCCTTCAAATTGGAAGTACACCTGCCAAGGCAAAAATGCCTCCATTTTATGTTTTCCAACATAGGCATCAGGAATTTCATAGCAGCAAGGACTGCTTGATCACTGAGGGCAATCAATCTGAGAGGTACAACCACTGCTTGCCTGCTTTCCCAGGCAATCTCTAGGACAAAATATGACCATTTGTTACAGATGTAAAAGTCCATTTCCCAGCTGACTCACAAACTGCCTTATCAAGGTAACTCCCTGTATTTTCCTCTGTTCACTATGGTAATACTCATTTCAGCCATCTCTCCTAAGGCTGCTACAGCCATGTACTGCCATCTGACCCTCATTTCTTCTGAAATATTATATGATTTTACCCAGCATCCGGAGGACTGTGTTCAAGTACGTACACTTACTTCCACGTACAGTGGAATATTTCCAGTCTTACATGATTTTTTTTTTAAGTTAGGCAAGAAAAGAAATTTATATTTCATTTCTTACCAGCACCCCTTCAAGGCAGGTTTCAGCAATATGAGAACACTGCAGGTAATTGAGATTCTCCTTCAGTTCTAACATTGCTATAGCCAACATGAGGGACAGGAAAGATGGCACTGATATGGCTGCTGGAATACCAAAGAGTGGTGTGACCTTCCCATCTGAAGCTACTTCACATGTCTATTTTGTGATTATTCCACAGTTCAGGTGAATGTATCAGCTACCTAAAATTACTTTCTCAGTTCCTTGCCCATCGTGCAAACAGAACACAATTCCTCACTTCCTCATCTGCTGCCCAGTCCAGGAGCATTAATTCCATTTTCAGCTATTTTAGGAACTTTCTGCTAAATTCACTGTATTGTTTTACTGTCCTTCCTGCCAGCTCTTCAGAAGCCTCTTCTGCTACAGTGAATTTCTGCAGGGAACATTTGTAGGTTCCCTTACCTTCCCTATAACTAAACTAATTCAACTATCTTAGTGCAGTTTAATGGAATGGCTTCCCATTTTGTTCACAATACCCTGACAGAAGAGAAATGGTCACCTAACACAACAATTAGGTTTTTTCCAAGGCCTATGTGCCTGCTATCCCAACTTTTCCAAAGTAATTTCGAAGGAAGAAAAACTGCAGGAAAAATACCTTTCTCAATCATTTATTCTTAGATACATAAAAACATCAAAATGTTCCAATGGAAAAAAAACCTCAAAACCAAAAATAACATTGTGTAGGGTTTTTTATTCACTCCAGTACCCCATAAAAAACTCTTTTTCCAGTCACAAGGGGCAAAAATGACATTTCCATTGTCTACAGGAAGGACAATTGCATTTGATGTCTGTTGATAAACACTGAACAGGAATAAAAAGCTTGCAGAAGCGCTGCACTTGCTAGAAGGCAAATGAGGATCTGTCGGCCAAAATAAAGATTAACACATGCCCATGGCCACACACAGATGCCAACATCAGGTGATGAACAATGGAAAAGAGCCCCAGATATTCCTACACCAGTGAGGGAACCATTCCTGAGGTCACGTTAAATTCCAGGATTTGAGATGTTCTGCATAGCAAACATCAAAGTGTTAAAATTACATGACAAAACATAAGCCAGATAAATCCAAGGGCAGTTTTGAGCCACCAGGTGACAGCCACCACCAAAAACTGGAAAAATGGATTTTCATTCTGCTGACTGGAGAAAAAGCCACCCCGGTGAGGAACAAGAGGAGGAAGATACTGGAGCAATTGCAAAGCAGAGCAACACAAATTCTGCCTCAGACATTTAATTACAAACACACCAGTCTGGGAAAACAAGGAGGAGCTGCTGCTGGAAAGCCTTGGGTCAGCTGGCCCCAAGGGGAGGCGGGATGGGAGGGCGGGGAGGGAGGGAAGGAAGCCGAACAGGCCTGATAAGATCAGCCTCCTGCCCCCAAGAATCTGAAGGGACTCCAGCTTTCGGCCTAATAAAGAACATCTTTAAAACCAGGACTGAAGATCCACGGAGAGAGCCCAAGCGCAGGGACAGAGGTTCAGTCTAGAGGCCACACTACAAAACCAGCCTCGAAATCCACTCCTGAAAAGAGTGAAAATTCATCTTCTTATTCCCCTGCCCAAGGAGACAAGGTGAGGCTGGGATTCATTTCTCAGAAGCTATCTGAGTAAATAGACCCACTTCAAATCCATTTAAGTTATTGAAAAGTACAGGAACACACAATTTCAAAAATCAAAATCATCTCTGTAATCCAGGGCGCTTCCCTGTCTCGAAGGATTTCATCCTCCTGGGAGACCTGGTAACGGGATATGACTCCTCCATGAGGAGAGCTGCTGCTGCTCCTCTAATGAGCTTGGAAGGGAGCCTGTCCCTCTCTGCAGCAGTGGAGTGTCACAGGGCTGTGCAAAACAGCAACACCAATGGTCCCAGAAAACCAAAGAGGAGGCAGTGACGGCTGCAGCAAACCCAAAGGGCCTTCCCTCTCCTAAAGACATCCACAGCTCTTCCAAGACATCTGAACAAAGGCATCATTCCCATTGTGTTCTGGAAGGAGATGTTTTCTAATGCCCAACAATTTGGAAAACCATTCTAATCCACAACCAAGCTACAGACTTGCTCCTGATTCAGCTGTTTCGATAACAAAGCCGGGTCTCTTTCCCTTTCTTCTGCTTTCAGGTGATGGTTTGAGGTTTACTCCAATTTTTTGCAGCAATCCTTAAGTACAAACAACTATTCCTTTGAGAGTTGTTTAGGATAACTTCACAATTTCAGTCATGTACCTCAGTCCCCTGAGGGCTACTGAACATTTTCCATTTCCTTACTGTATAATTAAACCTTTAGTATGCCATGAATTTCTACCTCAACCCCTCTGCTTTGCATTTGTCAACACACTTCACTCTGTCCTCATTCCATTCCTCACATTAGTTTAACCTGGTAAATGACATTCTTGGCAAAAAATGTTGTTCTTCTTCAAATACAAGCTTGTCCAACTCAACAAATACCCACATTATCAAATGTTGTGGAAGAGAAGGGTGACCCCACCAGGATTTTGCTATGCCCTTAAATCCACTAGGAATGACTGCATCTAAATTGAAATTAAAACATGACACAGAGCCAAGTGTCTCCAGAAATAATGGCATGAATTCAGGAAGAAGTGATAAGTAAGAAAAAACTAATGGAGGGTGAGAGAAGAGCTAATACATAAAAGGGAATCACACATTACCCAAAACTGTATTTTATGACAACCCAGCCTAGGTAAGACATAAATCTGCTTCATGAAATCTAGTGTTGACAAAGTTGAAATCAAACAAGCAAAGAAGGAAAACTCACTACTCCTAAACAGAATTGAGATTGACCTAGACCACCAGTAAAAAAAAAAAAAATCTTAATAAACAAAGACTTTGCTTGTAATCATTCCCTGTACTCCAGAAAGTATTAACACAGTTCTTACCTATGCCACACTTGTTTCTGTGCTGAATGCTGAACACCTTTTAGTAAATACAACAATAACTGTACAAACAAGCTGTATTCCAGTTGCCTAATATTCCAAATTATACTTCTCTTTACATTTATATAGCATTAAACCTGAAAGAAGATTGCCTTTCCACAGAAGGGATCTGGGAATCCACAGAACCCACAAAACAGCCAGAAGGCAAATGCTTCTAGGAAGTAGGTCACTCCTGCTGCTTCAAAATTATTTACAATCCCCAAACAACCCGTTGTAAACACAGCCGCATTAACGTTGGAGGCATTACAGGGAAACCAAGCACGTGCACTCAGAGAGGGGAAATAAAACACTGCAGGATCAGCAGCCACTGTCAAATAATAGATAACTCTCCAATAATAGAAGCTGACAAAAAAAAAACCCCACACTTTTCTTGCACTGAAACAATAGCAGTTCGTGTAAAATTTAGGTACAGCCTTAGTTCAATGAGGTACGACTCCAAAGCGTGTGACACAAAACATCTATGTGTGTTCCATGAGAATGTGGCCTCCTGTTTTGGAAAGCGTACATTGGACCTCATTAAAAAGTTGTATCTGATACTTCTCACTGTTTTCTACGCAAGAAAAAGCCAATTACTTCCAAACCTCTGCTTTGCAGGGGCAGGAGACATTTTGCCAGCCCCTCATTAGCTTCAGCCGATACCCACTAACTGTTCTGGGAAAACAACAGCATTTGAAGGGCCCAGCCTTCACACACATTGCTCTCAATTTTCTGCCAGCACTGTGGCAAATCATTGTTTACAGACAGCCAACCTACAATGAAGAGCTAAAACCCCATAAATTATAAAAGCCAGTCCATCAAACCTTATCATTATACCTGCAATAATTCCGCAGTGCGACACAGCTCGACTTGGGAGCCCCGCTCCCCCTCCCAGCCTTCACATCACAGTACACTTGGAGCAGAGACTCCTTAAAAACCAACAAACTGAGGTCAACTCACAAAAGAAATATGACTTCCTAATACTTCATTCTGCTGGCAAAACAAGATGCCTTTGCAGCTGTAATTGTCCTTGGAGCTCAGCCATTTACGTGCTTTCACTTTCCAGATAAAAATGACCCTCATCTTTCCAGGATACAGCACCATCAACAGGGAAAAAACATGTCACCAGCACCATTTATCCTACATAGGATGCATGTGTGGGGTTACCTAGGATGACCTTCCTCACTACACTCAGCTCAGCACCAGATGGGATTTAAATACACATTCCCCCCATCCTAATACTACTAAAGCATATCCCCCTGTGGAAAATGCAGGAATTAGTATCTGCTACAAAACAAAGGAATTGTGGTTCAGACCAATTCCTTCCTGAAATTATTTGAAATGGTCACACAGAAAACAACAAAAGATAAAGTCACTCCATGAAAAACAGTGAAAACAAAAATACCTTTGTAATTCAAACAGTGATAAAAATATGGAATTAAAACTGCACAGGTAGCACCAACACACTTTTTATTTAAAATGTGCTTCTCCTCATAGGCATGCAAGGGGTCTGAACACAGAGGAACTTTCCCTGGCTTGGTCCAAGCAGTTGGCTATCACCAGCTGCAAACCAGGAAAACACATCAGGGACCTTACAGAACTCCAGTCCTATCTGTTCAGTTGAATAAAAATCACCACAACCTTGCAAAGGTCAAAAGCTTTCTCTCAGAGCCAAGAACTCCCAGTCTGTTTGCTACAGGTCTTACTATTTAACACAAAAAAAGATGTCAAAAGTACCTTGTGGTCTGGAAGGTCAGTGAAGCCAACTACAGGTACCTCACAAATAGAACAGGAGACCTGAACCACCACAGAACTATTTTCCCTTCTAAATTACCACTGTATATGACCTTATCAAAAGGAAAAAGACTTCCAAGGGAGATTAAACATCAACTGATAAACCAGACCTGGAAAATGGAAGTCATTTTACTACCGAGGGAGAGGAGCAGATTCATTGACAGGCTGCAGCCAGGCCAGGGAGGGCACTGTCCCTCTCTGCTCTGCACTCCAGACAGTTTTGGGCACCACAGTATCAGAAGGATCTAAAGCTGTTGGAGAGCATCCAAAGGAGGGACACAAAGATGCTGAAGGGCTGAGAGGGGGAATCTGTATAAGGAACAGCTGAGGTAAATTGGCTTGTTCTCCTGGAGGAGATTAAGGTCAGACCTCACTGGTCTGCAGCTTCCTCACAAGGGACAGCTCCCATCTTCATGCCCAGGGACAGGACCCAATGGAGCAGCTGGAGCTGTGTTAGGCTGGAGATCAGGAGAAGGTTCTCCCCCGAGGGTGGCTGGGCACTGAAGAGGCTCCCCAGGGAATGGGCACGGCCCCAGGCTGACAGAGCCCAAGGTCAGTGCTGGGGGAATGCTCGGACTCTATCTTAGAGGTCTTTTCCAGCCTTAATGATTCCATGACTCTACACTGCTGCAGCACATGAACTAGGTAACCATGCAAAGCTGTGAGATCATTCCAAAAGCAGAGGAAAACACAATTAAACAGGAATCTAGTAGATTCTTTTAGGATACTCATCATACACGCCTGGTTCCTTTCATTTTCATTTTCTTCTGAAGTGCTGTTACCCCTCATCACCTTTCCAACCCGCAGCTGACCACAATGGCGATGAAACTGGTTTCAATCTGAATGGCCAAAAGTCAAGTGTCTCCTGCTGTATTTTAAGTTACCCTAGCAAAATTCAAGCGAGCTCTTATCACAGCCTTGACATGATTTTGCTTAGGTTCTCCTAGCTCTGCTTTCAGGTTGTGTGTATATTCCATAGGGTGCCTGCTGTGCAAGCACAGCTGTATTTGAAATTTAAATACCACTTCCAAATCCCTAGAACGCTTTTCTAGCCTTAAATAAAATACCCATGTATTCAATTATCACTTATCTCTTAGGAGTAAAATTTATTTTCATCATTAACTGAGCACTTGTCCATCAATTTTTAAAGCTACAGTTCTTCCAAGGGAGAGAACAGTAGCTGAAAGGGCTTTTATTTTCTTGTGGTGAAGGCACGCTAAAATAGACATAAAACGCCTGGCAGAGTGGAGAGCCAGGTGTCCAATTTTTCCTCTTAATGGCTGAAGGCAAAGAGCAAAAATAGCTTTGACCCACTTCTGCAGGAACCCATATGACCACTCCATGTTAAGCTCACATAAACACAGAACGCGCTCCTGTTCTGTTAATTTATTCTCCACAGAAAACAGCTGAACCAACGGGATTTTTAACTCACTTCACATGCTATACACGCTCACCAGAGTTCACCCTGGTAAAAAAAAAAAATATTTATTTTTAAATATTCTTATTTTCAAACAAGTACTATAGCACAGTCTTACTGGGAGGAAGTGGAATTTTTAAAAAATGGAAATCAGGAATTTTTCAAGCAAGAGGCTTAAATAAAATCCTCACCGTAGCGGCAAGCCTGCATCATTCCCACCAGGCTTACTGCAAAAGCAACACTTACAGTGAATAATCATCAGCATACGTATGGAATACTGATAAAGGCTTCGGAGAATACAGAAGCTCATCAGGATAACAGAATTACGAGAATAAAGGCAAGTTATTTACATATATTGAGCTATCCCTTAATATCCAGCTTTGTCCTTATTCTTAGAGCAACCCATCTTCCAGCTGATTTTTTTGCGTTAAAAGGGCAACACCAAACAGATACCTGCCTACAAGCAGAGTCCCTCAAAAACTATTTCCAGATTCAGAAAGAGCAATGTCTTTTTTAGCACTGGTGAATCGGCCATATCAGGCATCTTTGCACTTTTTCTCCTTCAAGTTACAGACACTGAGAAAAGCACCCTCAAATAGAATGGTTTGGGCTGGAAGGGACCTAAAAGCCCATCCTGTCCTAGCCCCTGCCACGGGCAGGGACATTGTCAATGTTCCAGGCTGTTCCAAGCCCTGTCAGGCCTTGGACACTTCCAGGGATCCAGGGCAGCCACAGCTTCTCTGGGCATCTGTAACTAATCCATTCTTTCCCTCTCTGTCTTAGAAGGCCTAAGAGCCTCACTCTTTGTCTGAGATTAAACATCAGAGCTGGTTTCCCCAGGCTGACCTCAGCTGACTTGAAGCCTCAGCAGTCAGACACCTGATCTACAACAATGACCAAATTACCCTCCTTGGGTCCAGCTCTTCTTCTGTGGAACAAGATGGTCTTGAAGGTCCCTCCCAGCCCAAACCGGTCCATGAACCTGTGAATGCACTACATACCTACAAACACCACTGTCCTGGTAGTGCACTAGTGAAAGTTAGACAGCCTAAAGCAAGGGAAAGGACAACAACAAGATCAAAAGTCACCACAAGCACCAGGAGGGGTGTGGTGAACTGTACTTCCACACACGCTCCAGTTCTCTGTTCAAACAGGGATGTGGACGATGGCATTAAACAAAAGGCTGACAGACATCAGCAGGACAAACAGAAGAGGAGAAGCACAAGGCTTCCAAGCAGATCCCTCTTCTCTTTCCGTTATGGAGGAAGCACACCCAAGTGCAGAAAGCAGGTGATAATTATTTAAAAGTTACAAAAAAAACCCCACCTCTTCCTTGCCCAATTATGAGGTGTGGATTTTAAACCTTCTGGAAAGGAAGCGCCACAGAAGTCATCATCAATATCCTCACCAGATCCCTGCACAGAAGACTGACAAGCCAAGTGCCATGAGCAGATGGTTCAAGGTTTAGCAGAAACCACTGTCATATGCTGATTTGCTATTAATTACAGAAGCTGTCATGATTACTGCAGTACCGTGCACTAAGGAAGGGCACCAGAAAAGACAGCCATTAAGAAAGGCTTTTGACTAATAAAGTTTTAGTAAAAAATACAGCATTTTTAGTGACCAAAGGATGAAGAACATACAGTCATTGTGTTTGCTACTATACACACAAAATCTGACATTCCATGTGCAATGCTAAACCAAATCCTTATTGGTTTAAGGTGGAATCCCAGACAGGTTTGGGTTGGAAGAGACCTTAAAGATCATCTCATTCCATCCCCCATAGCCATGTGGGGACACTTACTGCATCCTGCTCCCAAATAGTTGTTCCTTCTATCAGTCACCTTTAGCCAAGTTTTGAACTGCTGACTTGAAAGCTCAGCATCACCAGATTTTGAACAAATGCTGTCACTCATCACTTCTCTCACACATAAGTTGGTAAGAAAAATGCCGGCAGGTGAAAATAAAAGCTTACTTCACAATTTCTGACCTCAGCATCCCATCAGTTGTGGGACAGAACACAAATTACTTAGTCCTGCTAAAGTTGGCCTAAAGGGAGGGATAAAGCTATCCAAATCTTCATATTCTCAAAAAGTTTAATGAGTATGTAAATAGATGGTTTTTATCTCCACTAACATTTTCCTGACTCTCAAAGTCTAGAAATACCAACAGCTCTCTGCCTATCAACTTCCCACTCTTAAAAGGACGATTTCCATATGGATTTTGTATGGAGCAGGTTGTCAATAACAACATAATAGAGATTTATGTCCCTACCTATGTCAATTCCTAGAGGTTTTCACTCAGGGGTGGTAGTCATTTGTCCCTCAAAGTCTTATCAGTCAGAGCTGCCCAAGCAGACAGGGAAAATAGGTATCAAGAAAGGATAGAAACAACCGAAAAACTTCAGGAATTTCCTTCCCCTCAACACACAAATCCTATTAGTAACTAAGTAGTTGTCAGTGTGAACGACTAACAGCAAATATTTCATATATCATCTGGAAAGAGCCAAGCCCCTGAGATCTCATTATCAGAACCAAGTGCCCCAGCTGACATGAATAATTTACTGCAAACCAGTGCTTTTGATTATGCATATGCATTATATGCTGAAGGTACATCTGTGCCCCAGTTTTAAACCACCATGTTTAAATCACCAAAGCTAGAAACAGCTAAAATCTAACACTCATTCCAGAGAACAAGACTATGCTCTTGGCTGGTAAGTTTACCCATCACATGTGATAGTACACAGATGTTTGCAATACAACCCAAAAGTAAATGATAATAGCCTGGAGAACACAGGCATTTTTCTTCCTTTTCTTTTTCACACCCCGACAGAAAATTCTTGGTCTTAATCACCTGTACCCAAAGCACAGAGTGATCCATTTTAGTTATTTGAGTGACAGCGCACAGGGAGACACAGACACATCAGAACCCACTCCTTCCCATTTCCCTCATCTGTTTCAGACCCATTTCTATCCTCTGCAGTGTAATTTCAAAAGGAAATCTATTACTCATCCCGGAAACCAACAGCTTGTGGATTGCACCATCCACCCAAATTCTGACCATGGGGTTTCCCCCATTTCTTCTCCTTCTTTGCCCCTCAGAAAGCAACCACAAGTGGGTTGCCTGACCACAGTTCCATCAAAATGGAGTGAAGCCTCACTTCCTTCTTTTTCAGGACCACACCATAACACATTCATTTCATACTTCCATTTCATTAACATCCAACTCAACAGATGTTTTCACACTGATGCCTCTGACAGCCATGAAGGTGCCTGCAGAGCAGGTAGATGGTATCTTCCATTTCAGTATTAAACCCAGTCTAACCTTTATGCAGAATCATTATTTTCATGTGACAGAATTTAGAATATTTATAACACTAGTCTGAAAAACAGCCCAAGTGTGTATGAATACAACAGGCATTTCTGATGGAAAACAGCAATTATCACATCAGTACTGGGCTGCTCATTCCCAGCACTTCATTAGGCTGATTTAAGACAGCTTTCATATATAGAACACAAACCCCTTGCACCTATACAGGGAACTCTTTTTCCTTGTGCTTCAAGTTTATTCCCCTTGTTTAATCAACCAGATACTGAGCTGAAGGCAGAAGTCACATACAGGTGTAATGTATACAAAGAGCAGCTCAGCTCCTAACACCTATTTTAAAGCACAACTCCACCCCATGAAGACTTAGATACACTCGGTGCCTACATTTATATTTCTTCCCACTGCTCTTCACAGCAACTACCTGGACGTATTCTTAGAGAGAAAAGTAAGAGGGATTGATCTTCTTGTGGTTTAATCCTGGTTAAGGAGGAACATCTGTTTATAGCACCTCTCCCTTATTAATTTGGAGATATTGACAACCAGAACAAAGCACAGAGATTTACCAAGCCAACAAGGCACAAAAATGTGTGTCTTCAAGGGATCTCTAAGCATCCTACACTGTTAATTTTAACCACCAAGCCAGACATCTCAAAGGGGAACTTTTAAAAGCGGTGGGATTTGATGTCCACAAGTCCTTTTGGAAAGTTACCCACAGGCTGAGAGTATCAGCCAGAGAGAAACAGGACAGGTAACAGTCAGGGAATAGCACCTCAGGTTACCTCCTGCCTGTGGTAAGGGCAGGGGAACAGTGTTAGCACTTGAAAGTAAACCAGCACTGACCCCTGTCAGATCACTTCCTAGTTTTCAGGGTTAAGATTTATTTTCTCATAAACCACACAAATCTACATTCATGTGCCAAAGAAATACAAATGTGAGTCTGCAAACATAACCCAAGTAACATTTTATATCTGTTGGTGAAAGGCAAACTAAACCGAGGTCCTCACTCTGCTCCCAAATACATCTAAATCTGGTAGTGCACCTGAGACCAATGCCAGTGACCCAAACCATTCCTCCTTTTGCCTTCTGTCTTCCAAATCTTCTCATTCCCACCAATGACATCCTCCATCCCCTCCCCAAAAGACCAGCTTTCCTCTAACAGCACAGTGCCAAAGACCTTACCCTTCAGACTTTCATAATACATCCTCTCTTGCAACAGTCCCCAGTTGTCTTCCCCAAGCTTCCTCCCGCAGTTAAAAGGAGAAAGGAGCTCGCACATCCGGTGAACAATCCTGGCACACAGCAGGCTTTGGGATGCCCGGATTTGGAAGGTTCATTGCCACAACTGTTCCCATGTCACGCACTGCCTGTCCCTCTCCCGGCTCCGCAGGCAGGAGAAGGGAACCATTGAGCTCAGCTCCTGCATCTGTATACAGCTGCATCTTTACAGTTCACTGCTGTCCTTGTCTGAATCAAAGAGTGGGGTTTTAGAATTCAGGCAACTCTTTCCAAGAGCTCCTCGGCATCATTCAGCAGCACTGAGAAATACAGTTTGCTACCAAGCTTAGTCTCAGATTAATGGCCAACACACCCTGCATTTCTAATTGATCACTGCAAATTTACAAGGAGATTCAATAAGCGGTATAAACACAGAAGCGTAATAGATAAATTACTGGTCCTAGAATATTTTAACCTGGAGCAAGTACAAAATATAAAAGGTGATGTTATTTTGATTCTAGATGTCAGCTGTGTGTTTTGATGTGAAGAAGCAAGCTGGACACTAATTCACCCTTTGACCTGAACTGGCAGCAGGAGCTCAGAAACAGGTATGGCCATCAAAGGTGCCCTAAAGTGTCAGTTTTTAGAGCAACAGCCCAGAGTTACCGGAAATTCCAGGTCTAGTTTTGCCAAGGTCAGGGGCTAGTTTTTTCCTAGCAGCAGTAAACCCACCATCCTACACCTAAGACCTGAACTGACAAAACACAGGAAAAGCTGCCCTAATCAAATAAAGCAACAATCATTTGCAATCAGAATTTCTATGCCGTGCTTTACACACTAACACCGAATTAAGAGATTTAGAAAACTTCCATGGATTGAGCTTTACTCCTGCGTGCACAGGCCAATACAACACCAGAAGAGGAAGGACTTGGGACTGGGTTTTGTGAATAGTTTTAGTTCTGTTACTTCACAGAATGACAGAATATCCTAAGTGGTAAGGGATTCCTACGGATCATCAGTCCATCATTCCTGGCCCAGCACGGACACTCCAACAGTCCCACTCTGGGCCTGACAGAGTTGTCCAAACCCTCCTGGAGCTCTGGCAGCCCAGAGGCTGTGATCACTCCCTGGGGTGGTGCCTGGTCATTGCCCACAACATCCTTCAGCCTTACATTACTCAGCTTTCTCAGTGCCAACTCATAAACCTTTAAGCGGGGAAGATTCTTGAGACGTTCACAATCAGAATTCCACATTCCCAATCCTTAATCCCTTCTTTAAAAGACATTCTTTCTCTGCTCTCCCTAGGTGTGGACCCTGGACATTTTACTATTCCCTTCACCCTTAACCCAGCCTAGGAGACATTCTCATCTCAACTCCCAGTACATTTATTTGCTCTAGAAATATTTGGTACAGCATCCCCAGACACCCCCAGCACATGTGCATTACCAGGATGTTGACACACACACAAAAATGCAGCATCCTGAAGTCAGAATTACCTCTTTTGGGAAGGTTACTCACACAAACTAATAATTCCAGATGCTATTTCCATATCAGCAAGCACTGCTTCCAGGGCATTGTTTTCCATATGGTCCTGCACAAACAAGCTTCTAGAAAGCTCACAGTTATTCTCACTGCTGTAAAACAGGAGGAAAGGAAAAATAAAGACCCATAAATTGATTATATTAAAAGTTCATTTATTCTATGGACAGTGCATCATTGTCATAAAACTGTTCACCATCACTGGTAACTTTCCACAAAGCTATGGCAGTCAAATTATGGCAAGTTCTACTTGTGTATATGAGGAAAAAAGAGTTTTAGTGCCAACATCTTTAAATTTTTTTTTAAACAGGAAAATTACATCTCCTTAGGAACTTTACCTTTTTAAAAAAAAAAAAAATGGCTGAACTCACAGTCATACATATCTCACTAAGCAAAACCATGCTGGGAATGTTCAAACTGCTCTCATGCCATTTGAAATCTCTCAGCTCTGGGTTTCTGTTTTGGTTTTGTTTAGCCTTGGCCTATAAACTCCCAGTGTCAGCCACACCTCCTGTAACTCTTCCCACGGAAAGTTTAAAGTTGAAGCACAGGGATCTGAGCTCTCCCTCCAAAGCAAGACCTGAGCACGAGGCAGAAGTCCCACAACAGGTACTTATTTAATACCATTTCCCATGACACCTCTGGGAAATTTCCTAATGAAAGTGAGTAGCTGAGAGGTTCAGAGGCTTCAGTTTCATCCTGTGAAGCAGCAAGGAAAGGTGAGAGTGGAATAATCCCAGGGTTTCCAACCCAAAGGCAGCAGTGCAGCACATGGAAGTTATTGTGCATCAAGTTGTTCTACTGTTCTCTGAAGGCCCTCTCAAAATGATGCAACTTAAAATTCTTGACTTAGAATACTGACTGCAAGTATTTCTTTAGATATAAAGTGGGTGGGAATGGCAACATACAAACAATTTATAGGGGCATCATCAAAACTGACTTTAAAAGCTGTCCTACTACTCTTTATGCAAAGGCAGCACTATGCTGATGCAGCTACTACCATCTGTGAGGTTAAAAACATGCAACTATCAAAAAAAGGGATTTAACTTGTATGTTCTGAGATTAACAGGAAAATTTTATACTGTAAACAAGTCTCTGGGTCTTGTCCCACAAGTTAAACCCTCACAGAACTGAGACATGCACCCTCAGAGCCTGGATTCAGCTAAACCAGCTTCCTTCCTTTATCTAATTTTAAAAAAGAGAATGAAATGTTATAAAACAAAAGGCAAACTAGAAAACTGTTGTGAGAGAATCAATTCTCATTGTGACTCATACAGTTAGAAGAGCCTCAAAACACTCTTATAGAAAGAATACTAATTACTAGCACAAAGTGTGCAGAAAATGGGGAAAGAAGAGGAAAATACCCGTGATGCAGGAATACTTGTACAGCAGCACTTTGAGTCCGAGTCCTATTTTAAACCAGCTCTCTTAATTTCTTCTGCAAGTCCTATGAAATGCAAAAACAAACAAGTTCTCCTTTTTCCTACATCACTTGGCTTTTATCCCATCTTCAAAGGACTGAGAATCCAGTTTGGCTTCTGTATCTCATTACCTCCATCTACTGGCAAGAGCTGCTCCTAGTTTATAAAGCCCCTCCAGACCTAGCTCATACTAAATTTAAAATAATAATAATAATTTCAGAAATATTGATAACTAAACAAATGAGAAAGAAGAACACAAAAAATTAAATTCCAAAACACCTGAAGGTACAGGCCAACCTACAGACCTTACACCATTTTTTTTTTTTGATGTCTAGAATAAGGTCTTCCCTACCAGTGTACAAAATTTATCTTTGGGTTGAAAATCAACAGCAGAAGCTCCAGCCTAACAGTCCATTTAAAATATTAATGTCATTTCCCATTAAACTTCATGGTCTTTACTGGGAGCACGTCAGACATAAAATCAGAAAATCCTGCAGGGGTTTGGGTTGGAAGGGACCTCGAAGCCCAACTCATTCCACCCCCTGCCATAGGCTGGGACACCTTCCACACTCCCAGGGTTGTGCCAAGCTAACCTGGCCTTGGACACCTCCGAGGGTGGGGGAGAAGAGTAACAGAAGCAGTAACAGTTCCTATTTAAAAGAATTCCTGGACTAGCACAAACATCCCAAGGCAATCGCATTCCCAGCCTCTATTCCTACACAAAGACATAGTTCTTCTGCAGACCAGTTCTTCAAAACAGGTTAACAACAAAATAAATACCCACTACAATTCAGGCACATCAGAACATATTATTAACTCTAAAGAAGGCTGATGGTCTCTAAAATCTTACTTCCCCTACATTAATCCTTATTAGGTGGGATCCCCAAATGCGTCTGGAAATTTTCCTTATATTCAGCTGTTCTTTGTAAAGGATTAGATTAAGACATCAAAACTATTTGTTCTAATGTGAAATAAAATGCATGCTTTCCTTTTTCCCAGACCTTTTTGTGTTATTTATTGTTCTGCTCCCTGTCCCTGACTCTCATAGTTGTCAGCAACCAGAAGAGGGCAACATTTTAAATAGTATGTAAACACCACCACCAATTCAGTCAGCTGCACAGCACTGGTACATGCTTAGTCTTACCAAAACCCACCAGCTCGTCTCAAAGCTCCTCATGCAACAAGGAACATTTGAACATTTCTACTTCCTCTTTCTACAGATACAACATCTCCACGGAGAGATTTGATCAGAAAATTTTTGTAAGCAGTGAATTAAGTATTTTCCCATCAGCACTGCAGTATTGTGATACTTCAGGTCAAGCAAACTGATCTGTAGATACACTGCTGTTAACCTGCATTACCTCATGCAGTGAATTTTGAAATGAGACCTTTTCTGAAGCATTTCAGACTTTATTTGCTACGCTATGTTCCCAAAACACACTCAGTTTGCACAGCTCATTTTTTCATGCAACATACTTAACCTTCACAATAAAGTCGTAATGACGATCCACTTAAGACAAGGGAAATGCAAAACCTTTCATCTCATGAGAAATAACACACATTCAGTTGTTCTTTGAAATTCAGTGAGCAAAAGATGCTCTGATCCATCCAAGACAGTGCTGCTCACTGATCCACAAGCAGAGCCACAAAATTCTCTAAGAGACTGCTGCTATGGTGATGCCTCTTCAAGAGCAACATCCACAAAAACACCGTGCAGGAACATGGCAAAAAAAAAAACTCCTTTGGGTTTTAAATCGTAAATTTCAATTTGGGAAGTGAGAGAGAAATGTTACCATGGAAAAATAGTTCCAAGAAAACACTTGAATGCTCTCCATCAAAATTAAACCTGGGATTCAACCAAGAGGGTTGTTTTTCGTTACACAGATGCCCAACAGGCTGCAAAGTGTATTTGAAAAAGTAAGCTGATTTTTAGTTGTTCCTCAATACCTGGCATAGTTTACACCTGAGAATGAACCTGTGCCTATGAGTTTGTTCACACTGTGCTCAATCAAACCTGGTCCAGGTTGGTGCTGGCTGTGAGGGACTTCAGCATCTGAAGGCATCCAGGACTAATCCCTACCTGATAACAGAATATTCCCAACTTGGACTGATTTGGATATAAGGATGAAGATGCTTGGCATTCTGTAACAGAATCCTTCAAGATTTCACCCCAGTTTCCATGAGAACTAAGTACTTACTGTGTAAGTCAGGCTGATGTATTTAAAATTCCCCACAGTTTTATAGGTATTGAGTTTTAAAATACAATAAAATATATTCAAGGTACGACAAAAATAATTGGTTTTTTAAATCGAATTTCACTTCATAACTAAGCTCCACTCATGAAAAAGTCAGAATTTTATAACAGAAAGTAAGTTTAAAAAATAATAATAATTAAAGTCACAGAAGAAGTGGAAAGGCCACACTGATTTACTAATACTGGTTTAAATAATCAGTCCCAGTCTGCTTTTTCTCCAGTAATCTAGCAGGAAACTGAATCCAAACTGCTCTTTTGTACCAACTCCTGAATACCAACAGTTTGGGACAAGAAGCGTCACATTTTTTCCAGTATGTCCAGATAAACTGGCCCTTCAGGCTGACTAATTAGGCAGATCTTTAAGGGAATGAAAGATCATGAACCAAAAAGATCATGAGCCAAGATCAAGCAGCTCAGTTTTGTGTGTGTGTGTGTGATCCCCCTCAGTTGTGTTCCCAGAACTGCACTTCCTGTGCAGAAGCTGCTTTAAGGAAAATATTCACACAGACTTAAAATTTAGAAGGTGGGACAAGTGTTTATTAATAAAAAAGCTTTTAATTTATCTTATTCTGAAAAAATTAAATGTGTAATTAGTTCTACATTCTTGTATTTAATGTAAACAGAGCACACAGCATCCTCATCCTCCTTCAGGCTTCTCCTCCACTCATCCCTGTCAATAATCAAATAACCAGTTCTGGAAATATTGAGTCAGACATCAGTATTGATAGAGGCTTTTTATTAAGTTGAAAATCATTCTGTATTCTTACTCCTCCGCCAGGACTGCATGTTGTTTTTCATTTATCCCTCTTCTGAAGTACCAACATGGCCATTTTCTCCAAAAAGCACTCTTTTAACAAGTTGTAAGCTCATGATCATAATTCAGATTGTTTCTTCCCACATACACAGCACACAGCTTATTTGTACTGTTTCCCCTCTGTATATTATACCTCCTCTTCCAACTAGAGAAACTGACCACATTTAAAATACAATAATGTATTTCTCATCAAACCAAGACCTGCAAGGTCTAGAGCCAGTAATAAAGGTTTCTGTGATTCCAAACCCCTGGATGCTCATTAGCAAATGAATCTTCAATACCAGGTTACTGGAAGAAGATTTTAGCCTCGCTCGCCAATAATTTTTGAATTTTCGCTGCACTGATACTACAGCAAACTCACACTTCAACATCTTTCTGCTTCCAAAAGTCACCTGAATTACTGGTATTTGAGTTCCTCGTGTACCAACAAATTCTGCTTTTATTAATATAACAATTATGAATGTTAATTACTTTGCCATATCCCAATTTATAGATGGTCATAGCTGAGGATACTGGAATAGTAAAACTCCACAGAATCAACTGAAAATAAACACAGAATAAGCCCAACTGTTCCTTTTTTAAACAGGTTATTAGAAGAAGTCCTCATGAAGGCAGTGGTAAATACTGTTCAGGCAAAACTACTCTAACTAACATAATGCTTCCTCGTGTAAGAGATGATTCATGGTGGGAATCAATATCTCACCTTCAAAGATCACGAACAATACCTGATATCTTCTCTGCACAGGTACAACCGATTCATCAGGAATGATCCGCCCGTAGCATTTCTCTTGCTACTCTCTGTGTCAACAGACACGGCTCACAAATCTTGTATGGTTCAAGAAAAGTATCCATCAATCCAGCTATTATTTTCATATATTTTAAGAATATTATGAATATTGCTAATCACAGTAGAAACAATCTAGCTCTGTCCTTAGTGCAACGTTTCATATCTATTCACACAAACAATGAGGATTTTTACTTTTTTTTTTCCCCAGAGATTAGGCACGCTTATTAAAAACACCTTGAGGAACTGGAAGGTTCTTTCTCTGATTACAGAGCCCCTCCTCTTTCATTATTTGGCTGCACAGATCCCAACACCTGAGGACTTCAAATTAATTACTGAAGTCCTTGCAAAACTGAAATGCTCCATTTATTCTGAATAGCCTGGGCCTTCAGAAACTTATCCAAATTTCTCTTTTCCATTTCCAGAGTCAGGATGCTTTTAGCAGCTTGACAATATTACTTTGGTACAGAACCTCATCTCATTTGTAACTGCTACTAACAGAATCTCAGACTGGTTTGAGTTGGAAGGGACCTTAAAGGGAACTCATCCAGTTCCACCTCCTTCCACTATCCCAGGTTGCTCCAAGGCCCATCCAACCTAGCCTGGAACACTTCCAGGGAAAGGGCAGCCACAATCTGAGACCACATTTTAAAGCTGCCTCTGTCAGATGCTGGCTTGAAAAGGACTTATCACTTATATATGAGAGAACAAATTTTTAAACAAATCCACTCTAAAAAATCATCTCAGTTCCTTGTAGCTAAAATTCTGAAAGTTAGAAAATTCCTTGCTATCCATTTTTCAAACCACATGGTTGAACTTGGTCACCACCAGGATCTCCAGGATGCCCAATCCAAGCAGCCACTTATGCTGCCAAGTGCTCAATTGACAAGATGCTGAGGAGCATCAGGAAAATCCTACAGAGCCCCATATCTCATATTTTTATAAAAGCTGACACTGAATCATATTAGTTGCAGTTCCAAATACAGCAAATACCACCAGCGTGTATTTATATTTCCTAAGAGCCCAGGTTTTTTTCCTTATGTTATTAACATTACACAATTAACATGTTGTTTTGACTGCTACCAAGCTCAGATGAGTTCATATTGGGCAGAACTTAATTAGTGCTTAATACCAAAAGCAGAAAATTAAACAGTTTGGGGGTGGAATTTATGTAGGGTGTTTTTTTGCTGCTGTTGCTGCTACTGTATTGAGGTTTTTTAAGAGGTTTCTGCTGCTGTTGCTGCTACTGTATTAGGGTTTTTTAAGAGGTTTCCATGTTTTTGTCTTCCCAAAGAGACTGCTTGAAGCAAAGTCATGAATTCTGTTTATTATCAGCTCCCTCAGCAGACAAGGAACACTGCCCATTATCATCACCTTTGCATTTACTTGTACCTGTTGCTCCTGGGATAACAACAAAATGCCTGAGGCTTACAACACATCTGAACTCCCAAAAAAAGGCACTTTATAATGTGGATACTCCCTAAAGGAAAAAAAAACTGAAGTTAAGAATCTTAAAAGCACAGGCATCAGTTTTTGTGTTATACATATGAAGTTTATTCATCATTAATGACAACCTTTTTGTCACACCACATCCTCACTATTATCTCCTAATTTAACATTGGGACACATCTGCAGACATTAACTGAGTTTTAACTGTTGCCACAATATTTTCAGTTGTCCTCCATAGAAAACATTTCTGAAAAGAAGCTCAAATTAATGTCACTGCAGGACTGTCTCTGGATGGGGCACTCAGGTCTGCTTGGCAAGGAGGTGACTGGCCAAAGGCTGAACTTCATGATCTTGGAGGCCTTTTCCAACCTTAACCATACAAGGTTCAGGAGCAGTGAAACCTTGGCACTCAGAGTTCTGCCAGCCAAAGGTTTCATTTTGCTATTTTTTAACTACCTGAAGATGAAATATAAGGATATGAAAGTAACTCAGAGTTGCTTACAGCAAACAAGTAACATCAGGCACTTGAGCTCCTCAGTGCAAATACTGAGACTGTGGTATAAACAATTATTTAATGATTTTTAATTAACCTGCTAAACCCTCCTAAACCCCCACCTCCCTAAAAAAATACATTTCCCAGATTGTGATATACTCCATGTGTTCGTTTTGGCTCTACCAGAGGAAAAAGCTGCTACCATTACAGCTGTGCCATGAATCCATGCACTTAGATTCAAAGGGTTTCTTATAGAATGGATGTCTTAAGCCTGGGGAAGAGAAGGGTCCAGGGAGACCTGAGAGCCCCTTCCAGGGCCTAAAGAGGATGCAGGAGAGCTGGAGAGGGACTTGGGACAAGGGATGGAGGGACAGGACACAGGGAATGGCTTCCCATTGCCAGAGGGCAGGGATGGATGGGATATTAGGAAGGGATTGTTCCGTGGGAGGGTGGGGAGGCCCTGGCACAGGGTGCCCAGAGCAGCTGTGGCTGCCCCTGGATCCCTGGCAGTGCCCAAGGCCAGGTTGGACACTGGGGCTTGGAGCAATCTGAGACAGTAGAAGGTGTCCCTGCCATGGCAGGGGTGGAACCAGATGATGTTCCAAGACCCATTCCATCCGAAACCACTCAAGGATCCTGCAATGATTCCATAAATGCCTTTACCTGAACCACACTCCAGTAACACTCAACTGACATTTCCAAACCTTGGCCTGATGAGAAACAACCAATTTTCAATCCTCTCCATAATAGACTATGGTTAAGCACTGGAAAACTGACTTCATCAGCTACAGAATTAAAGCTAGCAAGATTTTGGATAGTCTAAAATTGTGAGTATCACAGTCATGTGAAATGCCAAAAATTCACATTCCTCGCAACTATAATTTGATTGCATCTTGTGGCTACAGTATACACAAGATACCCCTAAGTAGGGTTCAAAAAAAAAAAGTAAACAGCTTTGAGAAAAGGGTTTTTTTTACTATGTAAGCTTCCTATTTTTCTCACTCAGAAAAAAAAAAATCTATGAATAAGCAGTTCTTTTCAAACATTTCAGTAACAGTATCTTTTCCTTTAACCAAACATTAACACAAAAAATGCCTTCAAAGGGCTTCTACAGTTTTCAATGTGAGGAACAGAAATCAAATGTCAACGAGGCTTCCTTTGCCAGAGAGTAAGGAAAGCCAAGGGAAGCACATCACCAAGGAGGATTAGGAGGATTACAGGCCCCACAGACTGACAGGAGTTCAGGTTTCCATGACTTTCTCCAACTGAAAGCAGCATGTTTTGAAGCCTGTTACATTCAGCATTCATTTTGTTGCATCTGCTTTCATTGCATTTCCCCTATACACAAGTCATGCTGAGCTGCTACTCAGATTTTTGTTAAACCCTCACAATATCTCCTTTGCAATAAGAATCCCAACAGCAGCAGGCAGTGAAGCTCTGCCTGACCAAAGCACTCATTCCAGACACCAGCTGAAGCAGCATCCTGGGCAAGACATTCAGTTTCAGATCCTTAAAAATTATGTATTGGGGGAGAGCTCACAGACATGAGAAGAAAACATTAAGTAAGTCCACAACAGAAGATTTGGTGTCTCAACAGGAAGATAAGGAATCCATTTGACTTATCTCCATCATGCTCTCACTGAGGCAGCCTCACAGAAATAGAGTAGGTCATGAATTTTCTGTAAGGAGAATTGTAGAAGCCCATCAAATATTAAAAAGCACTGCAGATGTCTGCAGTCCTTTCTAAAAGCTTTTTTCAGATGAGCAAAGAGGACGCATTAATTAATTAAATTAACTGTTTCCAAACATGCCACCTTTCTTCAGATGTTTTTAATAGAAAATTAGTCTGTTCCTCCAGGGTCTTCATCCCAGAGCTGCTCTCTAACTGTAACAATGTTTGTTTATCCAGGCTTTCAGGAGACTTCACAGAACCGTACTGCTTTCTGCACAACCTAAAGCAATAGCTACATCTCACTGATTTTAAGAAAGCCTCTAGTATCAGCCACATCTCCAGGTTACCACTTGAACAGCCAAAAATCTTAAGTAAAAAAAATTCTAAATTACCTGCACTGAGAGAAGAGCCTCTTGAAAATTATCAGGATACATATGAATCACTTCAGCTTATTGAATTACAGCATCTACCCCACAATTCACTTAATGGGGTTTCTTAAATTAAATTTCTCTCCACCAAACACATCTCCCTGTCACATGACACGAACTCAATATCTACAGAGAGGACTGAATTTTCATCAGATCCAACTGCAAGGTACCTGCCTGAATAACTCTGGCAAGATCAACTTGTTTGTGTTCCAAGCGATCCTTCATTCTTTAAAAATCTGTCATAAGATGCCTGTTTCTGAATAGGAAACCGGTTCAAAGACATTATTACAGAACAGAAACTGGACCGAAAGCTGAAAAACATCATACCCATATTCGAAATGCCATCTTCTTCCAGCTCCTTCGCAGCAAATAACATCCTTTCCAAAAAAGCAAGTTGCAGGAATCAGCTTGTACACTGCTTAGATGCACCTGTGCTGGTTCAAAGACATCATCAAGGCTTTGGTCAGAGAAGAAGGGAGCCCTCTGAGGTGCCAACTTCAGAGCTACAGAGCTCCCTTTCCATCACGCCAGGCAATCATTTCCTCCTGTTACATAAGAGGCAGAGCTCCCAGGTGCCCCATTCCCAGCCGGCGCTGGCACTGCAGGAAGAGGCTGCGCCTGCCCCGTGCCCAGGCTCTCCCTCGCACTGACCCAAGAGGCAGCAATCAACACTCGGGATCACAGGGATCACTGCTCCTCAGGGGCTCTCAAATAGAGCACCAGCTGCTGTCAGAGCCCATGTGCTGGTAACCACCACCACTGACCAAGTGCCACATCTAAGACCTCCTATTTCCTTAATGCCACAGCCAGGCAGATTTAAACTGCACTCTGGATCTGTTGGTGAAAGGCTGTCCCTATCAATATAGCTCTTACCCTAATAACCAGGGAAAACAAAAAAAAACAAAAAAAAACAAAAAAAAAACACAACACCACACCTTTTTTTAGCATAACCTTGCATGCCAGCAGTGGTTACTTCAGGATTTAGATGTTGTTTCAGGCTTTGAGAAGTAGCTACAAAGCAAAGACTCTGCTCAGATTTTCCCAGCACCAGTGCAAAAGGCCATTCTCCATCCACAGACCTCATGCATAACTGGCACTGACAACTGGCACTGACACTCTTGGATCCAACAACATGAATTTATAATGAACTGAATCAGCTTTCAATTAATCAGATTAGCACCCCAGCTGTGAATACATACTCTTCAGAACCTTATTCTTGAACTGTGACCTCCTGTTATCTCACACTATCATAGAAATTTAATCTGTCAAACAATCCAGTACAAAGTCCGTGCAATTACATCCGCTTAAGTACAAATCCACACTTGGCAATAAGCCCTCAACAGATACATCTTGTTCATATGTCAGTCAAGTTTTGTTCAAGTAATTACACCCTCCTTCTTACTGGAAACAGCTACTGATATTTACAAAGCCACAAATTTCCAAAGCACAATTGCACAAAGGGCAAGCCAAGCCTCGGACTTGCAGTTTTACGAACAGCAAATTGAAGCAGGGACATGAAGTCAGGCTCACTGAGGCTTGCTATGGATCAGCCAGTCTAGACTAACTGCAGCAGGGATATTTCCTTAACATTCACCACTGACTGGTCTGGCTATAAAATGCAGATCAAGCTAAATATTGTCATGATTCATAAGTTTTTCCGCTTGTACCTCGTGTACTACCCTTGACAGAGAGAACTTGATTACTGCACCTCCCATCTTTCTGGTTTCAACCAATGAACAGCTCAGATGGTTTAAAGTGGAACAGAGGGGATCAGAAGCATGAACTGCAACACATTGGAGAGGCACCACACAACCTAAAGCAGAAACCATATTCTCTTATTGCTTACAGAAATCCCTTGTATAGGTCCCTTCATTTATTCCTTTTGCCTTCTATTCTCAGAATGGTGCCCATGCAGATTTCAGCTCAAATAAAGTGCACGCATTGTACCTTAACTAGTTTGTAATACGCAGCAAGAAAGTAAAATTGGACCTCAGTTATTTATAATGATAGCACATAGGCTATAAGATACCTACCTGTTTAAGTCAAAAAAATGAACAAAAGATCCCACGGAACTTTGCCTTCTGTCTATTCAATCATCAGATTACAAATTCCCCACAGATTCTTTTCAATGTAACCAACATTATTCAGTAGAACTCTATGTCTGATTGCAAACTCCATTTACAATTTTTTTAAATATACAAGCCAACAAATACTCTCATTACTCTCCATCCTTTGTATAAAACATGCCTAAGAGCTTCACATTTGTTAAATTAAATGAGATGAAACTTAATACACCAACTTACAGAGGAAAGCGAGTTCAATCAGTTCTTCAGTCTTCTTCCTCTATTCAGTTTCTACTTATTCGGGTGTTACTGGTTCAAGTCTGGCTTTTTAGTTTCTGTACTATAAGAGCCATGTCAGAAGATTTATTGACTCAGAGCTACTACTCCTTTCAAGCTGAAAACATGTTCAAAATGCTGGTCTTTTCACTTTACTCTTCAATAAACACCGTTTGGTTAATTTTGGGCCCTTTAGCAAGTGTTACATCATGAGAGTGTTGCCTAAAGTCTTTAAAGCAGTCACGAAAAGGGAAGATTTTATTCAGTTTTACAATTACAGATAATTATCTAGGTTTAAGCATTCTATGCATTTTTTCAGTTATATCTGTTACTTCAGTAAACCTTCTGAAGCAGGAGGTAGTGATTTCCTCTAGCATTATTAATGAGTTATCAGTCAGGGAAGTTAATTCCTCCTTGCTGGAATTATTTTATAGCTGATTGTCAGAACACTATGGCATTAGCCAACCCAACAGAATTAAGTCCTCATCATTCTTTAAAAGGCTTTCCTGTTATTGTAATCTGATAAATGTAATTGAGCTATTACTCAGCATTGTTTATTCACTGCTTTGGCTGTTTGCTGGCGTTTGTTGAGGGTTGGTTTAAGCTACAGGAAAACACCTGCAGGGCTAATCCTTGAGCAACAACTTCAGCTCTTGCACACGCCCCCATCCTCACAGCAAAGCTTTCTTTTCCATTTTCCATTCACAAGACAGGACAAACAATTCATCATGGAATGGTTTGGGCTGAAAGGGACACTAAAGTCCACCTTCTTCCACCCCCTGCCATGGGCAGGGACACTTTCCACTATCCCAGGCTGCTCCAAGCCCCATCCAGCCTGGACTTGGACACTTCCAGGGATCCACAGCTTCTCTGGGCACCCTGTGCCAGCGCCTCCCCACTCACAGGGAACTCTGGACCAGCTGTGTCAAGTTTTAAATTATCTTGCTTCTACACATCAGCTGCACCCCTGCTTACTCAACACAGACTTCCAGAGGACAGGCAGCTGCACTTGGCTGCTTTAGGCCCAGAGGTCAGGCAGAATTAAACCAGGGGTTTGTTTGGAGATCTGCTTTCCAAGTGCATTTGTAGCCACCATATCCAACCCTCACTTCCCACAGATGCCTTGGACATGAGGCAAACCACAGAAAGTGCAGTCATGAACTGAGCAGCTTATCTTCAAAATACTGTAGGCTTTCAGAGTGACCTAAATCAACTACAGGGGAGAAAATGAGCCCCGAGGAGCAGCAAGTCTTGTGCAAATGCTCAGCACAATACATCCTGTATTTATCTTTTTATTACAAAGATCCAATCTGACCTTTTAAAAGCTTCTGACATTCTACTTAACAGGAGTGGCAGACAGGTATCTCCTTGTGTGTTATTCCAAAATGGTATGAATTTGCTTTACATTTTACATACATTTTTTTGTTTGGTATCTATACATACTACAGATCCTTTTCTCACCATTCTGGCTTACACTTCAGTCAATATTTCAACAGTTTTCATCCATCAGCCATTGTTATGCTAAAACCTAGGTGTTAGCAGAGCTCTATTTTTGAAGTTGTCAGCCAGAGCATGTCTCACTCAAAGCAGGCTGTCAAAGAAATTCACCCCCAACATGAACAAAGAGACATTGAAAAAGTAGTGGATGTCATTTTATTTTTTTAATGAGAACAAGCCAGCAAGAGAAATCTAGATTATGAAACATAGTAAATTATGCTATTTCCAAAGCCTACTGAAATTCAAAATTCAGGAACTTGACAGAAAAAAAGATTTTGAAATTAATTAATTTATTTTATTTATTTAATTGATCCGTATTACATTTGGCATGACCAACTCACAGCTCATATCCCATAATCCTTACCTTATCCTAACATGGGGAATTCCCGTATAACAGGGACACGGGATTAATTTCATTGCATCTTTATTTTGGAATGACAAATCCGCCAATTAAAAAAAAAAAAAAAAAAAAAAAAAAAGGCATAGGAATTTAAGGAAAGCCTGAATTCAACCAGGTAGTTCAATTTAAGGTAAGTTGGGGATGAACTGAAGTCACCCCTCACTGAAATCTACTCTAAAGAGCAGCAGTTCCTAGTAGTTCAAGATGTTTTTTGCATTTTCTCCTCAGCCATCAACCAGCTCATGCTAATCATCACCTTCTCCATTAGCACAGAGCTTGTGAATGCTCTGGGAACATCTGCCTTCAATAATTCATCCCTCACACTAATAAACTCCTGAGCCAGTGGCTGCAGATGCACCTCACTTTTCCCCTTCCATGCAAACCCTAATTACTTTTCTGAGTGTGTTTATTAGCTTGGACAGCCGCCCACCTCGCTTTTCAGTTCTCTGCTTATCATCTGCCCTTCCATGCAAATAAACACACACAAAATCCTGAAACCCCCTAAAGATGTTGTGTAGAACCACAGCCCATCTCCATCATTAGCTGTTAGTGCACAGGAGGTATCTTAGAGGGATACTCATTAGAAGGTTCTTCCAAGAATAGGAGGGTAGTCATTAAGGCAGTGGCACTCAGCTATTTAACACCTGCACTTCTTATCCTTTCCTGCCTGGGATTCTCCCTGTTCTATCACATGGGCAGCAAGCTTGGGTCCCTTCACTTGTTTTCATTTCAGCCACTGCCTCAATTTCACATTAAAAAAAAAAAAAAAAATCAAACAGCTGACTGATCTTTAAACCAATAAGCAAACTTATTTTTCAAGCAACTGTCTTTAACGTCACCAACTCAATTTCTAAAAAAGCAAAAGGTAAAAAGCTCTTATACCTCAGTCTTAAAGCAAGTAAGGAAATCAAATTCTTACTGATCTTCTAACATGGTGGTGCACTTTTTTCAGTTATAAGCAGAAGCTGAAAACACTAATTCAGAGTTGAGTATCAGCCCCTTGGCTTGGTTCTTATACTGTATTTACCACTGCTTAAAAAGAAGCATCTGAGATCCTTCCATAGCAATTGTCGCTGCTCCTAGGCAAAGGCTTAATATTTATTAGCCTGATTCTGCCATTTCTGAAAAAAAACCCAAAACCAACCAAATAAACCCAGCCAAGCCCCAATTCATTACAGTAGTATAGGACTCCCCTGATATTGTGACTATTTTTTTTTCACTTCAGTTGCTCAAAGTCAGTATAAATTCTTTTCACTGCAGTTACTAGGCCAAAGTCAAAATGGTTTTCTCTCAGTTCAGCCACAATAGACTGACCTTCATCTCTTTCCCAGAAGTCTAATTAAGTCCTTCTCATAACTGCTCAGAGAATGCAATATGATCCAATTTCTTTGCAATATTTATTATTGCAGTTATCATCTTGCAACAGTTACAGCCAAGTAAGTATCTGACCAAGTCCTAAAAAGTACCAATGTTTGGCTTAAAACCTTCCCCAAGTGCCTCAGTCACAATCAATCTCAGACATGACTCAAGAGTGAAGGAATTTTGCAGATCCACAGAACCCGGTGAAATAAAAATTAGCTCTGAGTAGCAGCCAGCAGCCAAGGAGAATCGATTGCTGCCCCTGATCAGCACACAGATCACAGCTCTGCTTTCTGAACAAACTGAAGGTGTCCAACTCGGTTATGGCCTGAAATGACAAAGGCTGGGGACTTCTGCAGTTTTATGGCTCAGCCAGAAAATAAACAGCTCTTACTGTTTCAGTGCTTGGCCCTGTCCATCTGGCTACACTCATACACAAACCAAACTGAGATACTTCCAGTGCCAAATGAAACATTTCCACCAGAAAACACTTCCTGTTGACAAACAAAGCATCAGCCCTGCTCTGTATTTGCTATGTATTTCTAGGAAATGAAATTGTATTTTGCAGACTTTTTTGTAAAGATAATCACTGCGAGCAATTACACGATCAAGCACTTGATCAGATTTGAGAGTTCAATACACACTCGTCTATTTACAAACACCTGGTGATAATCCCGTGCTGTCCTAGACAGAGATGAATAAAAAACAGTTCTGAATAGTGAGTGTTTCTTTCTAGGTAACTTGAGGAAAAAGTTACCTTGAACGGTACAACAAATGATTAAAATTATCAAAGGCAGTGGCCCTGAGGAGCATCATCCAGCCCTCTGCTCACCCAGATCACCTTTACACCTGGAGAAATATTGCCACCTCAGCTCCTGCCATTAGGAAAAGGATGTAATTTCCAAAGCTTTTATACTCCTCTCAGGAGTGAGATTACCATTACAACGGGGGATTATCACCAGGTGTTCATAAACACTCCCGCCACAAAGCCGTGAAGTTCTGCAACTGCAGTAACACAGGCAATGGTTGTTCCTGCAAGGTTTCACACTAACAGTGCCAGAACCCAAGCAGGAATTATTCAAAATAATTTTCAGACATAAACCAGCAGCAACCTGCTATATAATTCACTCTGGTTCACGACAAATGAAAGTTCTAATTCTCTTAGGCAAACAGTGAATTATTGTGAACTGAAATAAGCTTTCAGTGAAGTGGATCAACTTCCAGGACAAATGCACTTGTTAGATTAATTCCCACTATATTTCCATCCGGATGGCAACACAGAGGTCACTTCCAACATGCTGACCCTTGTCCCACAGGATTAGGACTTGCATTTAATACACATTCTGGCACAGCTACACTGCCTGAAGTTTGCACAGCCTGGGCAATTACTTGACACTTGAACAGAAACCCGAGGGCAAGTCAGTTGAGAACGCCTAAACCTTAACCATGATGGAATTCAACACAAAACTGCTGCACACCATCATGGTTTCTTACACATCTTCCAGGCAGTGAAAAGTCCCTTTATTTTCAGTTTTATTAAGTATGTAGCTGCTATGGCATTTCAAGAACACACGATCTAAAATTAGCAGAAGCTGCTAGCAGCATGCATTTTAAAAAGGCCAACACTCCTAGCAGTAAGTCAGAATGTATTTTCATTAAACTTCACCTAGATATTAAGACCCAAGTCATCTGGAAGGTGCTTGAGTTTAATAGGGATGAGAATTTTTACTGAACTGCCGAGGTGTGTAATAATACAAGTAAGGATACACACTGACTGACAGAGTTACCTTTTCAGTGAGATCTCCCTGCCACTGTAAAAGCAGCAGAGGTGGTGTTTTATACCTCCAAGCCATTTTTCCATCTCCAGGCAAAAAATACCAATATAAAGTAGAAAATATGAATGAACAGCTTGAAATTAGTTTTTAAACCAGATTGGTCTTCACAAAAGAAGTTACGCAGCTTAACTAATAGCTACTTAGGAGAAATTCAGTAACATCAACAGATCTGTCTCAGATGTCTCTCACTTCCCAAAGGACACAAACTTTGTAAGAGAAAACTTCCTTCTGCTTGCATACTCTGAATATTCAACAGCATCACATTAGAAATCAGATTGGTTTGGATTTGGCAACACTGTTCAAAATTTGCAACTGTTCCATCATTGTAACATTTTTCTGCAAGTGTAGATTTCAGAATTTGAGAGTATCAACACGAGAACCACAGGTTCTAGAAAGTCTACAGCCAGAACTACTAGATGGCAAGAAACTTCACAGAAATGCAGCACATTATTTGTAGCAGACATATTACAGTTAGTTAGATCATCTACCTTAACTGAGCACTTCTACAATTAAAAAGAAAACTCAACACATGATCTGAACCCTGAATATTTAGAAAATAATGTAAATTAAACTTCCAACACTTCTTTATTGCAAATACAACAGCAAAGAAAACTCATTGATTTATCCTGAAATCTCCTATGAACTGTGCATTCTGCTCACAAGCACCTAATGCTTTAAGTTCCTAACCCCTGGTATCATACCTTAAAAATAAAAGGTGAAAAATACACGGGTGATTGTTCAGCTGAGAATCTTTCACTAAAGCTTTGTAACTTGTGATGCAAATTTAACATGTACCAAAAACCCGAAGACATAAACCCTGCGTTTTTCACTCAGATACAAGGTGACTTTTCTGAAAGGCTGAAGATGTATGTTTTGAGCAGGGTTGTATCTGCACTCAGCCCTTATCAGGCTACTCAAACACCTCAGTGTCAGGTTAGCCAGGGAAAAGGAAGTATTAGGATAACATGAGAAGGCTGATCTATGCTGGCTTGTTAGCTTATTTTTTCATTCAATGAAATTTCCTGATAAATGTTTCCATGGAAAGTTTATATTGGCAGAATTCTCATCTCTACAGCACTCCGTGGTTTCCCAGACTCACTGACAGGGAATCAGCTACAGAGCCCTCTGATTTTGTAGTGCAGACAGACAGGGAAGAGGGACTGAGTGAAAGGACACCCAGTCAAATGTACTTGGGACTCAAGCACTCACAAACTTGGGGATAAATAATCATTTTCCACAACATGCAGGTTGCCCAATGCAAAACCTAATTGTGTGTTTTGGCCAACAGTTGCTTCTCTAAGTGTCTCAATCATCTCAACATTAAGGGATTACCCACTAATTACAAAATTATTTGGATTATACCATACCAAGTAGCCAACACATTGAGTAGCATTAGCATAAGACAAACAACTTGACTTCAGGAACACAGTCCTGATTTCACCCAAGTCTAGGACACAGTGAAGATTTTCCAAGTTAGAGGAATCCTCTGTTCTCCATCACAGTGGGTGTCCAGACTGTAACAATTTGTCTATTTCACTCACATGTCTCTAACAGACAACCCAACATCCTCCAAAAAAGAACGACTCTGCATAGTCAAGGTTAATCAAAAGTTCAGAATGAAGACTAGATTTCCTTTCCTTAATATAGTTTGGGTTGGAAGGACCTTCTGTCCCAGAGAAACAGGTTCAAGTCTTTTAGGGCCTGGGGGTTATTTTACAGCCCACTGAGGTGTTCAGCAGCAAGAGCTTCTGTGCAGCATCCTACCCTGCTTCTGCTCCTTGAGGAAAAGCACGTTTAGGTGTAAGACAGCAACTCACTGAACAGAGCCAAGAGCCCTCCAACACCCTACAACAGCAAATTAAATATCACAGGCTCACCCACTCTTAAACTAAGCTCTCAGAAGACCGTGAAGATCTGCATCTGTTTTCAACAAGTTTATATTCTGCTACTCAACTTTCCTACAAGTCTTGCACATTTCTAGTAGTATTTCAGTTAAATCCAATCTGGGAATCAAGCAGAACATCACCTCATTTTGAATTCAAGTTGAATGGAGGTTGTAGTAACTCTAAGGCACAAAGGAACAAAGTCACATAATCCTCTGGTTACAGATTTTGCTTACCTGACTAGCTTAAAGAGGCTTTACTCTGTGGAGGGTTTAAAAAGAATTAAAATAAAAGCTTAATTTTTTTCCCCCAAATCACTCTCAGCATCCTTATTTATTATTAATCAGGTCTCACATGCTCAATACATCATTTCCATAAGATTAGCAATCAGCCACATGTTACAAGAAGACGACAAATCCTGTGTCCTTTTCTCAATGTAAAGCTTCCACCTCCTCAAGAGTAAACAAAGACCAGAAGCTAAAATAGTTTGTTCCCTTCATGCGAGTTGAAAAACAACTGGAAGAAAAACATGTTATAGAAAACAGATCTGATTTTCAATCTCAGTTATTTCAATCTTGTATCACAATCCGTCATTAGCAAATTCCTTTATCCATTCCTCCTTGTGAATACATCCCATCATCTCTCACTTGAACGCAATATAAATACAAGTAATTTGATTTACTGTTCTTTCGGGGAATTAATACACTGGGTTTTATTTTAAACAGGTAAAAGTTAACTGCAAATTCAGTTAACTTTTACCTGTTTAAAATTGAAAAAAAAATTGCTGACAAATGGATGGAAGATGCAAATTAAACAATCACCAAGCAGTTAAAAATATCTGCTTTTACATCAGCTGCTCATTATTACATAGCACATATAGATGTCTAAATATAGACATCAGTCTGAAATCAGTTGGCAATCACAAGGACCAGAAGAAGAATCAGATCCAGCAAATCCCTTCACAACATCCAAGCACATGAAAGTGATAATTTAGAAGCCTTCAAAACTCTCACAAGTTATGTCATCTTAGTTCCCATCTCAAAGTCTCCCAGAACAGCTGCTTGTCCTTGAGTATTACAAGAATTTGGCTTCTTTTTTACTTCCAAAAGCCAACAGCCGGCAAGCACTCAAGAAGTTTGGGAGAGTAAAAGCAATGTACACTGAAGCTGCTGCATTCCAGCCATCACCATTTCAACGGCCTGTTTGTCCTGCTTGGAAACAAACACCAAGAAGAAAATACTTCTTGCAAGTGAGGGAACCACTCATCATCCCATACCTCAAGCATATACAGCTCTCTCAACCATTAAAATCCATTTTTACAGCTCCATAGGAATTACTCACAAGCTATTACAGCTAGGAAACAAATCCCACGTTCTCTCCTCGTGATGATTTTCCATGTCATGTCCGTCATCAGCATCAGAGCTTCTACTTGTGCACATTCCCAAGGAGATCAAACTAACAGACTTCTCTCATACACAGCTCCTGTGTTTTCAAAGTCCACTGGTTTTCACTCAGGTGTTTTGGGCTGCAGGCAGACACATCTGGATATAAATTTTTAGCAACTGATTCCAGCTCCAGGACCAGCAGCAACGACACTATGGCTTCAGTTCCCTCTGCTCGATGTGGAATTGCTCCTGCAGTAGCTTGGCCACAGCATCGAAAATATAAAACCCAACAGATGTGGATGCCAACAGATGAGCCACTGTCACTATTACAGAGGCAGCATTTTCAAGATACTTACTGTACTATCTCCTAAGACTCAGCTTTTATGTTCCGCTTTTAAAACTGAACTAAAATTAGACTTGTCTAATTTTTTGCATTTTTATTTGCATCTGGATGGGGTGGTAATACAACAACAATTTGGCAATACAAAATCTGGAGGACAGTTCATAATATCATCCTGCTGCCACTACTGCTGCTTTTCTAGACCTTTTATAAATTTCAATCAGGTATCTTCAAGTTCAAGCCCACTGCACTTGTTCTTTATTTTAGTTTTTAACACTTGAATGTGTAAGAAGTGCCTGCTATGCCCACAGGTAACAATTTTCCTCAATACAGGGTGATCCTCACAGCAGCCCCATCACACAGCCCGAGGACCCAAGAGTGATTATAGCAGAAACCAACCCAAACAAAGAGTGACAGGGTAGTGGAGGGTTTTTCTGGCACCCTGTAGCGCTCTCTGCACACTAGTCCCAGCAAAACCTGTACCTTAATCCCTATCCAGGGAATATATTACCCTGAGGACAATAAATGTCCTGTCTCTGCTGACATACCTAACTAGGAACAGCCTTTTTCATTGATGTCATCAAGCTCACAGAGGCAAACAAGAGGCAGATGCTGAGATAACAGACACAGTTCATACTCAGGAAGAACACAGATTTTTCAACCCTGTCCATCCCTGTTTGTAGCAGCTTGTTGTTTTGGATTTTGTGGTTTTTTTTTTATTTACAGCCTCAAAGATCGTGTTTGAAAAAGACCTAATGCCATTTGTAATTGGATCTATATTTCATTTCCCTAATGTGGCATCACTCACCAGCTTTTATCACCACTTACCTAGTAGGCACTATTTCCATCTGCTATGTAGAGAAAAAGTGTGAGAGCTACACAAAGCAGAATGTCAGACAAGGAGGAGAAGTGTCTCCACGTTGCATGGTAACACAGGGTCCTCTGACAGCACCCTTCACTTCAGGAATACCAGACAACTTCTAAAATACTCCAGTGTTGCCTTCTTCCAAAATGATGGTATTTCTATTCAAGCTTCTACCAGGTAGCTGGTGCAGCATGAGTACACCACCTTATTTACATATTAATTTTTAAAAATAATGATCTGAACCACCACTGGTAGCTACCTGCATCCCTACAAATTCTGACAAAATTCATTTTCCCCATTTATCAGCTTAGTTGTAAAAAGCTACTGGCCTAGTTAGCAAATCAAGGGATATAAATATGAGCTTTAATTTTAATAACATGTCAGTATCTAACAACAAGTAATCCCTAAAAGGACATATTTGCACTTTTTAGGTCACTGAGGTATTTTGCCTCTTGCTGTTGACAGGCTATATTCAAATCACAGCCAAACACCTGTATTTAAATGCTTTTTGCTTCTAAATTGACTAATTTCTTTCAGCTGTCTGTAATCTCATTTCAGTGCTTGCTGGGAGAGCTAGCCAGTCGGGCTCAAATTAGAAAACTTGATATGATTAAAGTGTCTAAATCACCTTGAAATATTAAGTTTGAGAGAGATTAATGTTCATTTTGTCAAACACTCACTTTAATCCAATACGTTACAGAAGCAAAGCAACCCTCCCCATTCACACAGAGAGCAGCCTATACAATTCTCCATCTGAAGAATCAGCTCCCTCCGGAAACGGCTCTTGCCTCGTTTAAGAAAAGTTAATAGGCATCTCCTTAGAGTACTGCATTCCATAATCTAACATCAGGATTTTCGCTATCAGCCTGGAAATACAAAATCTCTCTGGCTTATGTTAAACTTCATTGGTTTGCGCAGTAAAACAGTCAAAGCACATATCCTCTACCAGAATCACGGCCAAAATACCTTAATTATCCCAACACTGCACAAATAGCTCTGTTTTATTTTCCTTATGTTTTCCCACTGCAGTTTCTGCTGCACTGACATCACCACCAAATCAAGTGGCACACCGTGTTTTCCATTACCTAAAGCTGCACAGAGGAGCATCATACATATTCTGCCTTCACCATATTAAAAATTATTACCATGTAGATGATGGCAATTTTCCAGCTTAAAGCGGGGTGGGAGAGAAGGAGAAGCACGTTCTGGAATATTTTTTCAGCTGTTGTTTAAATCCCACAAAGAACAACAATGAGACTACATGGAAGCCACTGAATTTCCCCTTTAACATTACAGTGATTAAAACGGACCAGCATCTGAATTTAGCATTTAAAGCAAAACAGGGGCCTCCAATTGTTTACATTTTCCTGCAGACCAGTTTTAAAACACGTGTAACTTAAAAGCTTTTGTCAGATAATTTGGAGAGGATTAGCAAGTGAGCAATTAGTACATGCAGTTCACATCAACTACCATGCCAATTAGCATCATAAATCAAACCAGCAATCCTCTGACTGAATCCTATTATGCGGGAAGCAAGATGTTCCAGTAAGCAAAATATTCCCAGAGAAGTAATGTCTTTCTGGAAGCCACGGAGGGCTCCTGACTTCAGCCAAAATACTACTTTTATCAGGTATAAAGCAGCTACCAAGGCAGGTGTCTGGTCTAAGTATTGATCAGCTGGCACCCGGGTACTGACACACATCCCTGCCTCCAGTTCAGGGGTCACACACCTGGGTATTCAGATCAGCTTTTGCCAGCTGTGCCCCACCTTACTTAAATTTCATTTTCAAGTCAATAGCCAGATCCTTCCATCCATAAACTTGTGTACTGTTGTACATCCAGATGTTATTAACTGCCACAACCTCATAGTGGTGAGGCATTTTTGAGGCTTAATAAATGCAGGTTAAAATTAGACTCTTATTTTGCACGAGCAAAATAATGAAACGGGACTAAAGGGTTGAGTTGCCTCAGGGTATAGGAATCGTTTTCCTCAGCTTGTTTCTGCTCCTCCCTGCTTTCATTTACTCAGCTCCAAGGGTGGAACTACAGACTGCCATTCAAGTAGCAGAACTGCCACAGGAAAATGATAAACCACTCCAGCAAGGTCCCACCTGCACTCAGGCTGCAGCTATAGATTTCTGCTGTATTCAGAACACACCAGCAGAATTGTCAATTCTTAGTTTCATCATCCATCATTCATGTCACCACCCTGTGCAGGGGCTCAGAAGTTGGCCCAGAGACCCATGGAGATCTTTCAACCCCAAGCCTGAAAGGCAATCCAAAACTAATTTTATGAAGGCAAACTATTACTCAGTCTTATTCACAGCAGAAATAAAATAACCCTATTAATTCTTTAGCATGTATTGAAATTACGAACAAAGCTTTACTACACAAAAGCACTTATAAACTCTGCTACATCATTGATTTTATGTTCATGACAGCAATGGTACATTATTTTCTTTCATTGTCATTATTTATTAGTTTTCATATTTGACAACTGTACCCTTGACAGCACAACCAATAAGACCTTCTGGCCAGAAACAGACATGGTGCAATTCATAACAAAGTGATTTTTATTATCAGAATCCTCACAAATACCCACATCTGTGAGGACTTCCCAAGCTATCATTCTAGCTTTAGTGCTAAAGAGTGATCCAAATCAGATATACAGCCCATCTTTCCCTCTCTCCATACCTGCTTCATAACCTGCTTCCCACAGCAGCTACAGCAGCAGATATTAAGCTGTATGTCACTTCAGTGATAGTAAGCCCCTATCTCTGACTTTTGATTATTTCTTATCAGGCCAAATTTGTCATGTCACGCCACCTTGCCTAAATACAAACACCTACCAGGCCTATCCATGAGCTGTACAATGGCTGTAACAGTTTACTATCACCTAATATTAGTTAACGTTTTATCTTTCCACATCAGAAAGAACTCAGTCACTGAAGCCTAATTCAGACCATCATGTAAAATTTACAGAAGACAAGACACCAATTTTCAAACTTAAGAATCCAGTGGCAGCTCAATCACTCCTTACTATTCCAGCATTACTAAATGGATGAAGTAAGTTTCCAAAAGATCTTTTCACTCTGCAGTCAGATCAACTTTTTGAAAGCAACACCAGTAATTTCCTAGGCCAAGTCTATGACAAGAACACCACTAGCTCCTACTGCTATAAGTTGGCTTTAAGGATTCCTTGGCTGCATTTGTGTGCTACAGCTGCCACAGGAAGGCTGAAGGATGACCTGATTTTTGCCTTTGAGACAAGAAAATTACTATAAACATTCAAGCCACCTCAAGGAATTGCAGTGAATGAGCAATTTTGGCTGTAACAATGGAGCAAGCAGGTGGGAAAAGGACCATTCCATCAATTTGCACCTGCTAACCCAGTTCAAAGCAGCAGATTTAAACTGAAAAGCCACAATCATTTTTATGCTTTGAGAACACTCCTAGATCCTTTCTATAATGCATTTACATAGCTCTTGAACTATCATCCCTAAGTTCCTGGGCAAGCCTACTTAAGATTGTTTCCTGGACCTGGACATGTACTTCAACTTCATGTTTATCCATCTATTCTCAGCCTCAGACACTTCAATCTCCTTCCTCACCTCCCTAGTTATGGAGCATTTTCCTGAGTTTGGCTGGTGTGTCACTGAGGAAATTCACTGCTGGATGAAAAACAGCACCTATCAAAACACTGCCTGATTGCACAGCGAGGTCACCCTCCTGAACCACAGAGTCTCCTAAACTGGAATAATCCTGATCCATAAGGATGATGGAGCCCAACCCCTGGCCCTGCACAGACCCCCCAGCAATCCCATCCTGACCATCCCTGGCAGCGCCGTCCAAATGCTCCTGGAGCTCTGGCAGCCTCGGGGCTGTGCCCAATCCCTGGGGAGCCTGGGCAGTGCCCAGCACCCTCTGGGGGAACAACCTTTTCCTAAAATCCAATGTAAACATTCCCAACACAGCTTTGTGCTATCAGAGATGCTATAACAATGGGTTCCACAGATACTGGGGGAAAATTTAGGGAGAAGAAGAAAAATAGAAGTAAAATGTCTTCAATGTGTACACAAAAGCTTTCAAGCCCAAGATTATTCTAACTAGGCACAAAATTCCTCATTTATCCACACAGTGGCCATCTCCAAATTCACATGGCAGCACCTGAGCTGGGATGCTGCCCAAGTGATGCAAGCAGCTCCTGGCACACAAGGCGTTAACTCAGGCAGACCAGCGCTTGCCGGTTAAATAGGCTCCACTGAAATGATTGCTGTCTGGGCATCCCAGTGCCATGCTTTTAGCATATTTCCTCTGGAGAGCACAGTTGCTGTGATACCTAAAAGACAGGCGTCCTGGCTGCTCTCCTGAGCATGAGAAGCTCAAACAAAGATAAGGATCTCTCACATTCGAACCTACAGTATCTGTATAACCCAGCACTGATGCTACAAAATCCTGCAATGGTGACTGACTGTGTCATTCCTCCTTCTGCTTATGGTACAGTCATCAGTTAGAGACAGTGGTAGAATTAACAGGAAATTTACTAAAAGGAACAACATCCTTTTAGTTTAGTTTAATAGAAAACACAAGCACTACCAAGTTCAAGTCGAGGTTTTGAGTTAAGTTGTGTTGAGCATTGATTTTTGGTCTAATCTATAAACAGTTCCTCAATCCCTTTAAAAATAATGAAAAAAATGAAAAATTTAAGCTTCTCACAGACAAACACAAAACAATACACTCAAAGCTATAGAGTCAATTCCAGTGTTCCTCAGAGTCCCTTTGCTTGCCTGTATTTTTCTTTGGGATAAAAGAGAAAATGACCTAACAAAGTAA
Organism: Aegithalos caudatus; assembly: GCA_013389925.1. Lineage (NCBI taxonomy): Eukaryota > Metazoa > Chordata > Aves > Passeriformes > Aegithalidae > Aegithalos > Aegithalos caudatus. The sequence continues at coordinate 55,858 of WEIU01020930.1, forward strand.
CTGTCTCATCATTGGGTTTACATTCATTATCCAACTATGTAAACTAGTAAAGGTACAAAGGAAACACTGAAATTACATCTTTCACACAGATCAACCCAGTGGTTTTAGTTCTGGCTTCCTGAAGTGGTTAACTGAAGCTTATTTAAGCAGTAAGAAAGAAAAGTGAAAGAACAAGTCATTCTCCGGCTTAGAAATGCACCACTATCTTAACACCCTGTCATCTGTAGCACTATGCGGGCTCCAAATAGATTAGTCAGGATCCTGAAACTGCATTAATGAGGCTGAATATGCACATACTGATTAAGTAACATCTGCTTCCACCCACTTCAGAAAAAAAATATTAAATACTTCCAGAGGGCTTTGGAATTGCCAGCTGCCACAATGGACTTACCACCACCACCAAGGAAACCTGACATCTTCACCATTTCCATCTTGGAATCAAAATTTAAAACAAGCTTTCCAAGAAATGATAGATTCCTGGTAGCCAAAAAAAATCTACTAAGTGAAATGTTACCTTATTTCTAACGTGGACCACAAGATTTATGCTGCATTTATAACCTTAGCACAATTAAAAGAGAAGCACAAATTAACTGCACACAACTTCAGATCAAAAACTACTGTGAAGTAGTTGAAAAGTCTCTCCTTACAGACACAGGGAAATACTAAGTTAATATCTCCTTCCTTTTCAGTCTCTATTGGTATGGAAATCACAGAAGTCTTTACATCAAAAATCAGCAGCATCCCAACTTGTGCACATCTGGCACTGTCTTTGCTCTATTTCATGGTGTGAGGACAGGCAAGAACACAAAAGAGAAGCTGAGCCACAGTTCTCCCTCAGTACAGGTGACACAATATACAAGCAGTGCTCGAAGCCACAGCCAGTCAAGGACAAAAACTAATATAACAGAAGACGAATCTCTTACTCCCACAGACGTTAGGATTATCAAAACTATTGAATTTACCACTTACTGTCTCAGAACAGAAAATTTTATCCACTGTAGATTACTAAGCAATCATTTTGGATTTGTTCCACAACTGCTGCAAAGCCGTGTCTTCGAAGGTCACACAGAAAAGCTTTCACATAAAAAAACTAACAATTGCAGAAAGGGATGTTTGAAATGCACCGTCAGCAAAAGGTCACACAGTTGAGATGCAACTGAGTTCTGAGGGTTTTTTTGGAGCTTACATTACCTTTTCTTCAAAGATTTGCCAAAAATATCAACACTACGATTCACCTTGCTTATGGGTAAGGACAAAACCAATCCCAGTGGTGACACAGTAGAGAACAGAGTATTCCTGAAGTCTTGGGAGTTGTTCAAGTGTCTGGCACTACTCCAAGCTTCTCTCATTAGCCAAAAGCAATGTGGGATTTTTTAATTTCACTTACAAACATACTGCAGCCTGACAGCTATAAGTGCATCCCTTAAATATTAGCAACTAATGACATACCTTGTATTCCCACCTTGGTTTTCACAGCATGATCAAAGATACAAACCTATTCCTTTGGGTGGCAAAGTCAAGGTTAAGATGATGGCTACTTCAAGTGCTGGAAAAGAAGCACTTTTCCTAATTGGAAAATAAGTCACGTGAAGACACTTAGCCTGAGCACCGATGTCACTTTTCAGAAGCCACAACTGCCATTCTGTCACTGCTCAGTACAATGCAGAACACGAACACAGCAACCCAACTTCCAAAGTGTTTCCTTTTCCCAAGAGCCTGAGTCGAGCAAAAGCAAATCCAATGTCTATCTGTTGCACTGCCGAGTGCCCCCTCTTAGAAAGCAGGACTCATTTGACAATTTAAATAGAAACAAAAACAGTGATATGTATACACAGCAGCACGAACTCTTGTATCAGCATTATTGCTTGCTGCTTTCAACTAATCCCCCAAAGCAAACGGAGAAGGCCGGCACACTCCCTGGAAACTCTAAAGCCTCACAACACATTTGCTTCATCGACATCAGCTGATCCACAGCAGGTCTCCTTTTTTGCCCCAGGGAAAGAAGTTATCCTCACAAGTTAATGGTTTAAGTCTTTCCTCTTGATCTGTAACTCTTCTGCGCTTGCTCAAATTTAATCATGCAGATTTTGCAGAGAACAGCAGTGAAGCATATAATTTAAAGCCAGAATAAGACATTCCAGGAACTTCAGACACAACTATCAAACCTAGTTTTTAGTTCACTGTGCAAGTACAGTTAATATCAAGCATTTGAATCTTCTTGTTCACCCACATGCTGGAGTCTGCCATCTTCCACATTAAAAAGAAATATCTTTCCATTTGCACATGAGCCACACAAACAGCAAAACGTGCGCTACACTTCACTCATTTCTTCACAACGGAGGTCTACAAACAATAAGAGTAGATCACAGAATGGTTTGGTTTGGAAGAGGCTTTCGACATCATCCAATTCCACCTGCTGCCATGGCAGGGACACCTCCCATTATCTCAGGCTGCTCCGAGCCCTAATGTCCAACCTGGCCTCGGACACTTCCAGGGATGGAGCAGCCACAACTGCTCTGGTCAGCCTGAGCCAGGGCCTGAGCACCCTCAGTGCAAGGCACCCTTGGAATGTTACCCTGAGCCAGGTTAACAGCTCAGGGGCACAAAGCTGCACACACACAAGCAGCAGAGAAGGGCATTAAGAGACTTGTCCCCAACACACTGCCCTGGCTGTTGCAGGAAACAATCCTCCACCCAAGTAAGTCAGTGCTGACTGTGTTTATGCAAGCTCAGAATTCACCTGGATACACTTACTCACCAGCTATGTGGGCAGATTCCCCACACCTGAATCACCCCGATTTAATCCCCCAGCAAACCAACAAAAATAGCACATTCCCACACATCGCTGTTGGACAAGAAAATGAAGTGCTTGACTCCAGGTAGAAGAAAGATCAGAAAGCCTTTATTTACAGTTTTTCACAGCCCTTTTATAACATGCTGCGCTAAGGAACCATATAACTGGTCAGTATAGACAGCACATCTCTTAATTGGTTAAATAATAGAAACAACACCTGTGAGAGGGTTATTATGAAAACCTGGCTGTGTCATGAAAAGATAGAAGACTTATTTACATTTGCTGTCCTTGAGAGGAATGAATTCTCTCAAGCGAAGAAGAAATCAGCTACTACCAGGCTGGAAACTTTACAGACTCAGAAAATCAAACCCACATCCATGCTCTGCTGTGCTCACCCAGAAATCTGATGGCTGTTTGGGGAATCAGATTGATCCTGTCAAACTACAGTTTGAGCCACAGTTCCAAGATGCAAACATAACAAAAGCTCAAAGAGGCCAACTGCTATTATGGTTTCAAGATGCAATTGTTTTATGTGATATCTGGGGGTTTCTTCGGCTTTGGTCAGTGAAGCCTAAATATCTGAACTATGCCATCATTCTTTTGATGTACTGGAATAATGTAACAAGTACCTGGAGAATCCCAGAACAGTCTGGGTTGGAAGGGACCTTAAAGCCCACCCAATTCCACCCCTGCCATGGGCGGGGACACGTTCCACTATCCGGGTTGCTCCAAGCCCTGTCTAAGATGGCCTTGAACAGTTGCAGTCTTGTATTTCCCCAGAGGAAACAATGCTTTTATAGCACATGCATTTTTCCAAGTAATTTGTCTCAGCCTTCAACAGCAACAGAAGTGCTAAGACACTATTGCTGCCTCAACTCCAAGACTGAGTATAATTCCTCCCGTAACACTGTCCTCAACATACACTATACTGGCATTAAAGAGGCTGCAGATCTGGAGAGCTACAACAATTAGATGCCTCTAAGGCTCCTGTACTTAACGAGTTTTAGCTCCACCCTAAATTACTTTATTTTCAGGAAACAGTACTTTTAAAAGTGACCAGAAGAAAAAAAAAATAAAGCAAGGTTTGTACCTTTTCCCATTTTCTCTCACCCCTGCATTTCCCAGGGCATCTTTGCACTGTCTTGAGAAAGTTATTTCCAAATGTACAATTTCATATTTTCCCTACAACTTAGATTGTTTCTTGATAATCACTTAATACCCATAACCTCAAAATTAAAACCAGCACTTACAACGTGCTTTTTAAAAATTTATTTTTAACAGAAAAACTAGAACAAAGATCACAAAATGCTCTGGAACACAGCAATTCATACCTACATGATATCTGGTATGGCATTCTTACCAATTAAAGCAATAACTTCCCCTTAAATAAATAGAAACTACTTGAGATGCTCAACACCTGCTGCATCAGCACCTTAGTACTAAGTATATCAGTATTTTTACAGACTACTAATAATGTGTACACCATCTTGGCTAAAGTGCTTTAAAGTCTTTTCATGAAGGATTAAAAATTAAGTTTTTCACCATCTTTCCTTGGTTTTCCATCTTGCTAGAGTTTATAAAAATATAGTGCTAGTCTCAGCCTGGATGGTGAGAAACTGGAACTGACATATTCAGCTATTATCTATCCTTGCAGATCATCACACCGTGGAACTTCGAGATATTTTCAGTAACCTAAGGATCACTGAAGGCAACTCATATCTTCTCACCCCATTTCTAAGCACACAGCATACTTGATATAAGAAATGTTTAATGTTGATCAAGCAGTGATGCTGTGAACATCGGAAGGCAGATTTTACTAAAAAGTCAAGTCGGTGTAAGAGACTAATAATATTAATTACACTGTTATTACACTAATATAACAGCCTAAGTAACATTGATTGGCTACTTAGCATGAATTTCCTGCAAAAATACAGGACATAAGTGTACACTTTTCAACTGTTGACTCTGCAGCTCTGAGACATGCAAGAAGCTGGAAGCAGCCCACTTTTATTTTAGCATTTTCATCCACTGAGGAAAAACTAATGAAGCACTATCTCCCAGAACTGTTTTATCTAGTATCACATGTAACTTAGAATAACACAAGGCAAGAAATCTCTGTGCAAAAAGTACAAACAAATCAATTTAGGACCCCGTTTAGCACTTGCTCTCTTCATAAGAGATGGCACTCTTGAATATAAATAACTGCTGCTGAGAGGAGTTTGAATTTCAGATTATTTCAACAGTCTTTGGTCCAACAAGCACACCTAGACACTCCTATGAACTCCAAATGTAAGAGGAGTTCCAAATGTAAAGAGAAAGAGGGTTTACATTGCCAATAAAATCTGAAGTGCTGGAAAGACAGTGCCACTCTAAGTAGAAAAGAAAATTCTAGGAATCAGTAATAGCAACTCAACTGCACCGAAAGTCCCAAATTGCTTAAGATTCCAAGCATGTTCTTCTCCAGAGCTGTCAAACCTCTCTTGAGCAGGAGCGTATTAAATAAGCTGTTCAAGGAGCACGTGCTGGTTGGGGCTTATGTTTAAAGCAGCCTGAAGTAACAAGTCTACACTCTTCTCTTTACTGGGTACAGGGGAAGGAACTGCTCCAGGAAGTTACTTCGTATTTTCTCACAGCAGCCACATGCTAACCACACCACAATTCCTGTCAGTGAACCTCAAGTATCCTGAGGTTAAAAGATTTTGTGATTTGGGGAGTATCACTCAACTCTTTGCAGCAAAATTGGAAGGCAACCACCTCAACCCAAAGTCTGTTTTTCCTACATGCAACACATGGCACTACCACACGGATATAAAAGCTGCTATCAGTGAGAAGGAGTTATTGAAGGAGGCTTGCCAATAATACAGCCTGGTGGGGCTGTAATCTAAAGGAGTGAGGAGTTATTGTTTTACCTCTAACTCTTCAACTATTCAATTTTTAAATATTTAAGAGGTAGTTGAAGAGCCCTCAGAAGACATACAATACGCTCCTTTTCTAGATAAATCATTCCCATCAATCAGAGCTACTGCTCTCATGACTCAGTGTCCAATAAAAGTTAGACAGTGAATTATCTGTGAAGGCTTTACTCATCCGCTCAGCTCTTGAAACATGTTTTTAGACTGCTATTTTGGTTTTCAAGTCTTTGTGATTGACAAAGGAGCTGAACCACAGTTAGGTAACAAAAATCGTTAATACATGAAAAGACTAACACGTGTCACATGCTAAGGAGATAACTACATCCAGTGCTTCACATCCTCCTCCCATTTCCACACAAGCTTGGCATATCACTACAGCCCAAGCATCTTATTCAGAACCATATTTATACCACGTAAACATGTATTAATTACCACTTGAAAAAATGCTTTGCTGAAGGCATCATCTATCCCACAGAGCTCCAAACACCAGCAGCACAGGGAAAGGGACAGTGCTTGACCCAGTCTCTTCCCACCAGATAAATCCATAGAGATAGAAACTCCTCAGAAGAGAAAAGAAAAGGGAGAGTACCCACAGGAGGGGACAGCCCCACACCATAATCTCAGTAGTGACTAATGAAACAGAGAATATGCACAAATCTCTACCACACACTTGGTCAGATGTAGATAGGGAGTTAGGGACTGCTCTGTAATAAGTGACAGGCACTGCCAGCCTCCCTGCCTCACCACAAAACACACTAAACCCAAAATGTTAAATACAAGAGCCATGATGTCTGTCTATTCAAGCTCCACTGCTCAAGAGGCACACAAATAAATCTTTCAGGCAACAATCTCAATAGCAGCTTTTCCATCGGGACTTTTTGATTACATATCATTTAAAGAACAGCTAGGCCACCAACACAAGATGGTTTTAGGCAGCTCTATTTCAGCTGCTGTACATCACATTCTGCTGCCCTGAATCCCTGCCAAAACAGCGACAGGATACTCCACTTGAGAAGGCACACCGTGTGAAGCTCAGCAAGTTATCATGCAAAATAAGTCATAAATTTCTCCACAAAATGCTTATTCCTATCCAATACCGTTAGTTCTTTTCAACTCCACGAACAGTTAAAAAATATCTGCAGACTTCACTACGCTAGTGATTTCTTTCCTTATTTTGTGCATCTTAAGCAGTTCAAGCCTCTGTAGTGCTCCTGAGGGGATAGATGCACATAAATCTAAGCTTAGAGGGCTGTTATCTCCATCTTGCCTCCCGACCTGCTTTTACACTACTGCACAGACCGATACCGCTCCATAACCCAGCTGCACGTCTCGTTCACCCACTTCACACCACCAAACCGCAGCCCACACTGTCTCCATCACACACGCAGCAGGGAGCGCCGAAGAAAATTTCATTTTCCCGAACCCTTCTGCAGGCAGAAAGAGCATCATCTTTCCCACCGTACCCCAGTCCCAAGGAGCTCGCTGCTCTCCCGCACAGCAGCAGCGGACGAGTAGCAAAACAACTTCTAAAGCCCACAAATCCCAACAGAGGGGCCACCCGGGGCATTCAGCGCCGAGGAAATGATGGGGAGCAAGCCGGAACACCTCCGGCTCCCTGAAAACGCCAGCCACGAGGGGTGGAGGAAGGGCGGGCAGGCAGCCCGGTGAGGGGAGGCGGCTGCTCCCAAGGACCCGCGGGCCGTGGGCTGGGGTACACGGGGGAACGGGCTGGGGGAAAATGGAGGGAAGTGGCCAGGGGAGAGCAGGACCATGGGCTGGGGGGGTGCGATGAGGGGGAGTAGGGCCATGGAGGAGGCGGGGTGGAGGCAGGGGGAAGCAAGGGACCAAGGAGAGAGGGGTAAGAAACAGAGCCATGGGCTGGGGGAGGTTTGGGGAGGGAGAACAGGACTGGCGGACGTCTGGTGCGGAGAAGCAGAGCCGCGGGCTAAAGGAGGTTTTTGGGGCGCAGGGCCATGGGCTGGGGAGGCTTTTTGGGGAGCACAGGGCCCTGGCGGAGGTTTTGGAGCACCTTTCACCGCTCGCTCCCTCTCCCCGCCGTGCCGGGACCGCC
>WEIU01020930.1:64001-144984 GCA_013389925.1 Aegithalos caudatus
GGCCTCGCGCCCTCCCGCGCGCTAGCCCCGCGTCCTTCCCCGCTTGCCCCGCTTCACGCTGGCGCGGGCCACGCCTCTCCCGATGACGTCATCGCGCAGGCCTCGCACTGCCCCGCCCCTCGGGCACGCTGGGAAATGTAGTCCCGGTGGGAAGCGCTGAGGAGGGGTCGTGGTGGCGGCGCTCCGCCTCCCCTCCCCTCAGGGACACCGGACCCGCCCCGTTCCGGGGACGCGGAGCTCGCCGCCACGAACGCCTGGCAGCGATCACACCGCAGGGAAGGATGGTACCTCTCACCGTGGGTCTGGCCCCCGCGGCCGCTGGAGTCCTGAAGGGGATGAAAGTAGGAGGTTTGTGCCCAAAGTGCGCCGTTCACGACTGGAATAGCAGCCTCATCCCTGGAAGTGTTCCAGGCCACGTTGGACAGGGCTTGGAGCAACCTGGGATAGTGGGAAATGTCCCTGCCCATGGCAGGGGGTGGAATTGGATGGTCCTTAAAGTTCCTTCCAACTGAAACCATCCTATACTTCTATGACTTGTCAGAAATACTTATCTCACGGAGTAATGAAGCACTGTTGGCATTGCATAAACAGGGTTATTTGCAATATCGGTTGCAAGCCAGCTGTGCGCTCTCAGCCACTGACCTTGATTAATCCATTTTTAGGATCAATATTCTATGGATTTAAGCTCCAAAGCTGTGAAACGTGGAGCAAACTTTGATACAGGAAACAGTGTAAGGACAACTTGGTATAGGATAGCCTCCAGAAAACTCTATCTATCCATTCTACTGACATATACTACAGGAAGAAAAAGAGTAATTTTGATCATTTCCCTCCCTAAATATCTTTATTTGGGTATACAGCTCTGACCTGGGGGTGGAATTCGATGAGCTTTAAGTCCCTTCCAACCCAAACCACTCTTGATGTGATGGTTTACACTTAAAAAAAAAAAAAAAAAAAAAAAAAAAAAAAAAAAAAAAAATTAAAAAAAAACAACTATAGAGGTGACAAATCAAGCTGTGAGATGAGATTGAGTTTTTGGATGCTGCTGGGACTGAAGCTTCTTGAGCACTGGTTGATGTCTGCTGCAAGAATTGCCTTCTGCTCATTTGAACAGTTCAGGATAAAGGTCATAGATATCTTTATCTTCTTCCCCCTTCCTTCTCAGCAGAAATTAGTATCATTTTTATCAGCTTTCTCGTTTTTATTTTCTAATCCTAGGAGGAAATTCTTGAGTGGATAAAGAAAAAAATTTAAAAGGCAGGAAGAATACAGTCCCTGTTTCCGCTAGTGAGTACCACTCTGGGCATATATGATGCTGATAAAAGTTTGTGAAGCATAAGAGGATTTTTGCTTTCATATACCTTTAACTGTTTGAATAAGCTAAATGTATGTAGAAATCTGGCTGAAAGCTATAATTCTCTCCTTTTCCTCTCTCTATCCTGATCTGGAGCAGAGGCACTACCTTACATTACTTGTGTTTCAGAAAATGCCAAAACAAGCAGCAGAGCCAAGAGTCAGGCAACAGCCTCTTCTGTATGTGGGGCTGATTGTTTCCACTGTTGCCATATGCTTTGTGTTCTTCCCGCTCTAAAACTCATGGAAAACAACTCCCAGAGTAGTCTCAGCTGTAAATGAATGCAACTACTGCACACAAATAATTGAAGCATTAAAACCCTGTGTTGGTATAAAGCCTTTTTGTAATATTTTCATCTGTAGTCCTCCTGTGAAGCCTTTGCTACCCAGACTTTTTTTACTACATAATAGCTTTTGTGTGAGCTTTGTAAAATCACAGCAAAATATAAGCTACTGTTGCAGCTTACATAGATTTCTTGTGTAAGAATTCCTTAAAAATAAGTGGTATTTTGTTTGTACTTGCAGCTAAGATTGGCCCAAAGTGCTGCTAGTGGTGCACAGAGATGTTGGATACCTCTCTCACCTCTCAACTTCTGTTCTGGAAGGAAGGTCTGGCATCCAAAGTGTTCCACCAGCCTTTAATGTGAACTGGCAGGGAATGATTTGGGCAGCTCTGCTGTGAGCAGTAAGGAGTTGGGGCTTGTTTTCCTTTGGTCTGGGAGCAGGAGTAACTTCATGGCTTTTTTGGGTCTGGTTTTGTCAAAGGCAAAGATGAACATGCTCATCTGGGGAGGTCGTGAAGCTCAGACAGTTTTACAAGGCTGGAGGGGCTGTGGGCTGTGAGTAAAGCAGACAGACTGGTCCCAGTGTGGGTTACCCTCCTGGCACTGGTTTTCCTTTCTGAGGGTGAAAGCTTTCCAGGGGTGAAGCTTCCCACCGCTCTCCCACACATCTGGTTCTGTGCTTAGGTCTCTGACAAAGTTCCATCTGTGCTGGCTTCCTCCTCCTCCTCCCCATCTGGCAAATCCACTCACGGCCCTGCCTACAGAAAGCCAGTCTAGATGGTTTCCTTCTGCTCTTGGTGCTTTATTCCTGGAGGTATCAGGAACTGGAAAGCAGCACTGAATCACCATCTCCAACAGTTCTATCTCCCATCACATGACAGGGCTTATCCACTTCGTGCTATTCCCAGTCTGTCCACCAATCCCTACAGAAAGTGTAGGAAAGAGTTTTGGGGAATCCCAGTTGATGCACTTGGACTCAAGGCATAGGGACAATGACATTTTGCTTTTGGAACTGAGCCTGACGTGTCCACCTTAATGGAAATTCAACTGCACAAAAGTTCTACAGAGATGTTGCAGGCTGAGTTTACGAGCCATTACGGTGATATTTAAGCACAGATCCTGGAAATGGAGAACTCTCATGGAATTTCATTTAAACCCTGCCCATACCTTCCCCTACTGCTTTGTTAGGATGTGGAGGAGCTTTCCTGGTTGCTGAAATAGGAGTTAGGCAGCACTAGCTTTTAGTTACTAACCAAGTAGCTAAAATGTTGATTCATGGGAAAAGAAGTTTAAAAAGTGTTCAAGCATCCTATCCTGATCTGTGCCTGAATTTAACATAAATTAAATATCACAGACAGCTTTAGACAGGGTCTCATGTGTAGACCTAACAGGAAAGGGATTAACTGAAAAAACTGAGAACATAAGGACTCCTGCACCATCCAGGAGAAGTTATAAGAGAAAGTTGATGGTTGCAAGTAACTTTTCGCTTGACTGGGACTGTTTCTGTGTCTGTTCACAATCTTAAAGCCTGGCTGTTCCTGGGATTACTGTTGGTGTGAGCACTGTTTTGTTTAATAGGCAGGGACTGTCTGGAAAAACCCAGGAGACTGAGTGTTAGAGATGCATCTTTGTGCCTACTAATACTGATATTGCCATAAAGATTGAAATCAATCCCATATGAAAAACAGATCCGGAAACATCAAGTTTTCCTGAATTATCTTCACCGTACTTTTCAGTGAATATAAAAACTTAAATAGGTTAAGCTTCCTCTCTTAACAAATTGGGATGAGATTCTGTTATTTTACTGGGTAATATTTGGGTCAGTCAGTTACTATTACAGAGTGATTAGATTGCTCAAGAGGCTTTGAAACAAATGTAACTAATGAATTAACCTCGTTCAGGGAGTGTGAAATCTGTTCCAGGAGAAATGCCAACTAGTTCAAACAATACTAATTATGGAGTAGCAACAACAAGCGGCTGTCGGAGCTGTAGCTCTCTCCCCTGCTCCTGTCAGAACTGGGAAAATGCAGTTCTGTACCCAACCTGCTTGAAAAAAGGTGGGATGGCAAAAGCAACCTGCTTTTCTGAAGGTGGGAGCACAGATCAAATCCCTGCTGCAAGGTCAAATTATCCTGCTTAGAGGGTCTTCTAATCAGAAGTGAGCCAGCACAGAGCTGCAGAACAGGGAAGCAGCAATAACTCCGTGTGTTCGCCATATGGGGAAAGGAATCTGAGAGTCACTTCTCAATTCTAGCCTCAGGGACTTGGATTTCCACTAACCTGAAACTTTCTGAAATGTTAAAATGAACCATCTTTTAAACTGCCCAAGTTTTGGCTCCTTGTCCATCAAAGTTTCACTGTAAAACCATTTACAGCATTTACAGATTTGCGGAACTACTATCTTCGTTAAACCAAAGTCATTGCTCAGGTCTGAAGTTGGCCTGTGGCTTTGATCAGGCTGATGATGGCCTGTGCTCTAACTTTAAGGTGTTTCCAGTGAAAATAAATGGCTTCTTCACACAAAGCAGGTTTTAGGTCCTGAGTTCTACCCGAGCTACCCAAAGCTTGGACAGCTTAACTGCTGCAAAGTTATATACAACTATGTTATATATCTATATCTATATCTATATATATATATACACAAAGTTATATGCAACTCATATACAATTAAAAAAAAAATTTGTTCACTTGGTACCCCTGAGTCAGGGCTCAGCTAACATCCTGAATTTTATAGCAGAGCAAATCCAGCGACAGCTTCATATGCCAGCTCCGAGATACTCAGCACTTTATAGAGCTCTTATCATGGCTAAATATGATTACACTGAAAGTGTCTCTGAGCTTGTTGCTGTTGTCACTTCAATGACGGAGAATCAATATTTGATTCGCCACATAATTCCATGTTAAGTTCAGGTCTCACTTCAGCTGTGGCATGCTGACAGGGCTTGAAAAGTTACGGAATATTGTCGGCTCAATTGCTACCTTGGAACTTTCAGACACAGGCTATTGATCTAATGCAGGAAAACCACGGGAAAGGTCACTCTAGATTAGTTCAAGTTCATCTCTTAAAACAATTGTCTTAACGTTTAATAACAGGTTCTGTGAGCAATGCTGTGACATCCAGTAGTAAGGAATGAAGAAACAGGATAAGAAATTGATACAGTAAAGTCAAAGCAAGTAGGTGTGGCAAAATTCTTGCTGGTGAAGATCCTACGTCTTATTTTAAGAGCATGACATTGGCCAACTGTTTAACCCAGCACTCGCTGAAATCCAGGTATTTGGTGACAGCTTGCACAGTTTAAATAGCAACTTGAAATCATTCATCTGGTAAGAAAACAAAACATTTTCTTAGGTGTGAGGAAGAGTGTGAGCCACTGATCATTGAAGGGATGCAAAAGAGCATGAAAACAAAGCTGAGGATGGTAGTCAGGGCTGGTGAAGGCACTTCCCTACATTTCAGATGAGAAATTCAGTTCTTTTTGCCCTTGAGACTTGGGCACATGAGTGTAGACATCACAAAAACAGCCAGCAGTAGACTACAGCTTCTTAGAATCCCAGAACCATTTTAGTTGAAAAAGACCTCCAAGATCAATCATCAAGTCCAACCTTTGGCTGTCATCCAGCCCAGAGCACTGAGTGCCATGTCCAGGCGTTCCCTGGACACCTCCAAGTGATGGAGACTCCACCACCTCCCTGGGCAGCCCCTTTCAAGGCCTGGGCACCCTTTCCATGGAGAAATTCCTGCTGATGTCCATCCTGATCCTCCCCTGGCCCAGCCTGAGGCCGTTCCCTCTCCTCCTGTCCCTGTTCCCTGGGAGCAGAGCCCAACCCCCCCGGCTGTCCCCTCCTGTCAGGGAGTTGTGCAGAGCCACAAGGTCCCCCCTGAGCCTCCTTTTCTCCAGGCTCAGCCCCTTTCCCAGCTCCCTCAGCCTGTCCTGGGGCTCCAGACCCTTCCCTGGACACTCTCCAGCCCCTCAGTGTCCCTCTGGCTGTGAGTGCCCAGAACTGGACTCAGCCCTCAAGGGACCTCAGCAGTGCCAGCCCAGGGGACAGGCCCTGCCCTGGTGCTGCTGGCCATGGAAGAGAGAATGCCAGGCACTCTGCTACAGCTGTGCAACAGGCAGCCTGTCCAAGAAGAAGTGTGCTGTCACCAACACCAAATTCTGTGGGAAGACGTGGTGGCTGTGTAGAATTGTTCACTTCAATGCCTATCAGAATGGTTATGGGCTCCCTGCAGCAGCACTTGGGGTACAGCCCTGCTGCTTGTTACACACAAGGTCTGAGTTTTCTACTCGGTGTGTTTATTTCGGTGTGTATTTGACATCAGCACCATCTGAATTTGCCCTCCCTTGGAACTTTTAACTTCAAAATCAGTGAGATTTTAGTAGTGCAGTAAGCCCAGCCTTCAGCTTTCCCGCATAAGGAATTCCCCCCAGGGATGACTTGCAGCCCAGCCAGCCCCAGTGGACAGTATTCCTGAGCACTATGGTGCCAGGACGGGGTCTCCAAAGGGCTGGCATCTAGGACACAGTCACCATAGAAACTGGGGGGATTTGCTGTGCCTGTGTCAGTTCTTTGAGCTGCTTAACAGCTCGCTGATAACAACTCACACCCGCAGGGCTCGGGGAGCGCGGCAGGGACTGGGCTGCGCACGGATCCCTGCAAGAATTCCCTGGAAGGGCTCTCCTACTCACGGCTTGTGTGCATCACCTTGTATGCCCCCTTCCTGTAGCCGCAGCTTCCTCATAAAAATGTAATAAAACGCCATGGGCTCTTTGTCTAGAGACAAGGAAGGGCTCCTGGCACATTTCCACCATCCCGTTTTGCTTATGGTTTGTCCAGGTTTGTCTGACCTAGTTCTGTTCATAAACTGGGCTTAATGGTGGAGTCTTGGAAACGTTCCCAGCTGCTAAAGCCTGGCTATTCCCTCTGCAGTAATTAATTGCAGTTCAAAAGCCCTGCACCAGCTATGTATCATAACATTAACATAAAAAAACATGTTCTCTGGGATTCTAAGCTTTGAACAATCTTCTTATGGTGCCCAGACTTATATTCCATAGCACGAGAGCACCATGGGACCCCGCTCATCACTTGCTTGCTTCTAAGCACAGACTGAACTGGAAAATCTCTTCCCTGTGTACCCATTGCAGACCTGTTATCATAGCATAAAATGAAGCTTGGAATTGCTTTTATTAAGCTGGGTGTGATTTTTCATTTCAGTGTAACTTTCCATCCACTTGCAAAAAAAGAAGAATTTGAGAACAAGTATAATGAGTTGAAACTCAATGCCCAATAATAATTTGAACACTGTGAGGCTCCTGGAGAGTGTTCAGCAATTATTAGAGACAGGGAGAATTTTTAGCACTAACTGCCTGACAAAGAAACAACTTTTGGTTGAACTAAGGGTACCTAAACCACACGTCTTCAGCAGGGAGAGCAGGATGTAAAATCTACTGATGTCACTGCTCTTAAAAAAAAAAAAAAAAAAAAAAAAAAAAAAAAGAAGAGAGATTTGAGCAAATATTCATGTGCTTAGCTACCAACTGTGTGAATTGTAGAGGAACCTCATTTTGGCATTGTGGTTCCTGTGATGGTTCCTTTGGGATTTCCTGGCCCTTAACTGTGTCAGCTGCACTTGCTTTCAGCTCACTGAGAAATGTGGAGCTAAGGCCAGGAGCTGGTACAGAGCTCAGCCTGGGAGCTGCTAGGTACCTGCCCTGGCCAGTGGGGAAGGGTTTTCTGAAATGCTGCAGTTTGGGGAGGGTAGGCTGCTCCTAATCAAGGTGCTCAACCTGAGATATACATTTGATAGCACTGCAGACCAATTCAATTTCCAGCAAAGGCCAGAAATCGTTTGTGTAAATCTTTGTGTGAAGATCTCTTCTTCACATGAATGCAAGTGACTGGAAGTTACAGTGAATCCTCCCCTGCATAATTTATATCCCCCTCTTCAATACTCATCATGTAATTTCTCTTTACATCCAGTTCTAGCCCCTCAGCAGCATGCTTGAGGCTCATTAGCTCATGTGCAACCATTGAAGCAAGCTGGAGGATGAGATTTTAAAGCCTTCTGTTACCAAAGATTAATACAGATTTTTTTTCCCCCCAAATAATCAGCTGCACACTGGTGCCAGGACTCAGACGTATGGACTCAGATGTATTTTTTCTGATGGAAAAACATTTCCTCTGCTTTGTAGAGGCTGCTTACATCCCTTCTGCTGCCCTTGAGTTATTTGTCACAGGTTTCTTGACACCTGGAGCGGGACAAGCCAGTCCCTTGGCCCACATCTGAAGATGGACAGTGTGAAAAAGAAAGGTCAAGCATGGTTCAGTAGCTTTCAACAGAAGCCTTGGTATTTCAAGCACAACACTTCATTTAAAGTCAAAAGACTCAGTTGTGACACTCTTCAAAGAAAGCGAAGTTCTTACTTTTAGGACAGCTCCAGTGTCCCTGAAAGCGTTCCTGAGGCAGCGGAAGCACCTCGGGTTTGCAGTGCAGAATGCTTTGCTTTCAAAGCCTGCGAAGCTGAAACGCCTCAAAGCTTAGCCTTAGCTTTGTCTACAGTTTCAGCTTGTGTCAGTACTTTGAAATGCAAGATAAAATGTAGACTTGGGTCTCCTTGAACTCAAGTGACTTGAGGGAAGTGCAGACAGGATGGAGCGGCATTGCAGGCAGGGAGCTGGGACGGAGGCACATCCCTGCCCTTTGGGCTCAGTTCAGTACAGAATGCAAGAGCCTGCTATTGGCCCAGGTCTCAGGGGTCAAAAACCAGGCGAGTTTGGCACTAGTTTTCCCAAGAGCAGGCTGGATGGAGCAAGATGAAAGTACGGTGTGGATCCTTACTCGCTCCTTTTCAATCACCCAAGCTGTCGCAAGTTTCACTGCCTCGTTATCCTTGGGCCCTCAGCTGAATTTTGATGGCCTGTGTGGGAAGTGTTTAAAGCTACCACTGCAGACTGCTCACTGCTCCAGACAAGGCTGAAGTGTCTTGAAGTGCACCAGAAACGTTTAAAGTCAAATCAACCATTGTAAAATTTAATACAGCCGCTGGAAAAAATTCTGCTGCGGTCTGCAGTAGCAGCACTGCAGGTGTACTGTCTTGAGAACTATAAATGCTTATTTGTGTTTTATCTCCTCACTACTTGATTTTAAAAAGGTGTAGCAGAACTTTGAAATATTCCCTGGAGAATTTCGGGAGTCCTGTAGCATTAAGATATAAGGAACCTGGGGTGGAGTATTCTGAAAGCTGAGATAAACTATTGCAGCAGTTGTTCTGTGTCTCAGCCTGGAAAACAGGATAGAAATATCATTCCTTGTGACAAACACATGTGCACATCTGCTGGAGCTATGCATGCCAAACAGACCTGGAACTGCTGTTGCCTCACCGAACACAAAATCTGGATGGCAAGTAGTTATCTAACATTAAATACTTGGCAGAAGTCTCAAAAGCTAATTTAATCTCTATGCTTTGTTCTTAAAGGGAAACAGGCTTAATTGTAAGCTAAGACTTTTGTTAGAAGTATCATACTCTAGAAGATGTAAATATTACTGCTTTTTAGGAATGGTATAAGTCCTGTGGGTGCAGGCCATGGTCAGTTGGAATTAACAGAGGTAAAATCTCAAACAAAAGGGCTTCAGGATGCTTGTTGTCAATGCCAAGCTAAATTGCACTTATCAAGAGCTTTCCTTCATGTCTCTTACATCCAAATAAACTTGCAAGTTCAGTTAAGAACGTACTCCAATCATGTACCTGTCCTGACTGTAAACTTGGTTATCTGATGCCATTCTGAATAACTTACATGGATGGAAAAAATTGATTTCATGGCCCCAGAGCCTACCTTTGGGGGACAGGAGTCAAAGTTCTACCTGGGCTGGGTGCACCTTAGGATCAATGGCCTCAGTTGCATTGAGTTCTGCATTCTGGGAGTAAACTGGCTGTTCCAAGCAGAGGGAAGGATCTGTTCCAAGCAAAAGGAGGGAATTTTTCTCTAGGATTGTGGCTGGGGTCCCTTGAGTGTAACAGTTCTCATGGCAGCCTGGTTTGTTTTTTGTAGGTTCTGCTGAAGCAGAAAGCATCATGTGGTAACCCTGCATCTTAAATTGTGTGAAAACAATGCCAAGAAGAAGTGAGCTTCTAAGTGAAAATGGGGAAATGACTGGGAATGACTGAGTAAGTGAAGTAACTCCATACCCATAACAGCATTACAGCATTGCAAAGAAACACAGGGAAGTGAAGAGTCACTTCCCAGAAAAATTTCCCTCTGAAACAGTCAATTATTTTACTATGGAAAGAGTGAGTATTCTTAGAGTGACTTGGAGCTTCCCTTATTGCAGTAACTAACATGTAGTAAAGTTGTTGGTTCCTCTAAACAATCTGCATAGAAACCTTTCAAAGGGATTTCAGATATTTCTGGGGACTGTTCAGAGCAAAACAGACATAAAAGCTATTCCATAAATTGGTCAGTTTGGGGCTTGTAAGGACAAACCTTGGCACACATGAACTTGCAGCATTCCGATGGTTATGATCCTGCACTGCTCGCCTCATGGATCCCCTGGCACACCAATGCCCTGGGAAAGGAGTCTGGCCTGTTGTGGCCACTGGCACAGAGCACTGGGCAAACATTTGCTGCTGGAAGAGGAGTTCCCCTCTTCTGTTGGGCAGCTGGGTGACATCAAGGTTCTTTCTGTGTAAAAACACTGTAAAGTGTTCCAAAATAGGAGAGCTGAATTTGAGATGTCTATTTGAGATGTCTAACAACATCTTTTGTTGCTGGACTGTGTTGAACTTGCTAAACGTGCTCTAAGCTTCCCTCAGCTGCCCCAAAGTACATGTGTAATGGTGACAGAAACAGGGCATTGCTACAAAAAAAATCATCCCAGCAATGGCCAAAGTGTGCTCTGCAAGGAATTGAACATAAAAGAAGGTGCCAAAGAGGTACAAGGTGGGGCATGATTCACTATGCACGTGGTTGAACAGAACTTTTTGCCCCAAAGAGCTTAATTCTCCAAGAAGGGGTCATTTGGCATCTGAGGTTAACAGAGCTGTTGTGAGAGTTTGTGACTGATGCTGACATAAAGTCATGGTCCACTTTTAGTCCTGTTCCTTTCCATGATGCAATAGGATGTAACAGAATTACGAGTTTGTCAGAGATCTCAGGCTGCATTAATCATCTGAACAATGGTTATAACTTGGCATCATGGACATGATGGAAGAGCAGCTTTTGTGTCCTGCCAGCCTCTTTCCATCATTTTAACCTGCTGTTTAAAGCAAGAAGACTGGAATTCTTACTGGCAGTGGTTATGACTAGTCCCAGTGTCTATCATCAGACTGCCTTCTGAAGAGTCCTGGGGGTGATACTCACCATTTGTCTGCTCAGAATAAACCATAAAAATATGTTAAAAGTTGACTGGATCAGATCTAACCAAGCTAATGATGAACTCTCGCAAGCAAATCATTTTCCCTGTGAATCAGACTTTAGACTTCAACTCTCAGCTGAAAGAAAGAAAACATCCCAGTATTTAATGAGTTCTTGATCTTGGACAAATGGTTTCTCATCACATGCAAACTGCTTGAAGGTTGTACAATATCCTTGGAAAGATTAAAAAGGGAAATAAAATAAGCGTAGAAGCCATTTGAGAGTTTCACCTTCTTAGGTGCTTTTTTACGGGTAGATTTTCTTGCAAGAAAAATCTGTTGGGAGGACACGTCAAGCCTGAAAGCAATCAATCTGGAGACTGCTGAAACCTTGCCAGAGAAAGTTTTCTGTAAACACACCTAGACTTAGTCAGTGAAGGCTCTTGTTGGTGTCAACCAGGTGTCGCTTTTCATCTGCTTAGCACTGGCAGCCTCACTGCTGCAGCTCAGTTTCACATCTTCTACAAAGCAACTGAAGAAACCCCATTTTTTTTGTTAGAAATTACAAGGTACAGTAGGTTATGTGGGCACTAGGCTGAGGAACTATGAACCTACACTATTCACATTCAGTCTATCAGTGTGGTCACCTCCTGTGTTTACCTGCCCTTAATTTTCACATGTAATGAGCTCTCTCCAGACAATTTGGCATTCTGAAGTGAGCTGTTGTGTAGTTCTGTGGAAACATGAGTTCTGTGACAACCAGACACAAAAAGGGAATTGAACAGAGTATTATGTTAGTTTTCATAAGCCAATAGTCAATGTGCATTTGAATACTGCACATCTGTCTAATGGCAGGAATGGGAAGAGCTCAGAAGGAAAAGCAAAGCTGGAGACCTCCTATTTTTGTTGTTGTTTGGAGCAGAGATTTCTTAGGTAGGTTACTAAACACCAAAAACTGTATCTAAGCTGAGGCTGGTTGTGCCTGGGGGTGTCATGGTGTGAGTCTTTCTATGTCTTTAGCTAGACAACTTCTTTTGGCCATACCAAACTGGGCTGTCAGACTGAACTCATCTTTTCTGTGATCTGGCCAGGTGGTTTGTGCTGCAGTGAAATCCTACTGGGCCTTCTAAGGGGTTATAACACAGTGACAGTTTCTCAGTCACAGTGTTAAGCTGGGCGCTGATTAACTTGGGTTGGTCAAGGGAACGGACAGCCATGCCTGTTTAAAAAATCCCAACATTGCCATCACTAATTAGGAAGAGGCATTAATTTGCTGGAAACAGATCTCGAAGCACATCCAGAGAGGAAAGCATACACTGTATAAAAAGTATACACTTAGACTCCAGCACTCTGCTAAACTAATTCGGTCTGATGAAGCATACAGTGACATTTGACTGACCTTGTCAGTTGGAGGGGTGAATGGATAAAAGAAATGAGCTTTCAGTCTCTGGCTGAAGATATTTAATATGCTGGGTAGGAGGTCAGTATGACTCATCCTTTCCGTTTGCTGGATGGCCTGGGATTTGCAGAGAAAAATCTGTGCTTCTTTCAAATCCTTCCAGAGATGTTAATGCTTTGTGGTACTTGAATCCTCCACAGGTGCCTTTTCCAAACTGATACCAGGTTCTGTAAAGCTGCCTCCCCTTTACCAGAGCTCTCTAAGTGTGATTTAGTGTCAGTATTGGAGCCAGGATTTTCCCTCATGCCACAAGACCAGGAGCTGACTGCATTCCTTTACATGCCATGGACCACTGCAGCTTCAAAGGGCACCAGCCTGGATCCTGCCATCCAGATCATGGAGCTGCTTCTAGGAGGTTCTCCCCTAGCTTGCTCCTGATCCAAGTAACCCTGCGCTGAAGATGGAAAATGCCATGTGGCTTTTGTGCTGAACCAAACCCCACATGTCATTTATCGAGACCGCCTGGCCTGGGGAAGGCAGCGGGCTCAGCATGGGTCTGGTGCTGCCCAGGTAGCAGCAAACTCTGAGAAGAAGCAGCATTTAGCTCTTCCTGCCTCACTGAGAGGTGCCTCAGCTTAATAACCTGCTTCTAAAAACAGGTCCCTGAGGAAACAATGCACTGTACATGAAGATCTCCACAGGAGTTTAATTAGGTGCTGTCCTTAGAGAAATGCTTTTTTTTTTTTTTTTTTTTTTTTTCTCAAGACTTTTAGAACCAGGCCTCTGGTTCCTAATTATCTTGTTCTTTTGACTGGGACAGCTAAATAATTATGATCCAGGCTGGGTGAATGAACGCAGTGATGTTCTTAAAGGCAATCAGCCACCCATTGCTCTGACGAAAAGTGTGATAATGTAATAACCAAGCCTTGCAAGAGAGAACTGGGAATATAAAATGTAAAATGTTTGCACAAGTTTGCCTGGGAATGAATCGAGTCAGCTCTGCCTTGGAAGAGGATGTAAGTCCTCCATGTTCCAGCTGAAGCTGTAAGTGATTTCTAAATGAGCATGACATCAAGTGAGCAGAAACCTAATCAGTAATTGATAGGTACAGTTGCACGTCTCTGTCACCACACTGTCTCGGATATGCAGCCCAGACTGAGCCTCTGAGCCCTTAGTGCAGCCTCTCAGTAGCCTTAACTGCACTCCAGTGGTGTTAGAGGCCTCATTATGCTCACAGCTATGAAAGCTGAACCCCCAAAGTGAGAAAGAGAGCAGTAATAAAGTGCAACTTATCCACCACCTTGGCCATTATCAGCTTGCATAGAACTGCTAAATGCAAAAGAAGGAGACAGAGGATTTACCATATGTGAAGGGATAAGCTTTGTCTTTTTTTTCTTTTTGTCCCAGCTGTCTAGACAGCAGGACAAATGCCAGGTTCATTTCTCAAGACCCTGACTGCAAGATATTTTAACATTTCATCCTTTATCTTGAATGCAATCTGCCCGGATTGTCTGGTAGTTATTGATCGTATAGCCAACAGACTTAGAGGTTTTCCAATCCCTTGAAAAAAAGTTTAAAATACCCCTGACCATGATGACAGCAAGTTTGTTGTGCTTCTAAGTTGATGAACAAAATATAAAGGTGGCTGAGGTTGTGAAAATAGTATTGGAGCAATGAAACACTTGAACAGATTAGTGTGAATGCCAGCTGTAAACCCAGATCTCCTTGTACTGATAGATGAGCTCTTGGCCTCAGAGGCAAAACAGAAGAAGAGTTCAGAAAATTTGTGAGACTCAGCTTTACTCAGTGCTCATCCTACATTGGTAACGAGAGTATGGAGAAATGGGAATACCCTCATAGCTGTGCAGCTCTCTGTCTCACCCTTCTCTCCCCACCCCCCAATTCTGCTGTTGGTGTCAATCTTCACCAATCTGGTGAATGAAGAAGTGTTTTTTAGGTGTGAGAGCAAACACCAGACGTCCCCAATATGTTTCTCTGTGCCATGTGTCTGTTGCAGTCTTGCTCAGGGCTTAGTTTCTGCTTCTGACAGACTCCACCAAGCCCTGAATGGAGTCGTAGTATTTGAAATTCAAAAGGTGGTTGCTGGGGAAAGCCTTTCCAGGACAGAAACTCAGTGTAATTCACACTGTTCTTGAAAAGAGTTGTGTTTGGACTGAGCATCAGCATTTGGCACAATATGATGGAGCAGGAGGCAGTGGCACTGCAGACATATGATGGATAACAAGCTTGTGGCTCAGAGCAGTTGCTCACATCAGACCCATGGAAATTCATAGTGTGTGATTTAACACTTGCTATGAAGCAGAATCTCAAAAAGCTGTTCACAAAGAGGCAAGGAAAGCTGATAATGGTCTGTAATGATGGCTCTCACAGAGAACTTGCTGCTTCATAAGAAGCATAAAAAGCCATCTGCCACACCGAGGGAGCATGATGGAGCTGCATCCTGATCCCTAATGTGGGACATGGCCTGCAGGGCAGCCGATGGAAACGGGTATGACATTCCTTTGATGTAGCTGGGATTGTTACCCCCACTCAGTCCACAAAGCAAAATTTGAATGTGCTCTGTCAGGAGTTTGTTGTGCCCAGCCTTGGGGTGCCACAGCTGAAACTGCTTTGTGGCCTGCTGCACATGCAGGAAAGGTCATGGAATCATCAGAGAATGCTCTGGGTGGGAAGGGTCCTTAAAGATCATCTTGTTCCAACCTCCTGCCATGGGCAGGGATTCTCCTGTGTGTCCAAGACTATTCTGTGCCTGTGCCCTCTGCAGAACTCATGAGGAAAACCTAGGAATGCTGCACCCCTGCATCTTAAATGTTAGATTTCCAATTGGCACCGGAAGATTGTCCCCTTGTGTGGCTCATCAATGTAAGGATGCATCAGTAAAGCACAATCTTCTACACATTTGGTAGAGATGAGCAGAAATGGCAGGCTCAGACAAACAGCACTCAGGTTTGGTATGACAGAGAACACCAGTAATGGTTTGTTAAGGCATCAGATTGGAAGACAGGATTTGATACTGGGAGCTGGAAATAATTAGCTGATGGGCTTTCATGCTGTACTTGAATTTTTTTTTCACTGTTCAAGCAAAACCATTCCACTGTCCTTACACAAGGGGAAAACCTTTTCCTTCAGCTTCTGACCCTGCTCCTTGTTTCCATTCCCTTCCAAGTTTGGATTTTAGCTTGAGTTTCAAGTGCTGTTGTGTTCCCTGAAGAGCTGATATGCAATGCAGCTGTGCTTTTTCATCAGGAGACACTTTTTTGGTTGGGGGCACCCCAGAAATTAATTTCTAAATAATCAATGTATAGGGAATATACCAAGTAGAAGTTTGTCCTGACTTCAACGGGAGCCAGGAATTTATTCCTTAAAGTGAAGGAATGTTTGTTCTTGGGAGTCACGAAACAGTGTTATCTTCTGTAAAGTTACTGGAGAGATGTGAGCAGGGAGTCTGATCTACTGTACGGGAATGCTGGGGTACTGGTCAGTGTAGCTTAAAGCTGGCTGCCAGGCCTGTCCTAACCAGAACTAGTTTCTTTCCCTTTTTAAGGCAGATTAAAAAGTAAAACTCCTCATGCATTCAAACACTCTAAACTTTCTGAGAAACGATCCCGTTTCAAGAGCGCATTGATGACCTGTCTTTCTGACTGCAGTTGCCTTTTTATCCTGGATGTTGGCAATACCCACTTCTAACAAACTTGGTTGGGAATGGGCCTGCCAGCTTCAGGCTAGCTGTGCACCAGAACAGGCATTCTTAGCAGTCAGCCATGTATTCACAGCCTCACTTAGACACTCTTGAACACAGTCAGAATACACCTTTTGAATGAAATGGACTGAGTCTTGGTGGACTGAGGAATTGAAGCACAAAATTCTGTCTTTTTGGTCCATTTCCCCCTGAAAACCTGAGTGCTGTCTTTTTAATTGTCTGGGAATCAGTGACTCCTCTGTGAATGGGACAGTCAGAGCTGACAGCCCAGCCTGGGACATCTCTTCCCTGCTCTTCAGATATTTCTAAGTAATTTCCCACAACCATATGGTTGTCATGGGGATTTAACCTCTATTGTCAGAGGGGCTTTCACTTCCACGAGCAGCAGAGAAGCTGCCCTGTGCTTTTCCAGCAAATACGACTGATACAGATTTGTAACACCACCAGAAAAGATGCAAGCTCCTTTCTGAGAAATCCAGTCACTAAAAGGATAGAACATGAGGACAGAGAAAGATGAAATGAGCCCCTGGCACAAGCAGGGAGATTCTAGTCTGTGATAAATGATGGAAACTGCAACATAATTTTGGTAATGAAGGTCCAAATGTAGGAAGTAAAGTGCATCATAATTCCCTGGGTCCATTGCTGCTCAGTTTCTTATGGCTGCATCTCATTTTCAAAAGGCTGTACCATAACAGTGCTCTGGGCTCTGTAGCCATCTTATCAGAAGCTCAAGGCAGAGATAAGTCACTTAATATTTTTATCTCATCAGGCATATGTTTGTTATGAGACCCTCACACTGGGAGAGCCCTTCTTCCAAATTTGCATTATCTCACCTTGACTGATGAGTTTAGAACTGATGTGGGGAAGTGCCATTATGCCAAAGCTCGATGAATTTATAAGTTTACTCAGCCCATATTTTCATTTAGTCTTTCACACCAACTCCCCTTAATATTCATCTTTGCGTGCAGGTTTTTGGGTCAGGCTCAGACTGTCAGTGTTATGTGCTGCCTGTAGAGGAAAGGAATATTTTCAGAGTGGTAGCTGTGGTGACAGCAGGAGGTTTCTAAGAATACAGCTCATAGGAGTTGTGTTGTACCCTCAATGTCTTCTCAGAGCTCTGTGAGTAGGGGACTGAACTGTTACCAGCAGCTACTCCCCAAAGCTGGTATTACTCAGGGAAAAGCAACACTAATTTGTTTCTGTATAATAAGGTTTCCTCACTGCTTGACGTCATTGAGCTTCACAGACTTCTGAGTATGCTAGATTCAAACACATAATGCACAATAATAGAAATGCATTGTTGAAATCTGAATGAAAGAATAAGCAAACCAGCCTGGAAAAGGAATTCTCTCAGAGGCACAAGGCATTTTGTGCTGATTCCATTAAGGATTTTATGAGTTTAGCCATGGCTAAGCATAATGCTTTTACAGGGAGCAGCAGCATGATGGATGATGATTTTTAGAAGTGAAATAGCAGTGCTGCTCTTCAGCTGTGCTTAGAGCTGCCTACCAGCTCTTCTCCTGAGGCTTAATTAAAAGGAATGTAGTGTCCATCTCCATATGGAAATACTGGCATTCTAGGAACATCCTCTCACTTTGATCTTAGTGATTGGTGCTTAAGAAGTAGACGGACCCAGATGCCATATCTTTCTGTGATATGACTGATTGTCATAAATCCTGCTGCTTTCTGATCACTCCTGAGCGCCAGCGTTTTGGCCCCGGGAAGCTGCAGGAGGCACAGCCGTGGTTGCGACGACAACATCCGCGAAACAAGTTGTTCAGTGTCATCCGTCATCGCAAAGAAATTCCTCTGCCCACTCCTTCCTGCTGCCTTCTGGATGGGAGACCATCCTGTGAGCTTGTGGGATGTTGCTGTCAGCTCCTCATGGCAACGCTGAGGTTTCCCCTCCCCTCGTGCTCCTGCTACACTGCAATCATAAACACATATCGTGGCACCAAGGAAAAGAACAAAGAAAGCTGTGGCTAAGGTGGAAATTTCCCTCCAAAGTGAAGATGCTGCTGGCTTAGCAAAGTGTGTCTTAGGAAGGAGGATGTGGGCTTTGCCATCCCTCTTCCCTTGATCGTCAGGGCTACCCAATCAGGGAAGTGGTGCCAGGATGCAGCATGCTATCTGCACACATAACTTTTCTTGGGAAGAGTAAAACTTGGCACTTACAGAATCCTAGGATGGTTTGGGTTGGGAGGAACTTAAATCCCATCTCATTCCACCCCCTGCCATGGACAGGAACACCTTCCACTAGACCAGGTTGCTCCAAGACTTTCCCAACCTGGCCTTGGACGCTTCCAGGAACGGGGGAGCCACAGCTTCCCTGGGCAACCTTCAAGAAGCCCAGGTGTGAGTTGGAAAGATCCAGGAATTATGTGTGTTAAAATTAAGGGAGCAACAAGCAGGAGAAGTAAATGAGAGAGAAAATATGATTTAATATAGAATAAAGCATCCAGAGCAGAACATGTGAAGACTGGGGAAATGAGGGGGACAGCTTGATGCAAGAGGGAGTGACTTCACCTGACATGGAGCTGAGCCTCAGGTCTGGTTGGGGGACACAGCTCCTCTCTTTCCTGCTATCCTGCTGTGGCTGTGCAGACTGCAAACTTTCTATGCCCACACCTGACAAGTCTGTTCCATGACTTTCCATGCAACCAAGGAGTTTGAGCCCTCTGTGGCCTTAGAGTAATGAAGGTAAATAAGCTGATAAAGCTAAGGGCAGATGGGACGGAATTGCAATGAAATTTTTTTTTTAAAAAAGAGGCTTTAACTTTTAACTTTGACAGAAGTATATTTGAAGGACGAGATTAGCTTCAGCATGAGTGTGGTATCTCCTTGGTGAGTAAAGCTTTCACTTGACTGCAAGAAAGCCATAACTTCTCATATCTCTTCTATCATAACTGTTAAATGTATAGCTGGCACATATGTGTTAGTGATGCATCCAGGCCAGCTCAGCAACAAATTAGTGACTATTTCTGCTGCTGAAAAGGCTGCTCATTTTTATAAGATGCCTGTTGTCGCATTCTGCTAATCAGTATAAACAAGCTGTTTTCTAATTTTCATCTATTTGGGATGATTATGCTTCTGGAAGTTCAGTCTCAATTTCAAGCCCATGGAGCTGGAGGAGGTTTGCCTTGGGAGCAGAACTACTATTTCTCAGTGCTGAGCATTCACTAAAGACTGCCCCTGTATTCCCAACTGTGAGATTTGGAGTGTAAAAGAACAGTCATATCTGCTCATATCTTTTCAGCTACATCTCATATACCTGCTCAGTTGAATCTTGTGATAACTTAAGTGCTTGATTTATTGCAGCCAGCCCTTGAGATTTCTAATAAAGTTGCACAATGCCAGGCTTCTCTACAGAGCCTGGTATCTGCACTGACATGACAGCATATTTTTTTCCTGCAGGAAAGGTGGTTGAGGTGACGTCTGAAATGTGACCTGAGGGAACACTGCTGGCTAAAGAGGAGCAGCTGATTTTTGGTTATTCTGGGAGGCTGAGCATATGGTGCAACACAAGGCCAAACAAGTCTCTGCCTGTGCTTTGCCAGCCTGTCTCTTAGTGTTCCCTGCACTTTTCTCTATCACCTTGGCAGGGAAAAGTTTTGCATTCCTCTTTCCCAGCTAATTAGATACAGTGTTAAGGCATTGCTTTTCCCCATGAAATGGGCTTCACCAAACATGCTCAGAAGTCATGGCCCAGTGGCCATGGGGCAGCTGAACGCTTGCATTGAATGGGTGGATGCCTTTCCTTGCACTGCATTTCATTGAACCTATTACTGTATTTTTAATAATATGATCAACTGTGCTGTCCAGATTATCTTCACAAGTGCTAACACTGGTCTCTGCTGCACTGGTTCCTCTCTGTCACATGGCTGTTGGAGCTCAAAGAGGAAGGAAGCATTTGCTCTAGACTGAAATGAATTTGCTCTTAAAAAGCAAGGACAACTGATTTGAGCCTTGATTTGAGCCAAGACCCTTCACCAGAAACCATTTGCTAAAGAAACCTTTATGTTTTCTTGGCATTGACTGTAGCTGGAAGGTTGGGTCTGGCTGAGAAGGAATTTATTCTGTTGCAATTCTGTGAGACTGAAGCATGACACAAGAGTATGACACAAATCCTGTGAAACCAAGAACACGGGAATGTCAGAGAAAATAGGAAATACAGTGGTGTAGAAGTGGATTCACAATTCATTTGATAAGATTTTCAGGCACTGGGTTAATACCATGTGGTGGAGAGTTGATACTTCCAGCAGCGAGCTCAACCACTTAACTCTGTTTATGTGGATTATGCTGATGTTGGGTATTCTGCACAAGACAGAATCTCAGACCTCCAGGCAAATATACACTCCGGAATGATTTTTTTTTTTCCACAGCTGCAATGTTTTTAATCCCCAGTGCAAATGGCTTGCTCAGTTTTCTAATAGTTCAAACATACTCTTGTTTGGTTTGGGGACAGTGTGTCCTTTTAATTACAGGACCATGCCTGTTGCATTAGCACAGGAAGCTCAGGATTGCAAATGGTTTCTCGGAAGCAGAGATACTGCCAGTGCAGCTCTGAGGGGATGCACAGCTCATGAGGAGCATATCTAGCTGAAGGCAACAGAAAATCGTGCAGCCTCTTTCATATTGTTGTGCTACTGATTGATTAAAACCAGGAAGAAAACAAGAGCAGATCAAGCCAGAGGGGGCTGACAGTACCAGTATCACTGGTTCCACTCCAATTACATAAATTTAGGTATCAGGAGTGACTAATTCAACAGATTTGGGCAAGAGCTTGCCATGACTTTCATGGTTCATCCTTCTACTGGGATGTAATGCGGTGTGTCTGAGACTAGCAAACATCCTATTAGCAATGCATACAACAAATTAATTATTCAAGCTTGTTGTGGTGAGTCTTAAATTGGTTGCAGCTCAGTATTGTAAAAGAGAACTTTATAATTCCCTGGTGGAAAGTAGATGTTTTAATACATATCTGCAGACTGTATACAAATTTACCCCATCCATAATGCCTCACTCATCTTGTGCTGCTTACTCATGTTCTGCTTTTGTCCTTGATAAGAGCAGCAGGGCATGGTCCTGTTAAGTAACACCTCCATCCTGAGCAAAAGATTATGGGATCCTCATGCCAGAAAAAATAGAAGGAATCCAACTTCTCTCAGCAGGCTGTTGCCATCTAAAGCTGAGATCAAACATTAGAACCATGGGATCAGAGACTGATTTGGGTTGGAAGGGACCTTAAAGCCCATCCAGTTCCTACACCCTGCCATGGGCAGGGACACTTTCCACTAGACCGGGCTGCTCCCAGCCTCATCCAGCCTGGGCTTGAATTTTTCATTCTTTCAAAGTATTTTCTTGCATTTCAGCTGCATAGTTTTGGACTCAGAAGAAACTACAATATATCTAACGAAAGAGCTTTGTTCATTTTTCTTTTTATCTGCCTCAGCAGGACAGTCTGATTAGTTTTCTGTAGTGGTTATGTTTCTTTCACACTTCAAAAGATCCCTCATTGCAAAGTTTCCTTCCCTCTCACACTGTATAAAGCCAAATGGACACTTCTGTCCTGCAGAATGTGCCAGTTTGTGAATGCCTCGGTTTGTGCATGGACAGACTCAGTCACCAGCACAATGCCACATGAAATGTGCCAGTTTGAGTTCTCAGAGAAATGAGGCATAATCGCCTGTAGTAGCTCTGCTCTGGACCAAAAGTACTTTAGCTTCAGTGAGGTTAAACTTGAAATGGGTTTGGTCCCTCTTAAAATCAGAGAAGGCTTTTAAATAGGCCTAAATTGGTCCGTTTGCAGAGCTGAGAAATGATATCTTGGCTTCTTTCCCTTCTGATCCAGAGTAGTAAATTGAAAAGCCATGAAAAATAGGTTTTGTAGTCATAGCTGATACTTTGGGGGTTGTGATACTGCCCCAAGCACTGGGGTAGCAATTCCAGCAGCTGACTCTAGAGAGGAATTCTGAGTTTGCATTGGATTCTGCTGGAGACAGACTGCTGTTAGCTTGGAGCTACAGTGTCTACAATAGCACTAATTAGCATTCAAGACGAAAAATCATTACTTCTAAAACACAGCTTTTATTCTCTAATACTTCTGGTATCAGCTATCATGTAATGTGAACCTCGAGAGAAATGCTTTGTAAGTAATAATTCCACTTTTAGCTTGTCAGGCAGACTCGCACCACTAAACTCAACTGAACACATTTAGAGTCAAAAATACCTTGTTTCATGGATTCCTGTAGCAAGTATTTGGAATAATTTGCCAGTATATACAGGGCAAATATATTAAAAGGCTCCAGCATGAAATCTTTTGGCATTATTACATAAGACAAGTCTGAATTAACCACAGCCCATATGATCTTCTTCCTGGGAGGAGACAAAGGTGCCTGACTAAAATGGTGAAATTCCTTAGAAATGCCCATAGCTAGGGACATTGGGATGGTCCACTGGTTAAATCAAGAGGTACAGTTCCCTAGGACATGGGCCATCTGGAGATTATAAAGAGCATCAGGACAGGAAAAAGAAACAAGTTCTTCCTACAGAGAGCAATGAAAGCCTCAAACAGGTTTCTGAGAGAGGCTGTGAAATTTCCTTCCTTGGAGATGCTCTGAATTCAAACCAGACAAAGTCCTGAGCAGTCATTGAAATCTGCCTGGTCTAGGGCAGGGAGTGAGGGCCCTTGGCCCAGGTGGCCTCCAAAGATCCCTCCTGCCCTACAGTAACGTGTGATTGTCCCATTCCAAACCTCCTGTGGCAGGTGCGGCTTCCTGAACATGATCTACAGGGCTGCATTTAGTAGCCCTTCATGTCTTAATTCCCTTCTACAGATTTCTCTGTGGGGTTTATTTGGAACATAAAAACTTCTGCTACCCATCATTTTGGAGCAAAATGTTATGCAGCCTGTGTGTGCTGCCAGCTGCCACCTTCAGTTCTCGTGGAAGCTGCTTGTTTTCCTGGGGTGCCTTCTGCCTCCCGTGTTGTGAAACAAAATAAATGTCACATAGGATTCTGTAGATGTTCCCTATTTTTTCCTACTCCATAGGGGCAGATAATGGTTTCCCTGAATCTGTCTGGTCTTCTAAAGACTTTAAAGTTGTCTGACAAAGGCTGTGCCATGGCACAAAGTGTATTCCTTGGGTCAGTGCCCAGCAGGCCAAGCCTGGCACATCCCAGCCTTTATTTGCATGAAGAAGTTTAATACGAGAAATTGTTGTTTAGGCAAGAGACATGGGAATATTCACCCGGTTGCCATAAAAACTCAAAGATAATATTCTGATTCATCCCTTGTGTGGGTGAAAGGAGGAAATCAAAACACAAAGGGATGGCCTGTGCTGGCTTTGTTTTCCTGGTGCAGACAGTGCCGGAGCTGGGCATCACATTAGCGGACCTGTTCATAAAATATTCCATAACAACCAGAGCAGCTCATGCTTAATGGAAAAACATTAAATGTTCCATTGGGAAACAATTGCCCTTTATACAAGATGCATTTCTTCTCTCTCCCTTTTGTTCAGGGAATCTGACTGGGAACAAAAAAAAGCTTGTCCCTTCAGACACCCTCTGTTCGTGCTGCTCCCTCCCCAAATCAGGATCCTAATCCCTTGTTTGGACGACATAATCAGCTACACAAATATCAGTCGAGATAGCACAGACAGATTATAGCTCCCAGCAGGACATGGGAGGATGGGTCAAGCTTTAAATACCTCTGCCTGTATGCGACTGTTTTTCCTAAGGATAAAGCAAGAGGAATATAAACAGGAATTCTTTAGGCAGATGGCCTTTAGTAACCTCTCCACGAGGCATCAGCAGCTTGTAAATAATAAGTGGTCCAGTGAGCCAGCCCTGACTGGAAGGGCTTTCCAGACCTGGGTGTGGGAAGCCTTGTGCATGCATGGCTAATGGGGAAGATACTATTGGAGGGGGGAAAAAAAGGATAATAAAGGCTGATAATTAACAGTAAAGAGTGAAAGCCACTGTAGAAGATAAATTCATTTTTGGTTTTAAATCATAGTTGAGAGCTGACTCTTGCAGCTACTTAGTGCAGTCATGGCTAACTTATGAAGATAGGGAATACTTCCAGGAGCCATAAACCAGGATTTGCTTAATTTTCTCATTTGGAGAGACACAGAGATATCCTGCCCTTGGTGTGGGCCATGCTTCTCTTTCCTTGGGGAATATTGCTAAACTTGTAAGGAAAAAGGGAACTTTGACCTGTGGAGATTTAAGTACCAGATGTAACAAGTACCTGTTTCTAATCCGTATCCATAAATAGGCCCTTGAAGGGTCCCTACAAATCCAGCCTGTTTCCTTACAAATTTCTCCATATATCTGCTTTGCTTGGCTGAGCTCAAAATTGAGAGGTTGAAGTCCTTCCCCCCAATACATATTTTCAATTTTTGTCATTTTCCAGACCAAGTAAGGGATGATCCAGCTGTACAAACTGGAATCACTATTTCTGTGATGCATCAATACAGTAATCCAGAGAGAACTTTAAAGATTTCTCTTGGACTATACAGGGACTGGGACATCTCAAAACTGGCTCACCTTGATTACTATCTGTTCATGTGACAATCCCGCTGGCTGCTATCCATGGATATTAATACATACATATTTATCCTATATATTTATAGAATTTGGGGACGATGATTGTCTCTTTAATATTGGGGCTGAGATATTGTGTGCAGAGCTGGGAACCACAGCAAACCATTTCAGATCCTCACCTTGGGTAGGAAACCTGGAGCTGAGCAATCACTGCCCTATTGGAATAGGCTTAAAATTAAATGGGACAGGTTTAGATGGGATATTGGGAAGAAATTTTTCCCTGTGAGGGTGGGCAGGGTGCCCAGAGAAGCTGGAGCTGCCCCTCGATCCCTGGAAGTGTCCAAGGCCAGGTTGGATGGAACTTGGAGCAGCCTGGGATAGTGGTAGGTCTCCCTGCCCATGGACAAGATGGGATTTAAGGTCCCTCCTCCCAACCCAAACCAGTCTGTGACTAGGATTCTGTGATTTTACTGGAGGGAAATTAAAATTATAAATCCTGCAGAGTTAGACATCCACTTTTGCAAAGTGTTTCCATGCTTAGTTGAAAAATTATAGTGGGTAGTAATGCCTATTTTCCCATAAAATCTAATAATAATTTAAAAAGCTAGATTTGACTGCATTTAACCCGAGTCTCTGTGAGCTATAATTCTAAATTAGCCTTTACCTAATTTAGCCTGGCACAGTAAAAACTGGACTCTCAGGGAAGAGATTGTGAGAAATGGATTAGGAAATTTGTCTGAAAAAAAAGCTTTTTTCACCTTTTACCAGCACACATGTAAACTGTGCAGGCTGCATGCCCAGTGTGGGGGTAAGGCTTAGTTATGATTCAGCTCAATGGAATGTAAATGAAGGCTCCTATAATGAGATGAGTGGGAACATTTTGGACTTTCATTAACTTCACACTGTAAAAAAGAGATAATTCAAAGACCTGCTTCTCGCTTCTGAGAGATAGTTTTCAAAAACCTGATTAGAGACGCATAGAATTGAGGCTTTTGTTGAAGCTAAACCTTCAGTGAGAAATGTCTGTAACATCCTCCTCTCCTCTGTGCCAGGCAGGATTTAAGAAGTGAAATCTTGAACATCTGAAAGGCACAGACAAATTGAATTTAGCCCAGAGAGGTTGCCAATAGCTGCAGTGAGGCACTGGCTGTGAGCTGAAGGCTATTGAAACTGGGAGTAATTTTTAGTAAAACCAGTATTCAAGTAATGACACTTTAATAACTTCAGCCGGGGGGCAAAAAGAATGGGGAATAAAAGTGGGTTGGTAGAAGTTAAATACAAGTCAGCTGGGCTAACTCACCACTCTTGGAGTTCTGAACCACTTGAGCAGGAATTTAGCCAGGAGATCTACCCAAAGCCAACAGCAGTCAAATTTTAGGGAAAAACCCCATCTTTAAAAGCTGAAACAATCAACTCTTCTCCATCCCCGAACGCTTTTGAACTGCAGTTTGTGTGCTGAGCAGGTAGAATGATGCAAACAAAACATGTACCTCATGTGAAGAGCGGTTATGCAGTCCAAATCAAATTACAGCACCTCCAAACTAACAGAGTTTACTTTAGACACATTTGCTGAAAGGATCACCAGAAAACATCAGGATAATCATGGGTGTTGTACCACCAGTTTGCTGCTGGTGAGGGGAGGATATAAAAGGAATATCAATATAATTGTAAATGGTAGAAAGAGGCACATGTGGCCGAGGTAATTTTGTAGAGCCTGTCCACACTAGTGTTGAAGATAAGCTGTTCCAACAGCAGATTGTTTGCACAGACCTTTTTTTCTTTCCAGGAGGAGGAAAAGAAGGTTGAATTCAAAGATGATAAAGAATGTTAGAACCTGGAGGAGAAGCTGTGGCCGATTGCAGCAAGACATCTGCCAAGGTACCTGCCCTATGCACAACTGCTGCTAGCCTGGGCAGTGGCATGAGAGTGCAAACAATGGCAGGAGTTTGAAATTAAATTAAAATTGGGAATTAAATGAGTAGATAGTCCTCTGCAAAGTGAAGTGAGAGTACAAGGGTAAGTGCTACCTGGTGAGCTCTCTGTTGTACTCACACACATGGTGACAAGCAAACATGGGCATCACTCAACACCTACAGTCCTAAAATAACTTGCCTATATGAAAGAAAGTGGTCTTACAGGGAACAGAGGCCTGGTAGTCCCTGTGATGGAGCTCACGGCAGGCATGAGCCATTAGATAAGGCTGAAGAATCCTCCCTTCACTTCATGAAAGCGTGGAAAAATAATTGTGCTCTTTCCTTGGTGAGTAATAGCTCAACAAAGCAGAAGCTTGGAGCGTGCTGCTCACTCTCCTTGCTGTGATTTACCTTCCTGCATCAGCCCAGGATGCTTCTGATTGTCAGCCTTGGGACTGGCTGATGCCTTTACATCCCAGGAATTCAGGTCTTGAAGATCCTGTTACAGCATGTGTCCTGTTTCATTGGAGTGAAGATGCCTGAAAATCAGCCTGATATCCGGAAGTTTGGCCTTACCTTTAGGTGCCAGCATGCTGCCTGATCCAACTGAAGTGATTAAGTTAAAATTGTGGGGCACTGGCCTTTCTGGGCTAAAATTTAGAAGCCAGAAATGGAGCTGGCTGGAAAAAGCCCAGCTGACTTGAAACAGAGTCTGGGACAAGACAGAGTCGAGGTTGTTTCCCTGAGCTGAGAAAATGGCCAAGCCACAGCTGCTGGTCTTGTTTGGAGCAGACAGCTGTAGAAAACATTTTGCTGTGCAACAAAAGGGCAAATATTAGGATACCATGAGACTCATGTAGAGTTTGGCTTGCACAGCTGAACTCCTGCCCTTCCCTTTGTATCAAAATTACTCTTAG
Organism: Aegithalos caudatus; assembly: GCA_013389925.1. Taxonomy (NCBI): domain Eukaryota; kingdom Metazoa; phylum Chordata; class Aves; order Passeriformes; family Aegithalidae; genus Aegithalos; species Aegithalos caudatus. The sequence continues at coordinate 91,489 of WEIU01020930.1, forward strand.
GGGCTGAAGCAAGAGCAGGATTTGGAGCAACCTGGTCTAGGGGAAGCTATCCCTGCCCATGGCAGGGGGAATGACATGGGCTTTAAGGTCCTTTCCCAAACCATTCTGGAATTCTGTGATTCTATGAATTTGCCCCACTGTCAAGCATCCACAAAGCTCCTGATTTAATAGTTCAATGATAAAGAGCTCATTAATATTGTACTGCAGTCCCTGCATGGAGGCTGTTGCCAAACACCTACGTGGCAGCAGGAGCAGCAGGGCTGGGTCTCAGTGCCAGCCTTCAGTAAGTGAATTAAAGAAATAAGCAGGAAAGAAAAATACTGCTCCGTGGCTTTGAACAGTGGTTTGACAGCCAGGTGAAAAGATACTGGCCTGCTCTGCTTTTAGCTTGCAACGTAAGAAAATAAATCTTAGGCTCTTGTAGGTTGTGTCTGTGTAAGGAAATTAAAAGGATTTAAGCTGGCCTAGCATAAGCTGAACTCTTGCTCAAGGAAGCATCGTGGTCACAAGAGAATAACTGCAGCCAAGAGACTATTTGGATACTGCAACTCACAAGTGCCTTTTAAAAAGGCCAATGTTGATGCGCAGCCCTGACGCTGGGTAACCACACGGAAACAAACATATCTCCATGTAGGATCTGCCGCTCCAGTGATCCCGCTCGGTCAGCCTTCACCCTCCTCATCACAGCAGCGCTGGGAAATGCATCTGGGCAGGCAGTGAGTACAGGAATTGAGTACAAATCCATGATTCTCATTACCTCGGAACACATAAAATACAATCCATTTTATAGCCCTTAAAATACATTTTTTTCCTTCATGGATTAGCAAAATGTTAAAACTTATGAAGAGTATGGAACTCTAGACTTGCTCATGACATAGCATCTCTTCCCTGTCATATTTTTCTTTTTCTTTTTATTTTATTTCTTTGGCAGTAGAATAAGGTTTTAATATTCAAAACTGCCCCAATGTTTTCTTCCTGCGGATTTCTGAGAGTAGCCGGATCTGGGGGTTAAACAATTGCAGCTTTTGAAAGGAGAATGGATTGGGAGCACCAGTGTCATGATGCACTGCCGGAAAAGAATGTTTGCAACAAAAAAGATCTGTTAATGAATTCTGAGTATTTATAGCTCTGTGAGCTTTCCTGCAGAGTTCATCTCCATGGGAAGTTATTAGCTCAAAAGTGAGCTTAGTCACAAGCCGCTTATAGGGAATATTTCTGTTTATAATATTCTCATTTCAGTGACTGGTGCTTCCATGACACGGTTATTTACTCATTGAGGTGTCCAGTGCTGCTCAGGTCAAAATTTATCACTGCAGATATCACTGCCTTAATGGGGAGAGAGCTCTGCAGCCATCACAGGCAGAGAAACACCTGCCACGTGAGGCTGGGATGGCAGAGGCGAAACAGAGGGGTTGAAACTCTATTGCTCACCCAGTAACCCCTTTTACACTGAGCAGCAAGGCACAGCAAAGGGAGCAGAATATGGGGAATGCATTGGAGCTAATACTGCACACACTATTTTATCATCCATTTCCTGCTCTATCTGATGGGTGGTTTCAGAAGCAAATCTGCCTTCAGCAGCACAGGGTGAACGGGGGGTACATATGTCAGCACAGGAGAACAGCTTGGAGCATGAACTGATATTAAGGCCACTCATGCATGAGGTAATTTGTTTTATAATAGCAGCAGAAAGGCTGCTTATGCATCAGCGAGATGCAGCAGCCTGGGAGCCATCGGGGAATTAAAGTAGCACTGTGCACTGGAAATGCTAATAAATATGAACTTATGCCCAGATGGATTCTATTTGGTTTATGGCCATGCAGAGCCTCCCTGCTTCCTGCCACTGCCACAGGGCTGGGACGTGAATCTTCGGGCTGCTGTAGCAAGGCTCTCTCTGCAGAAAGTTGTGTGCAGGGAAGCTGGAATCCTTTCCCACAGTCAGAGCTCTTGGTGTGGATGTGGCTGCTGCTGGCGTGCTCCCACGCAGCCATGGGTGGCAGCTGCAGCTCAGATGATGTGGTGGTTTATGCTGTTCTGAGACTGGTGATGCCCTTCAGGGAATGGCAAAGAGGGAGGGAGGAGACACAGTGAGAAATGAGGAAAAGGAAGGATCAAGCCTGGGCAGCATCTGTGAATAAGCAAAACTTGACTCTTTCATCTGAGTTCTGGTTTTAGCACCCTGTTTGTATGTGTGTGTATGTCTGCGCCCACTGCAGGCTGTTTTTAGGTTTCCATGTGAGGTTTGACTTTGAGAAGGACCTCAAGATCAAGCGCTGGCTCTGTGACATGCTGCTCTTCTAGAGCAGCTTTCAGTGCCAGTATAGGGGAAAAAGTTGAGCTTTCATTTTGAGTAATATTAACTGTTGTTTTATTGAATGGACCAAGTTGTTTTTTCTTTCCACAAGGTGCAACATCACCATTTGTTACTTGATAGTCACTGGAGGTCGTGCCAAGAGGGTTTCAAACAAGATTGACTTTAAAGGTACTGGCACCCTCAGGTACAAAACTGCTACCTGAAGCTGTAATAAAGAAACATATTGGACTTACAAGGTTTAAGATGTTGTTTCATTGTTCATTATTGTCAAAACAAGGGTGATTTACTGTGTGTCCTTCTTCGCCTCATACAGGCAGCCATAAATGCTGACTCAGTTCACAGAGTTTATCACTCAGTGCCTAGGCGGCCTCAGCAGTTGCAGAATCACCGAAGATTCCTATACCAGGCTCTCATGAAATTCACCTCCCAGCACCCTCTCTCTACTGTGGTTAAAGCCATTAGTTGAGTTCCTTTAGCAAAAACTCTCTAATGTTACTCATTTATTGTCACTGAGTGTTACTAATGGTTGGTCAGGGCCCTTGAGGGTGTGTTTTCCCATTATTAAAAATGCTAAACAGCATTTTAGCAACCTTTTGGGAAGCTGAGGTTGGCTTGACTTCTTGGTTGATGAGGCAGCACCATGATTCATGAAACCACAGCAGTTCAGCTAAACCCTACCCTGCAGTGCCTGAGTTTTATGCCAGCAAACCTCTCAAAATGTGGTTCAGGAGCCTGAGATATCTCCATTTGCAATGGGATTCACTGGAATGTTGACCAACGTCTGAAACCCCAGATTTCTGGGCTGTAAAGCATCCATATTTTATCGGAGTTATATTTGGGTTTGATGCAGACAGAAGACCATGTGCTACCTTCAGTGTGTGTGAGCATGAACAGACCATCAGTCTGATGTCAGAGAGGAGCTGCAGTTTTCATAACTGAGAAGGCAGCTGGAAGCACAGCCTGCCACCACCAGCCCTTGTCACAGGGCTGGTGTGATTCCTGCCCTGATGGCTCCCTGACTCCAGACAAAACATGCTCTGATGGTCAGCCTGAGGAATAAAGCTCCAAAGCTTCTTAATATCACTCCCAATTCTATCTCTCAAGACTAAAGGAAACTTGCTACCAGGTGTTCCCAAACATCTCCAGCTCCTAAATGCAGGGAGATGTCTCTCAGCCCCCCAAAAGAATGTTGTGCCAACCCTCACAATGAAAAGCTCCAAACAAAACAAAGCAGTGAGAGAATTTTTAATGCTGCTGTAAATCACTTTGAAATGAAGCATGTCAATGCCTTATGCAGAAAACCAAACTGATGCAAACAGCACTCAGGAGCTGGCAGCATTTCATGGTTTTTTACACTCATCCCACACAGAACTGGCTTTATTTCTTTTGCACAGGCAGGTTTTTACCCATCATCCTTGCTGGTGTCTCATGTTGACATCAGCAGGAGCCTTCATCAAATACATTTGTCTTTATACTGATACTTTTTATAGAAGTGGGCTGTTTGCCACTCAAGGAAATTGTAGTTTCAGAGGAGCTCAAGTGGTTCCTCAGTATAATTCATTCCCAGAGAAGATTAAGAAAAGCTTAAATCTGGCAGCATAACTACTTTGCCTGGAAGAAGCAGGGAGTATTTCTTACTCAATCTGACAGAAGAAAACTAAGACTCGTTTGGGTTTTAATGAGAAACAGAGTGTGACTAAATATAAATCCATACTTTAGCTGTCTTCTGCAGGGGAGGAACATCTCAGTGTAACCTCCAGTTGCCATTATTTGCCCTGAGAAGTTCAAGCTTTGAGTGGATGTGGCTGTACAGCACGTTCCAAAATCTGTCCTGTCAGAGTTCCCAGTGCTGCACAACCTCATGCAAAGTAGGAGGAGTTGGGCAAAGCAGGAGGAGCCAGGGCACAAATGTCAAGTGCTCCTCTCTTGCCTGCTGCTACTTGTCAGCAGAGGAACATCAACATGGCTGAAGGGCAAATGCTTGGTTATCAGTCAATCTGAGGGATTGGGCTTGTACTGACAGCTGATGGTTTCTAACCAGTACCCATCAGGGATGAAATTTCTGGTGATAAAAGCCTGGGAGCTTAGGTAACTTCTTGGCTTTATATGATATGGACTAATGTTTGATACAACAAACAATCCTGTGCCTCCAAAAATCCTGGAATCACAGAATGGGTTGAGCTGGAAGTGACCTTAGAACCTATCTCATTCTAAACCCCAGCATGAGCAGAGACACCTTCCACTGTCCCAGGTTGCTTCAAGCCCTGTCAAACCTGGAAAACTTCCAGGTCTGCAGGGACAGCCACAGCTTCTCTGGCAACCTGTGCCAGGGCCTCCCCACCCTCACAGGGAAGAATTTCATCCCAATATCCCATCTAACCCTGCCCTCTGGCAGTGGGAAGCCATTTCCCCATGTCCTGGCACCCCAGGCCCTTGCAAAAGTCCCTCTGTATCTTGCTTGAAGTTCCCTTCAGGCACTGCAAGGCCACAACTCCAAACTTCTCTTCTCCAGGCTGAACAACTCCAACTCTCCCAGCCTTTCCTGCCAGCAGAGCTGCCCCATCCTTCTGATTATCTTTGTGGACTCCTCTGGCCTGGCTTCAGCAGCTCCACCTCCTTCCTGTGCTGGGACCACAGGTGCAGCCCTGCAGGGGGGTTTTACCTGAGCAGGGCAGAGGGGCAGAATCCACCCCTCCCCTGCTGCCCACACTGCTTTTGATGCTTCTTTTTGATTCTTCTCTACAATTCCACATTTGTATGTGTTTTTTGCTCCTTTTTTTTTTAGTTGGAACTGAAAGTTCAGTCAGGTGTTTGTCCCTTTTTTCCCTCAGAAGTTATTCAGCTTTCAAATGCTATGGAAGAAGATGGTGTATGCTGCAACAGAGCAATGCCTGAAGTCTGCCCCAATATTCTGAGGGAGAGAAGTAATTGTTTGCTTACCTGAAAATGGAGCTGGGCTCTCCAGGAGCCAAAGTAGCACTTCAGGTGATAAGGGCAACCTAATAAAATTGGCTCTTAACTATTTGTAGGCTGTAAGAAAACAGTATGGAAAGAATATTTTGTGCTGGAAGGGGATGGAGTCAGGGTTCCAATCTGAGCATGCACAGAAGTTAAAGCAGATAAAGAATATGAAAACTGATTAATGGGTGCCAATAAAACTAGTCACTAACCAAAATCTTTTTGTTTGATTCCAGCCAGATCATCAGAGTCTAGACCCTTCCTCTGCCTCTGTGGCAGAGGTTACTGGTTGAAGCTAGTGGGAGTTTTGCAGCACTTTTTCTGGAATACGTGAGCTGGTGTAATAAGTTTACCCACCTTGGACTTAGCAGAATAAACCTTTAGTGCCTCTGTGTAATCCTGGCTGTGCAGCTTTGCCCTATCTGGCTGAGCTGTTCCTTGAAAAAAATGGGAAACTTGTAACTAAATGTAATGCAAACCCTTTTCCTTGCTATGAGCAGGACTTGCCATAAGTTCATGACTAAGGATTAATACTTATTCCGCTCTCAACTCAACATTTCAACTTTTAGTTGCAAATTTGCAGTCTGAGGGAAGGTCAGTGTGGTAAACTTCATTCTCCAAAGGGAAAGCTGACATGCAGATGTCACTTTGATGAATAGAATAAGAGTTTTAAATAAGTGTTTCTCAATTATCAGTAATAAGCTTTGAAGTGCAAAGCTGCATGACTAAGGCTTCTGTACTCAAAGGTCTCCAAGTGATCTGCAGCTAGAAAATGTAACAAGAATCAGTTTTCCAATGTGACAGAACCATACTCTGTTCTGCTTATATGATGATTCATGACCACTACCTCTCTGTGTGGGCTTGTCCTTGCTCTTTCCTTGTCCTTCCACAGCAGCTTTTATTTCTTTTCTTGGAAAGACCTCTTTTTGCACTGGTGTTTGTTATATCACTGGTGGAGAGTGCTTAAACATCTGCACTTGGGGGCTGAGACACAGCTCCCAGTGCCCGGTCACAGCACAGAGCCAAATCTGTGCCTGACCTAAGAGTGAATTCAGTCCTTTGGCTCTGGGAGTCAGTTCAGTGTCAGATCAGGCTTTATTCAAGCCTTAATTTCATCACTGTTCAGAAAAAAAGGGGGGAAAATGCACTAAAATAGGCTGAAATGAACAGTTGAGCTATTTACTGGAGTTCTCAGTATACTACAAACTTCATAATAACTTTCATAACTCATGTTTTGTCCCTTCCTTCCACAGAGATGAAATGCACTGATTTACATTTGCTTTTTTTTTTTTTTTTTTTTTTTTTTTTTTTTTTTTTTTTTTTTTTTTTCTTATTTATATTCTTTNTTTTTTTTTTTTTTTTTTTTTTTTTTTTGTACTCCTAAATACTATGAGTTGATGAATATTTACATGGGATCAATTCTGCATTAGCTTGGGGATAATTTGCATAAACTCCAGCACTCTCACTAGTGCAAGTAATACTGATGCCATGCAGGACAGAACTGTGCCAAAGGCTGGGACATGGTGTACAGAGTGACTGCCTGTGGCTGGCGAGCTTCCAGCCTCCCAGGCATTGCTGGATTCAGCCAGGGGGACAGGAAGCCTGAAGAAAAGGAGGCTCAGGTGGGACCTTGTAGCTCTGCACAACTCCTGACAGGAGGGGACAGACGGGGGTTCAGGCTCTGCTCCCAGAGAACAGGGACAGGAAGAGAGGGAACAGCCTCAGGCTGTGTTCAGGTTGGACATCAAGAGAAATTTCTTCACAGAAAGAGTGTTCAGGCCTTGGCAGGGGCTGCCCAGGGCAGTGTGGAGCCCCCATCCCTAGAGGTGTCCAAGGAAGGCCTGGACGTGGCATTCAGGGCTCTGGTCTGGGTGATGGTGGGGGAATCAGTCACAGGTTGGACTCAGTGATTTTGGAGGTCTTTTCCAACCTAATTGATTCTGTGATCCCATAAAGTATGAGAAAATAAAAGTGTTTGTCCCATGCTTGAAGTAGCTTGAGCTGGTGGCCTGGGAAGAGGGGAAAAGCCTTTTATTGTCAGTTCAGATTGCATAAAAGTACCTGTAAAAACAGACAGAAGATAAAGTTGCCCAGAGAAGCTGTGGCTGTCTGGTCCCTGGCAGTGTCCAAGGCCAGGCTGGATGGGACATGGAGCAACCTGGGATAGTGAAATGTGTCCCTGCCCATGGCAGGGGGTGGAATGAGATGAGCTTTGAGGTCCTTTCCAACCCAAACCAGTCAGGGATTCTACGGTGCCCTTGTGTTCTGCAGTGCAGGAAGGCTCTCAGTGCACACACAGTTCAGCTGGCTGCTGCTGCATCCCACATGGGGTTGGTTACAGCCCAGGCTCTCTGGATGGGCCTCAGAGAAGCTGCTGAGCCATGAATAATTCAGGTTAGAGTGACCCTACTGATCCAGTTCCTAGTCCCAGTGTCCAGCTGTGCACAATATGTGGCTTTCCAGGCGTGCCTGTGTAACCTGCTCTGGTGATACACTTTTAACAGTCAAGTGCATGAACTCCCTGAGTCTGTACAGCCCTCACTCCTGGCACAAATAACAGCCCAGCAGCTTTCCAGCTGTTTGACTGGCCTGGCAATGAGAAGGATAAAGAAGGAAAATGTACAAAACCTGGCAAAAGCTGAAGCCTGCTTTCCAATACTTCAAGGAGCCTGCAGGAGCATGAGGGTGAAGAAGGGAGCACTTTCCTGTGTACCCTTTGGTACTTCTTGCACTTCAAAGTGCAAGAAATGGTGAAGTACAACTTTCCAATGCGAGTCTGTGCATCCTGGGAATGTTTATAAGGGATTGCCTCTGTGGATTTCCAGTGAAATTACTTCCAAGGACTAAAGTCCCACAGTACTGCATGGTGCAGTATGCAGAAAGGGTTTTGCCAAGAAGAAAACAGGGAACAGAAGGATGAATGTGTTGTCTTTGCTCTCAAGACAGGCAAGCCACAATCTCAAACACAGACCAGGAATGGGAGGTGCAACAGTGAAGCCACTGAAAAAGTGGAATGGATGGTAAATGAAGGGAAGACACCAAAATGAGACTAAGCCAAGTGCTCACTCTGGACTGCAAACTTACCAGTAGGTTTTTGCTTCAGTCTCTTCAGGAAACACTTGAACTGGAACGAACTAATGACTGAAAACAGATAGAAAGGGCATACTGGGATTTCTTCCCCCTGGGAAAAGGGAGGAAGAAAAAGGCAGTTGCTAGTAGTGAGGTGGGATAACTTGTACTGCAGTGAGCAGATCAGTTCTAAAGGGTAGCCTTTCCTTTTTGAACAGTAATTGATTATTTTCACCCCCTATCAGTTTTTTTTAATTGATAAGCAGAACTTTATTTCAAAGAGGAGGGACTGGAACATGACCCCTGACTGCTTGCCCTCCCCAGCTGCCAGGGCAGGTTGATAAAAACACAAATAAGCCACTTGACTGGCAAAAGTATCTAGGAAAATCAGTTCAGGCTTCCGTTGAAAAGACACTGATGGTCTGGAAGGCAGCAGGAGCAGTGCAGGCAGTCTCATCTGTATGAGGATGGGGACAGGACCTCAAGCAGCAGAGATGGATTTCCTGGAACATGGACTTCCATTGCTCCTATTTAAATTGTTAAATGCAAATTTCTGTGCCTAGCTGCCAAGAGACCTGAGTTTTGTGAGCAGGAGGACAGGCCTATCAAGCAGCTTGAGAAACAGAGGTTAAAAGGCAGGTCAGCCCAGGTCATGGGTAAAATCTGAAGACAAACTGAGATTCAGCAGAGGAGCGTTGGAGAAGGAAGAATGACCAGCAGGAAATGAAGCTCCAACAATAAACCTTCTCCTGAAAAATGCCAGATTGTTTTGCATTCCAGTAGGAATATCTGTCTCGGTTCTCAGGGAAGGACGCTGCTTGGTGCAATCGTAAAGAAAACAAGGAGTTCTCTGGGGAAAATGTGACGTGCCCGATATCCAGACACTGGGTGAAGTACTGAAGAAGAAGAGGGAGAGAGCTGCTTGTCATTCCCAGCACTCCCTTGAGACCAGGGTTTACTTCCTCCAGCTCTCAATGTAGCAGGCTTTGCACCCCATGGTTTCCTTGGACTGATATTGTTGTAAACCAGGCTCTTTTGGAGAATAATAGCAGTGTGTTAGCTTGTGTGTAATAGTTACAGTTCACTGAATTTGAACAGTCTCATTGGCCAGATCACAAAGCCCTTTAAACTACATGCTCCCCTGTAAAAGCTTGGTTTAGAAATGGCCTTGTTACCTCTTTTCCAGCAGAAAAACATAAAATTCAGCAGTAATGGTTTGTAGTTTGGGTTTGGATGCTGCCTGTCTCAATGCTGGATACACTCACTAAGTACTGAGGCAGAAAGTATCTTAATCACAGCTATTGATGCCCTGCCATTGGTGCCCGTTCCATTTTCAGGATTAGGTTTTGATCTTTTAGTGTTGGCTTAAGGACCAAGTGGGCATGTGAAGATGTTTGAGTCAAGTTAATAATAATTAGGAACTATGGTATGTACTTATACTGTGGTAGGAGATCTAACTTGGAGTTCTTTTCAAACAGTGGGAGAAATGGACATGGAGGAAAAAAGGGAGATGGAACAATGCTCCATTGCCCATTGTTGTCAGCAATATAACTTGAGGAAATATGAGCTTTCAGGTTGACAAATGATTTAATTCTCCAGGCTTGAGGAGGAAAACTGTTTGGTTTGTTTTGCCAGCTATATATCTAATATCCAGATATTAGAACTATAAACCATCATATGACAGTACTCGTGCAGAAATTTGAGTAATTTCTTTTTGTTTGTCACTCTTCCCTAGTGACTTTATAGCCCTCGCAGATGCAGAGGACCACTGGGAGGATTAAGTCATGGTTTGCCAGCCTTTGACACAAACTAAAATGTATGCAAAGGCTTTTGGGACTGAGTCTTATGGGATATCATGCCAGGACATGCCAAAGAAGCTCTAGGAAGATGGAAAGACTTGTGGGTTTATTAAGAAATCTAAGGAATGTGGAGTATTTCACTTCAATAAATGTCAATCTCTAGCTTCCGGCTCACTACTGCTGAGACAATTTCCTCTTACTTGAGCAGAGGTCTGGAAGAATAGCAACCAAAGCCAGAGAATGTTGGCTATCAGCCTCTGCCATGAACTGGAGGAAAATAACATCTTGACCTTCTTTTCTTTCCAGTAATTCCATCCCCTTTGAGATATTGACACAGGAGTAGAAATCCTGGTCAGTAGTGGAAAATAAAGGTGCCTTTCAGCACCCAAAGCTCACGCTGGACAACAAGGCAGCATGTACTGCTGCAGGAACTCACTACACAGCTGAGCAGCAAAAGAGAGAGAAGGGCCCAAATCTGCAAACGTGGCTCATCAGCACCTCCAGCAGAATAGTTTGGGCCAGACTGAGAGTATTTTGTTCCATTCTGGTCTCCACAATTCAGGAAAAAAAAGGAGCTACTGAAGAGGGTTCAGCAGAGGCCACAAAGATGATGAGGATTCTGGAACACCTCTCTGATGAGGAGAAACTGCATGAGCTGGACCTGTTTAGTCTGGGGAAGAGAAGACTAAGAGTGGATCTCATCAATCCATAGAAATCTCTCCAAAGTGAGTGCCACTGGGGTGGTGCCAGATTCTTTTCAGTGGTGCCCAGTAGCAGGATGAGGAGCAATGGCCATAAACTAAACCACAAGAAGTTCCACCTCAGCATGAGAGAGAACTTCTGTTCTCTGAGGGTGGCAGAGCATTGGAACAGCTGCCCAGGGAGGCTGTGAAGTCTCCCTCTCTGGAGGCATTCCAAACCCACCTGGATGCACTCCTGTGTCACCAGGTCTAGGTGACCCAGGGGTTTGGTCTGGATGATTTCCAGAGAAATTCCGTGATTCTGTGGAAACGGTTGGAGGAGAGGTAAAGGGTATAGAGGGAAGAAGGAGAGACAGATGAATGGCACTGAAGTGTCTGTAAGCTGCATTCCTTCCCTCTTGTCAGCTACAGTGAGAATTGTGTCCTGAAACAGATGTGTCAACCCGACAGATATTTCCCTAGGTCAGGGTGTCCTTTCCCAGCTCCTCACTGCAGAGTTATCTGTATTTGTCATCCATGGGCAGAATTGTGAGTTTGAAGGGATCCACAAGGATCATCCAGATCCTGAGCAAGTACCTCCAGTACACCTACCTGACTGGTGACTGGGACTCACCAGTAACCCACACACGTGGAAATAGCTTCCCAAAAGGAATGTTTGGGGTTTTGGCCTTCCCCACAATGAAGTAGAATTTGCAGTTCTGTGGCCAGACAGTGAAGGACATTTTAAAACCAAATCCATGAACAAATCAATTTACTGCAGTAAAGCTACTTAGGGGACCCATCTGGTAACTGCTAATTTACAGACTGGGCCATCTGCCACTATCACAAGCTGGGAAGACTGGAAAAGTTACCCAACACAGCCAACAGTTTGTCTTTGTTTTCTTTCCCCCCCACCCCCCCCCACCCCTCAATGCTGTGTTTTGTTTTGCTGTTAACTGACAGCAACACAGTGGTTTCTGTTCTGAAATCCAGATTTTTCAAACCTTGGATAGTCTCGTGCTGCTGCTGTGACTCAGCAGTTGTCCCTGGGTATGTTTATGCAGCATGGAAGCTGCTGACAACAGGATGGTTTGGGAAGCTGGGTTTCTACCCAGCTCCTGCATATTTTAAGTTGGTGTGACAGGATGTGTGGGAAATTTATTTTGAATGTATGTTTTTGAAGCTTTAGTCCTCTGGAGTTGCAGAATGCTTTCAGGTTCAATGGAAACAAATTGGTCATAGAATCATGGAATGTTTTGGGCTGGAAAGGACCTTAAAGATTATCTAGTTCCAACCCATGATACGTGTGAAATGGAGAGCAAATCCACTAAGAGCTGCAGGTTTGTCCTGTGGTTGAGTTGGTTTTGACCATTTTTGACCATGCATGAGGAGCTTGAAATTTTTCACACTTTACCCTGCTTGAGCGAGACAATGGTTGGTTTTGTTCAAGGTGTGTGTGAGTGGGACACAATATTCTGTTTGAAGATGATTTGGGGAGGCTCAGTGCTCAGTGCTCAAATCAGTGCTCAGCACCCAAGTTCTGTCATATAAAAAGATAATTCTGCCTTTCAGACCTACTCTGCCCTTGACAATGACCTCCTGTTTTCAGTTTTCGATAGCTTAGATTCCAAGAAGAGTTCATGAAGAGCTATCCTTGGGATACACTGAGCTATGATATTAACTTTTATTTATTAAATTCCCAAAGAGCAGCCCTACTGCAAGTTTCTTTTTATAGCTGATCAAATTAAACATGTATGACCTGTCACCCTGTAGTCAAGTCTCAGTGTTATCTCTTTGCCGAGAAATACAATGGAAACAACAACAACATTCTCTCTTCAACAGCCAAATAATTTTTAATCACCTTAAGCCACAGAGCCCCTATTGGTAGTCTGTCCTCTGGGCCCTCCTCGTTCTTCAAGCAGAGGCTGGTAGAGAATTCAATTAATGTGTCCCCTGAGGACAACACATTCAATCACACTAAGTGAGGAAAAGCAGACTCAGATGGAAAAGAAACTCCAGGTCCAAACTTCCAGTGGAAAGTCTGTGTCCCAGTGGGCAGAACACCATTAGTTTCATGAAGTAAGGAAGGGCTTTGGGTTTCTGCCTTGTCAACAAAAAGCTTTGTTGCTGCTGCATTTTCCCCCTTTTTAGGATGATCGGCCATCTTAATCCAGGGAAACCCAAGGGAGTTCTCGGGGCCAAACCTTCAGAAGATTAGTGTTGGGTCTGTTGTGCTGATTCAGTTTTCCCCATCTGCTGAAGAATATGTAAGTCCTATATGCCACCACTTCCACTGCTCGGGTGCCTAAAACATTATCCAGTTAGCAGAGAAAAAAGCATGGAATAAATCCCAACCCTTTCTGAAGGGCAAGATTCTCAAAGGAAAGCTGTATTCTGTCTAAGGCTTTGCCTACTTGGAATTTTCTGCTGTAGTATTTATCACTGAGTCACAGCATCACAGAATATCCTGAGCTGGAAGGGACCCACAAGGATCATGGAATCCAACCCCTGGCCCTGCACAGACACCCCAACAATCCCACCCCGTGCATCCCTGGCAGCGCTGTCCAAAGGCTCCTGGAGCTGTGGCAGCCTCAGGGCTGTGCCCAGACCCTGGGGAACCTGGGCAGTGCCCAGCACCCTCTGGGGAAACAACCTTTCCTAATATCCGTCCTAACCCTGCCCTGGCACAGCTCCAGCCATTTCCTCAGGCCTTAGACAGCTGCCAGGCTGTTCTACAGCTGTGGAATAAAGGCTCAAACAAAATAACCCACCCAAAGTTGCCCCTAGGTCCCCTTGCCCTGGTTTTAGCAGGTGCTCTGTTTATCAATCTCCCCTTATCTCTTGGCACCTCCCTGCTGGAGCCATAGTGATTGTGATGGCTCTTTGTGCTACTGGAGAGATCCTTCAGGTTCATCTGTTTGGGTGAAGGCAGCTGTGAGGGGACAGGCTCTGCCCCAGCTGTGCTTCCTCCCTCACAATGCTATAAATGAGGCTGAAATGCAGTGTGGGGCTGTAATTTGGGTGGGTATAAGAAGAGAAGAGGGGAAATCCTCCAATCTAGATCTGGCTTCCCAGAGTCTTGACTTGCCCCTGTGCTACACAAGAATCTCAGGATGGGCTTTGTGTGCCTGCTGTCCTAGGACGCTGCTGGAGGCCCCCCTGGCCACATGCCAGGCTCCCTGTGGTTCTGTGCTGCGGGGGTTTTGTCATGATCCGCTGACCCTGCCAGAAGTTGCTTTACTGTTTCTGATTCTGCCTTCAATGTGCAGACAGGAAGGCAGGTACACATCCTGCTCTGAGCCTGAATGCTGTAAGATTACAAAATGCCTTGTAGGGGTTTAGGCTGTTTTATTGAAATCTGTGGTTTGTTTTTGTCTGCTTTCCTCAGGAATGCACTTCTGGGAGAGGAACTGCACCTCCTGCAGTGTTGGAACCTGAGGAAATTGGCCACCAGGAGCTGGGATTTCCATCTCCTCTGATCCTCTAGCTGTTCCACTCTCTGTCTGCTGTGAGTATGGCATTGCTGGAATGATAGAACACCTGATGCAAACAACTATCAGCTATTTAATCAGTGCACTGAGGGGAAGAGTTGAATATAGGTGCCATAGTATTTCTAAAAATAAGTTAAATAATTATCCATTGTTTTGCAATTTAGAAATGATGGTGAGAGGTGCTTCAGCTTCACTTGTGTGAATTCTGCTGGAATTCTGCAGTAAGATTAAACCAACATGATCTCAATTAGGTTTCTTGCTTTGGCGGATACTCCACATACAAACAAGGTTCCTTTGTCTTCTGAATAAGTTAATCACTAACTAATATTTGTTGTTATTCCTTTCCTTATTGGAAGTTTCTTTGCTTGGTAAAACTTCAGGTGTGTCTTTAAACTGTCTTTCAACTGTAACTTCAAAGCTTTGTTTCCATGTCTGTGGCAGGAGCAAAGTCTTGCCTGTGTAAAGTATCCTGAAACATCTTGAGCAGAGATATCCACAAGTACGGCTTGAGCTTCTGAACTGCAGGGAGTTGTGCACAGTGAGGGGGGTGGAGAAAAGATCCCTGCAAGAGGTGGACTGTACCTTTAAAAACTGCCTAAGAAAACAAGTAATTTCCTCATGCTGAGTCTAGGCCTCTCTGTTTGTTTTCGGAGAATTATTGCTGCCTGGGTGTTTTAGCTTGTAAAATAATCACATGGGAACTCAAGGGACTGGAAGTGCAATAATCCAACAAGTTTAAATAACAAGTTGTCTTTGCCTTGGCCATTAGTGTTTCACTTTGCTGGTCCCTTTGATGCAGAGAAGAGCCAAGTGCCAGCTGCCAAAGCTTGACTTTCAGGCACCTGGAATGTCCCATCAGTACTTGCCTCAGGAACTAGGATTAAGTTTGTCTAGCCAAGAATTCCATGATCATGCCGAAGCCAAACATCCTTGGTTGGATTTGGATATCTGTGGCTAGGAACAGACACCTCTGAGGCAAGACTGTAGACTGGGGCTGTTGTATTGTCCTGTTCTTACTGCTGCCTGCAGTGGAAGTGAGCAGGAACAGGCAGAGAACAGGGCTCAGTTGGACAGCCAGGTTGGGAAGCTGTCCGTGTTTGTCAGATAATCTTTTCAGAAATAAATCCGTTATGACGTGGCTTTTCCAGGCCTCTAGATAGAGCTGTCTCTTGGGGATGCCAAACTTCTGCTTTCTAGGGGCTGTGAGCACTGAGCTCTTAACTGCAGTTTTGTTCAGAGGTTAGGGAGCATTTCCCCCCATCTTAGTAAAGAAAAAGTCATACATAGCAAAATTACTTATTTGGGGGTTGATGTAAATCTTGACATGAAATGGTTTAACCTAATCAAGCAATGCAATGTTTTAATAAAGCTGCCAAGAAAGAAGTAAGGGCTGTGGTAGTGCTCATTATTGCACAGAATAAATCTTTCAAACTCTGCAAAGAAGACAAGCTGACTCTCCTATTTATAGACTCAGCAACATATCAAGGCTTTAAGAGTGGCTGCTGCTCACAGTGTGAGGAAAGGTGGTCCTTCTAAGCCTTCCCCAGGAAGGTGACATTGTCCTATCCCCAAGGGCTGGAGCTCTAAAGTATTTGAGTGGGAATCTGTGACTTGCAGTTTAACTTGGTCCTTGCTGGATAATACATCCTTGTTGGGGCATTCCCTTGACACTTTAACCCATTTTGCTGTTGTCCAGGGAGGCTGGGGACTCCCCATCCCTTCAAGTGTTCAAGATTGGACAGGGCTTGGAGCAAGCTGGTCTAGTGGAAAGTGTCCCTGCCCATGGCAGGGGGTGGAATCAGATGGGATTTAAGGTCCTTTTCAACCCAAACCAGTCTTGGATTCTATGATTTTCTGTAATATAATTACAGAATTAATTATACTTATTTCCCTCTTGCCAGAAACTTTATACAAAGCCAAGCCTCTGGCTAGGGTTGCTCCTAAACCATTCATCATCCTCTGCCTGGAAAGGGATGTGTTTCTATACCATCACATCTTCAAGAGCTTTGCGCCCAAAGATGCTTGTGAGCTCCTGACAGGTGAGCTGAAGATTGCGAGGAGATGAGAAGCACGAGCACGTCTCTGCAGGTTCCTCTACTCCACCTGATGGCCAGGGAATCGCAGAATTCTGAAGGTTGGAAAAGACCTTTCAGATCATCAAGTCCAGCCATCAGCCCATTACCACGTTCACCACTAAACCATGTCCTCGAGTGCCACATCCATGTGGGCTTTGAGCACTTCCAGGAATGGTGACTCCATCTCTGTCCTGGGCAGCCTGTTCCAGTGCTTTACAAACCTCAGTGTTATCTTCTGGGTGCAATTAATAATTTGGATTTATGGTGTTTATGTAAGAGTTGTGCAGAGGAGTTGTCTTTGTTGACAGTTTAGTGTTGTCAGGCCTTTGGCTGAGTCTCACACTAGGAAAGGAGGCATCTGGCAGCAGCAAACCCCACTTTTGTTCTTTTTCTCACAATTAAGCTTTTGTTTACCATGAGGCTTTCTGAGGTATTATTAGTCCAATTTTTGTTCTTCAACCTTTCCTAGGGGAAAAGTGGGTTTAAAGTGTGATTTAAAACCAAATTGGTTTTATTTTTTCATTTAGCTGTGAGTCAGTCGACTGCATTTTGTGACTGCATACAAAGGCCTTAATTTCAACTCTGAGTAAAAGGAGATATTTTTTGTGGTGTCTCTGATCAGGTTTTAAAAAGGAGCTCAGTGAGCTCTCCTGACTCAAGGTGTGCGGTGACTTGTGTGAGAATGCAGCTGTGGTCAGAGCTACCGGTCAGGACATCTAAGATAAGACTCATGAAATAAGACTAGACCCCCTGGAAGTGTCAGAATCCCCGCATTAAGGAAGCTGCAGTTAAGTCAGGTGCTGAGCTTACTTGCTGTGGCATCTGGCATAGATCCATCATTGCTTAGCTGGAGAGCTGAGCCAGCCACAGGCAGCTTTTGGAAACAAATAGGGGTGAAAAATGATTTGTCCTACAGATGCATAAAATCTTCACTCTTCAAACAAGGGTGTGTAAGTGGCCAGCATCTTTTCTGGACATTTCATCATGTTTTTTATGAATTGAGCCAGAGTGCAACATCATCTCTGTTGCCCACCCACACATGTCCAAAGCTGATCCAGATGCTGCTCAAGACAAGCTGACTTATCCATTTCTTTGGGGAGGTAATGTGTTTGAGCTCTGAGAAATGCACATCAAAAGCTGCAGATAGTCAGCATTCCCTTCCACTGAGGAGAAGATCAACTCCATGTTATTGGCATTTCTATAAGTCCTAGAAAGGGCTTGGGTGAGTGTTTGGGTGAGGCTTGCCAGCTGTTCCCTGGTCAGGGAATGAAGGAGGCTTCAGGACTGTTTCTTGCATGAACTTGATTCCAGCCCTGCTCCTACCTCAGAGCCATGGTCATAACTGGTGGGGCAGTGCCACTGTGTGGGTTTTAACTCATCTCTCAGATATCCTCACTTTGAGCTAGTGTTCTTTAGGCTGGAAAGGATCACTCAGCCCAAACCTGCTGCTGCAGAGGGGTCACTGAGAGCAGACTGCCCAGCTGGGATCTGAAAATCCCCACAGCTGGAGATTCCAGGGCCTCTCTTGGGGACCTGTTCCAGTGTGTGACCAGTCTCATGGTCCAAAGGGGTTTTCTTGTGCTCAGATGGCATTTCATATGTGTGTTTGTGCCTCATTCCCTCCCATCAGGTACTTGGGCACATTGATATGATCAACCCTGAGCCTTTTCTCCAAGCTAAGCAGTCCCTGCTCTCTCAGACTGTCCTCATGTGAAAGATGCTCCAGTCCCTTCATCCTCTGTTGGTCCTTTGCTGGATTTTCTCCTGTAAATCCATGTATTGTGTAGGAATGTTTAAAAACATTCCTGTAGGTGTAGCTTCCCTACCGTTGGATAGAGAGGCAGGATCACCTCTCTCCCCATCCTTCAGTCTCTGGAAAAGGAATGAAATTGTGCCTTTCATTTAAAACCATGGTAATCATTAGGAATAGCAACAACAACAACAACACTCAAAAAAAAAAAAACCAAAAAAACCCCACAAAACCAAAACAAAACAAAACAAAAAAACAAACTCAAACCCAGCTGTGTAAAAAGTATTATTTCCAATGCATCTGGGATATGGTTTTAAGAATATTTTCATTGTCTCAGAAAAGTACAGGGAAAGAGAGGGAGAGAGTAGAAACTACTGAATATAGATTTTCTGAGTGGTGTGCATTGCAGTGATGGGCTGTGGGGGAAAATGCATTTATTTTATGAGGAAATAACTAGGGAAAGGTCAGCAGGGGAAGAGGAGTGTTGCAGGAATAAATGGCCACAAGGAACTGGAAAGGGTAAGAATTTGTTCTGGCTAAATGAATGGGTAGAAAATACCATTGTCCAAAAGGGTAAACTCAAATATTGCTATTTTTAGACTTGTTATTCCTGTTTGGTTTGTTGTTTTTTTTTTTTCTCTGTGGGTTATTTTGGCTCTGTGACCTGGAGGTGTGATTTTGTAGATGCCTAAGATATGGCAGCCAAACTTTCTTTGCAGAACAGAGTCTGGACTTTACAGTGACAGGACCACTGTTGTGGGTTTTTGGTTTTTATTTTGTGCCACTCATCCTATCCCTTAACAGCTTTCTTCCCAGCACCTTTCAGGCTTTTCCCTGGGTAAGTTTTAGGCATCCAAACAGACCACCAAGACCAATGGAACATTTCTTTCTTATGCAGAGGATGACAGCTTTGTTTGTCAAGGCTCATGGTTCCTGCTTCCTTTTCCATCAGTTTAACCTCTGGTCTCTGCAGCACTGATATAAACTTGCCTTCCTCAAGGCCTTAATTTCTGTTCAGCTGCTATCGTAGAAGCAACAGAATTCTTCCCTGTGAGGATGGCAAGGCTCTGGCACAGGGTGCCTGGAGAACCTGTGGCTGCCCCTGGATCCCTGGAAGCTTTCCAGGTTTGCCAGGGCTTGGAGCAACCTGGGACAGTGGAAGCCCATGGAATGAGATGAGCTCTAAGGCCCCTTCCAACCCAACCCGTTCTGTGATTCCAAATATTCATTCAAGCAAGTGTTTACTGGCTATTACATCTAAGTTGTGTATTTATAGATTCTGATGGTGTTTCAGCTGGAGAGCTTTAACAGTGGACCCCCCATCTCAAACCTGCCTTTTGAAAGCAGTGTTATATTTAGCTGTTTTTTATTACTGGCAACTTCAGCGGTTGAAATTGGACCTTGGGGCTTCAAAGCAGCTGCCTGGTTAAGGAAGCATTGCTGAATAAAAGCTCCCTGCTCAGTCCCCTCCCCCTGCTTTACTACACTCCCAGCTGTGCGAGCCCAGCAGCAAGGAAGGGAAGCTGGCCTTGAAGTGAATCTAAAGAGGAAAGAGAGTGGGAAGAGGAGAGGTGGAGCTAGCCGGGGAAATGCAATAGCAGCCCGCAGCGTGGGAAGATGAGAAAGCAGCAGCAAAGGCACTGATGGTTCAGTCTCTGCGCGGGTGAGCTCCGCGGAGCAAGGGCTGAATAGAGGGGAGGACCATGGAGTTTAAAGAGCGAACACACTCAGTGAAAAGGCAGGGATTATACTCCTGTTTCTTTCTGGAGTAACAATCAAAGGGAAAAGGTGAGGGGTACAAGGAGGAAGTAAGTGAAATCGGTGCCAACTTCTGCTTAAAATACGAGCCTTTAATAAACAAGGGGTTGTGATAGCTGAAGGACAGTTGGAAATGTCCTTGGTGTAATGCAGAAAGCAAAGAATACTAAACAGGGTTGTGATAGTCCTGTGGGCACGATACTCTTATTTAATGATATTCTTATTTTGGTTGTGTAACTGTGCTCTAAGCTGTCCCTGGCAATACATGTTTTAATCCTTAGTGCAGCTCAAGTGTTACTGTATTTCATGGTATGAAAGGGACTGTCAAATACATTTTTTTTCTTTAAGTGTTTTTTTTTTTTTTTTTTTTTTTTTTTCTGAGGGATTAACAGAAACCAGAAGACAATAGGATAGTATTTACTTTCTGTAGCACTCCTGCCTTCAATATAGAATAGGGTGGCTTTTAGCCAAGTCTAACATGGAGTTCAAGTTGAACTCCGCATATTTTAGGTAAATAAATCAGTTTTTAAATGCACTGAGTAAAAGTATCAGCCTTAGGCCACTTTGATCTGCTAAAAATGACTTGATGGCAACTTTGAAGGCCTGGAGGGAGTATGCACAAAAGGAAACAAAATTGGCATAAAACTTTGTTTATATCTTGTAGGGTAGTGCAGTACCTACTCTGCAGTCCCATTTTGTTAGATCACTATGGGTACAATTAGTCCCTGATGTTACTAATGGCTCTTACCTTTCAGTGAAGGAATATTTCTTGCTCCCTTTGAACCAGAAGAAGGTGGCTGGCTCAGCTTTCCCACCCTGCTTGAAGTAGACCCTCAGTGTGGGGCCCTGTGCCTCAGCCAGCATCTTACCACAGAGACATCTCTTTTATCTGAGATTTATGAGGCTGGCAATAGGGTTGGGGTTGAGTGGTTGTGCAAACAGGGTGGCCACTGGCACAGAGCTGGTTTTTTGCTGTGCTGTAGTGCAGCCCCTCCAGTGCAGCTGTATTTCCCCTTGGTTACCAAACCCACAAGTATTTAGGTAGTCCTGGGTAACAGCAGTGCTTTGCTTACCCTTTCTTTCCTTTGGCACTAGTAACAGACCAGTGACTCACTAGAAAAGACACAAAACTTTCCTCCAAAGATTTTTAGAATTTAATGTGACTCTGAACTTCATTCTGCCAGCCAAGCACTGCTAAAATCTTTCTTGTAGGCTCCCTCTGGGTACTGGAAGGCCACAATTTGGTTACCCAAACCTTTCCTTTTCAGGATGAACTCTCCAAATTCTCCCAGCCTATCTCTGCATCAGAGGTGCTCCAGACCTCTCACTATCTCTGTGGCCTCCTGTGGACTCATTCCAGCAATTCCACATCTGCTGTTGGAGCCCAGGGCTGGGAAAGTTCTGCAGCTGGGGTCTCACCTGAGCAGAGCAGAGGGGCAGAATTCCCCCCTCCCTTGCTGCCCACACTGGGGGATCAGGGCTGGGGTAGGTCCCGCTCCCACCCACCAGCACCTCCAAGTCCTTCTCCCAGGGCTGCTCCATCCCAGCCTGGATTTACTCTGGGGGTTGCCTGGGCCCAAGTGCAGCACCAGCACCTGGTCTTGTTAAACCTTATGAGATTCCCGTGGACCCAGTGGGAGCTTGTCCAGGTCCCTCTGGATGACCCCATCCTTCAGGTGTCCCTGCTCCTCACCTTGGTGAGCTCTGCATGCTCCAAAGGAGCTGACGCTGTTGCATGGCTTATCTGCAGGTTTACATTTTCCCCTTTTGGATCACCAGGTCTATTTTCAGAGGAACTTGCTGTTTATCCTAGTTTCTCTGTCGGCTCAATGAGCCCACACACTCCACTCTCTTCCTGCCTGTGTGTAGCAGATCTACTCTATGAGTAGAGCAACGCTGCTGTAAGAGCAGCTTTCACCATGGCTTCATTTCCATATGGCTGGCTTAAAAGAGAACAGCTTTCCTTGGGCTTTCTCTTGTGGCAGAATGCCAGGCTTCCCCACCTTCCTGCTGGGGCTGTGGTGGCTTGCTGAATGATAGGATGAATCCACTATTTTTCCCCTCCTTCCTAGCTTTCTGTTGAGGGCCTCATGCAAGCCCTTCTCTCTGAAAGGCACATTAGAAGCCTTGAAATGCATAAGAGTATCAAAGTGTGACGTGAGAGAATAATCTACATAATCAGATTTTAGGGTTTATCTAGGCTTTTTGTACAGAAAAGGCCATGTATGACATGTTCAGTCCTGAAATCTGGACTGTGACCTCCTCTTTTCATCCCTTTTTTGGTTTATTTAGCCTGCAAAAAATGCCTCCTTTTGGCCTAACTGTCATGGAAAAAGGTATTGGAGGCCAGAGGAGAATTTGAAGTGACTACTCAAGTTGCAAGGGCCCCAAATAAATGAGGTGGATGTTTTGAAGACAGAGTATCCATACTAGCAAAGAGGTACCAGATGAGAAACAGAGAATTCAGCTTGTCTGATCTGTGAGGTTTCAGGAGACAGTGCACCAGGTGAGTCTGGATTTGGAGGTTATCCATTTTCCATTAGGCTTGGCTGATTTTAAAGAAGGATTTTGATGGATGGGGCTGTACTGTAGGGGGACTCAGGCTGTGGGTACATTCCTCCAAAACATTTTCTCTTTGCAGTGGTTCTGGTAATGGACCGGACAGCAAATGCTGCCTCTCCTGGAGAGATAAAGTAGCAAGGAGGTACATTTTGTGCTGGATGATTTCAAATTTGATGCAACCCAGTGAGTTGCAGCTCACACTGGACTCACACTGACTCGCCCTTGAGGTCTCAGAGCAGATGATGAGAAGGTAAAAAGGTGATTCTGGGCAAGACAGGGGTTGGGAGCCTTTGAGATTAATTTTTTTGAACAAACAACAGCATGAATGGGCACAAAATTAAGGATGCCATGATGTTTTGTGCCATCTGTGACCAATTAGATTATGATAATGATGAGAACAGCTAGTGTTTAATAACCCACTGCCTCAAACAACCTCGGGAAGAGTAAATCCAGAGTCATCCATCTGTGCTTTGCTGGCGCTGCTCTTGGGGAGGATCCTGGAAGTTGCATCCTTTGAGGGAGCAAGGAATGAATATACAATGATTTCTCTAGCTGAACTTGTTTGTGAAATGCTGGCTTTTCCCAGGAAAGCACATACAAAAATAGCAGCCAGACCTCTCTAGCCATAGAGCATATGTCTCTAGGCTCAGCTTTGAAGTTCACCAGTTGCTGCAGCTTCTCCAAAGAGGTTAAAATGCTTCTGTAATGGAAGTGACCCGAGCACTCTGGCTCATTACTGCATTTCCCCCACCTCTAGGCTGCTGCTTGGAGTCCAGGGCATTTAAATTAGTTGTCCCAGATGGAGTCCTTAAATTCTTCAGTGCCTCTGCTGCCAGTGTGGGGGAGCTCAGCTGTGCTTCCTGGGCTGGTTTTGTGTCCCCAGCACAAAAATCCTGGCAGCCTGAGCTGTGCATAAACCCCACTGTGAGCACTGCACATTCTTTCCTATGCCTTCCCCTCTCATCTGGCTTATTCCTCAAGCCCTTTGATTTGGCAGAGCTTTACCAACGTGCAAAGAAATGTGGCTCCTTCTCACCTCTGCCAGGTCTTGCTTTGGCTAAAAAACCTGCATTTATTTTTCAACTCTCCCAAGCTGAATGTTTCCTTCAGCAACATGGAATGACTCCTGATTTTGGCTGAAGTCTGTGTTAGGCCATTATAGAAATTAGGCAGCTGCCCAAAAGTCTGACAAGGGGCAAAACCTACTTCCCATTAAAGCTTTTAACAAATGAGATTGGTAGGTAAGTCCATGACCACCTGGGCTCCTGTCCAGCAGGATTCCTGTGGACATCAAAACCCTGAACAAGTCTGATGTTTTAGAAGTGACCTAATTGAAAATACAGCCAGTAATGTAATTATCATCAGGAAACAGCTCACCTTCTGTTGCTTAATTATATTTTCCTTGTATACTTAGTCTGTTTCAAAGAAGCTGCCTTGGATGGCACACAGGCTTTCCCTTTAATTACTGCTGTATGGTAATTGTCATGTAATTACGCTGTTATGAATATAATGTGCATGTATTATTGTGGGGCAGGGATTTATGGCATGTAAGCATATTCTTAAAGTGTTATAGATGTTCTCCACATGACCCTTTAATGACAGGAGTCTCTCACAGCCATGCAGTGTTTTAATTTCCCAGTGTTTAAGGTCTCCTGTAATAATGCTACTTCATCATCCAGTCAATACTATGGGAATTACACTACTTGCTTGTGGTGAGGTATTTAATGATTCTCACCATGCTTGCAAAATTTGCTAGTGCAGAAATAAATTGGTCATCGTGATAGGACATGGGGGAATGGCTTTAAGCTGAAAGAGTTGGCTTAGATGGGATATTGGGAAGAAATCCTTCCCGTGAGGGTGCTGGGCCCCTGGCACAGGGTGCCCAGAGAAGCTGTGGCTGCCCTTGGATCCCTCACAATGCCCAAAGCCAGGTTGGACACTGGGGCTTGGAGCAATCTGGGATAGTGGAAGGTGTCCCTGCCTGTGGCAGGGGGTGGAATGAGATGGGCTTGAAGGTCCTTTCCAACCCAAACTATTCCATGATGCTACCTTTATATTAAGTACTTTCCTAGACAGGTCAGGACCCTAAAGAGGTGACAGAAAAGGTTTTGAATCCTTTACTCCAAAAAACTCCATGAGGGGTTGTAGCACTGGAAACCTGAGCAAAGAGCTGATGTGGTGAAGTTACTGATGGCTGAGTGTGCTGAGCACTGTAGCATCCAGTTGCTTGCAGGTGGAAAATTGGGAGCACAGTAATTTGTGTATCATTAACCTTCAATCACAATTTAAATATGCTGGTGGTGGGTTTGGTGGTTTTTTGGGTTTTTTTTGCTCCAGGATGTTTCTTCATAACTTACTAGGTGACTCCCCTGCTGCAGTGTGCTTTGTGACAGAACTCCTTGTTTATCACAGGATTTGCATTTCTTTTTAAGGTGTTTGTAGAAGTTTTGGGCTGTGTTGAA
Source organism: Aegithalos caudatus (assembly GCA_013389925.1). NCBI lineage: Eukaryota > Metazoa > Chordata > Aves > Passeriformes > Aegithalidae > Aegithalos > Aegithalos caudatus. Next base: position 116,407 of record WEIU01020930.1, read on the forward strand.
GGAACAACAGAAACTGTGGGCTGTGTTTAAGTGCTGCTCCCTGAAACAGCAGTGAAACCCTTGCTGCCCTGGTAATAGCAGAGAAAATAAGTCCCAGAGATTCCTGGCTGGTGAAATAAACTGCAAAGAGGAGAAGCACCCACTTGGCAAGACCTTGTACAGCAAGTCCTTTATGATGGCTGATTGTAAGTTGCCTGGGAAAGGCTTTCTGAGCACCCCGTAGTTCCTGGAATGAACATTTTCATCCTGGATTTCTGTGGTACATATTGTACAAATGAAAGTTGTATCAGGAAAAATACATCTTTGGTTTTGTGCTAATGCATAAATGCAACTCTTGTGTTATATTCCCAAATTTAGCAAAACCAAAGTGACTGGACAGGACTCAACTGCATCTGCCTGTTTGCAATGGAACCAAGTATGAGGCAATGAAGTATGACTAAACCGCGCTGGCAAACGCATTTTTATCCTGAATTAAATTTGTCTGTGGGCTGTGGCTCACTGCTCTGCACAAAGGGTGAAACTGGCTGTGAAGAGGAGAAAGAGCTCATCACGAGCACATGGAATTGCTCCGACATGCTGCACAGTGGCTTTGCTGAGGCTGGCTTTGCTGCAAATGTGCAAGAGCAGGCTTGGTAAGCTTTTAGTCCCAGCTCAGGCACCAGGCAGATAATGCCATGCAAGTCCCACGTTCAGTGTCCTGGAGGCTGCACAGAGCTGTGTTTGGAGCAGGGTAGGTGATAATCAGGGTCACTATTTTCCTGCTTCTTACCCTTATTAGGCTGATTACTTACTGTTTTGCATCTTCCCCTCCACCCTGAATTTTTTGTTTCTGGAAATGACAGCAGTACTTAATTAATTTTATTCTTTTAATATATTTATTTTTTTTCCCTCAAGGCCTGTGTGTTTCCTGGTCTGTGGGATTCTGCCCCACCACACACACACACACAACAGGTCTGCTGTCATTGGCACAGCACAGCCCCTGCAGTCTGCTAACCCAGCATCTCTGGTACCAGGCTTGCAGGAGACATGAACTGAACCTCATAGGATGCAGGGCTGCCAAAACAGCCAAGGACTTCCCCCAAGGCTGGGGGGAGCAGCTGCTTTTTTATATTAAGCCAAACTCTTCTCCTGTGCAATGTGCTGCCCTCTGAGGATGAGCAGGTTAATCCTTACAGATGTAGGAGCTATGCCCTCTTCACTAATAAGCCAATGTACCAGCCAGCTTTCTCCAAGCTGGTCATTGAGCAAAATATCTGATTTCTGAAATCTGATCTGCTAGAGCTTCCTTTTCATCTGGCATGGATGAACCTCTGCAGCAGGACGGGGAAAAAACAAGGTGAAAAATCTTGTGGGTTCAGGTAAGGGCAGGGAGATCCTTCACCAATCAGTCATCAGCTTGGGGAAGATTAATTTATTTCTAATTAAAAATAGAGCAGCATAGTAACAAACTAGAACTAAATTTTTGTCCTTACTTCCCATTCAGAAACTATGAGGAAAAGGTTTATTGCCTTTCTGTTTTTCCTTAGTAACAAGCAGGACACATGAGCCTTCTTCCCCAATACCTGAATAAACCAATAATCTCCAATCATTCACTCCTCTTCTAGGCCTGTTGCTAAGGTAGAAATGTGAAGAGCAAAATGCTGCTGAGAGGGCTCATTTACACTGATGGGGTTGTATTGGCAACAATTAATTACAGCCATTGCCAGAAGTGACTTTAAAGCAGCATTTTTCAGGTGAAGAGCACTCTGAGGCGGCAGGAGCCCCTTGCACCTGTAGTTCTATGTCCTTTTCTCTGGGAAAGGATCATCTCTTCCCCATTTATTTCTGTGTGTACTGGACATTCTGCCAGTGGTGGGATGCTCACAGGCTCTCTGCTGACTGCTTTCTGTGCTGTGATTATGTCTGTCTGTGTAGGAGTGGCAAAAAACAGCAACTATTTAACAGGAGATGGTCCCTTCAGCCGCAGCATCCAGAGTCTTAGGGGTGGGCTCAAGCTGATGGAAAAAGGGAGTTCTGTGATCCTATTGAAACTGGTGGGAAGAGTGGGGGTAGATAGCTTTTCTCAAACAATTGTTTGTCTGTTCTCTCCAGAAACTGAAGGCTGAATTTCAGCAGCAGCCCTCCCAAACAGTTTGCTGTAGTAAGTGCTGTACTATGATGAGCAGTGCCCTCAGAGAGGCTTGGGAATGCTGGAGGAATTGCAGGGACCTGGCTGTTCTGATCAGCTGTCCTTGAACACGGCTCCGGCCTGCAGTGCTCCTCGCTGGCAGTCAGCATCTTCTGTTTATACTGTGAGCTCCATCTTCTGCCCTGGGAAGAAAAATAAGGAGGAGAGGAGAAAGCAAGAAACAGCTGTTGGCTTTGCAGTCCTGCTCATTTTGATCCTTGCATCCTGCTGTTTGATTCCACCTCCTGCCTCCAATGCAAGGATCAAGCTTTCCCAAATTCTCTTACACAGGTTATTGGAATAAACCTTCCACTTACTTTGTAAATAATATTAGTGTAAACCCACTAAAATGGAGCTTTCTTTTTACCTCTACTCCTCTTAATTGCACATTGCAGTAGGTTATATCAATGTAATAGTGTGCAGCTGCAGGATTACACCTTTCTGACCTTGGGAAATCATTCCTGGATGCCTTCCATGTGGGAGTGATACAGTTGTATCTCCACAGTTACGTTTGGCTTGATGGCTTGTTTAGGATTTAAAAGTTCCTGCAGTGTTCTTTCAGGTGTTGGTGTCCAATTCAAACCTCCATTCTGCTCCCAAATATCAAAATATGCCAAATAGGTCATGTGCAGCTGAAGCAAAAGACTTTTATAAGCCTTCAGTGGGAATTGAGGCTGAACACCTTTGAAACAATTAGGATTTCTGTTCCTTCCCCCTCACCTTCCTCCAGTCATTTGCAATTCATGTGGCACCGGGGTGATGAGTCTGCAAGTGTTACTCAGAAATCACTGAAACATTAAAAAAGAGCTTGAGTATCTATTTTTCCCCCAAACTGTTTCTGTTTTATGAGCTCTGAACACAAGTTGCTGGTGAGTGAATTTGAAAACTAGGTCTTGCTCCATTCCCAGGGCTTCGCTCCCTGGAGGGGAGTTGGTTTTGAAGCAGGAGGTGTGTGTATTTGACACTAAAATAGAGTAGTTTTGGTATTTGTTTCCTCTTGCCCTTGAAAATAATTAGTTAAAACCATTTGGGGAAACATTAACAGTATAATTTAACTAAGCAGGAATTTTTCCAGCCTGGCAGAAAACCAAAGGGGAAGGTGTCCCTCCTGTGCAGGGGTTGGTTCTAAATGGTTTGTAAAGTCCATTCCAATCCAATCCATTCTGTGATTCTGTGATCCTATGGAGAAGTCTGATGATAACTGTGTCAATGAGATGCCTGTGGAAGAATAGTGATCTGAAGGAGTTTAAAATCTGAGGTTAATGCAGCTCAATTAGAATTATGGAAATATTTTTTCTTTAACTGAGAATGAAGGGATTTATTTTGAGCTCATCTTTCCCACAAAAAGCATTACCCTTAAGCTATATATCTAGACAAGAGATTTATAAAAATAAAAAATAGACAGAATTTATGATCTGATGTACAGGATTTGTCAGCAAAAGTAGCTGCACTTTAATCAGATAGTCCAGTGACTGCATGCTGTGCACAGAGAATCCCAGAATGGTTTGGGTTGGAAGGGACCTTAAAGGGACACCATAGGCAGGGACACCTCCCACTGTCCCAGGCTCCTCCAAGCCTCAGTGTCCAACCTGGCCTTGGACACTTCCAGGAATCCAGGGGCAGCCACAGCTGCTCTGGGCACCCTGTGCCAGGGCCTGCCCACTCTGACAGAGAACCATTCCATCCCAAAATCCCATCCATCCCTCCCCTCTGGCAGAGGGAAGCCATTCCCTGTGTCCTGTCCCTCCATACCTTATTCCAAGTCCCTCTCCAGCTCTCCTGGATCCTCTTTGGGCCCTGGAAGGGGCTCTTAGGTCTCCCTGGAACCTTCTCCAAGTGAGTACCCCCAGCTCTCCCAGCCTGTGGTGCTGCAGCAGGCCCTGGCATAGGGATTTGAGGAGAGCCCTCCTGAAGATGACCCACCTCACAGCTGTGGTTCCTTTGGCTCTGAGCAGGTGACACCACTGGTGACAAGTGTTCACAACTGCCATGAGCAGATGAATCCAGCAAGAGAAGCTGCTCCCCTGCGTTGCACCCCAGCCAACTTCCAGCTCTTGGGATTTTTGTTTAAATACCAAATAAATTTCCATAGTTGACAGTGTGTTAACAGTCATGACCTCGAATTGGCTCAAACAAGCTGTTTGTAGAAGTGGATGTGAGCACTTTATTTAAATATAAGTTGCAAGTATTGACCAAACCACATCCAGTTTGCCCAGCAGTCTCATTAATTGTATTAAGTGGATTTTAAATCAGAATCATCAGATCAACAAAAAAGGATGAGGCTCTCATTTTTCAACAGCATAAACAGTATGAAACTCTATCAGCTCTCCCTGTTGGGATGTAATTATCTGATTTTTTGCCTTTTTTTTTTTAAATTTTTTTTTTTTTTAATTTTAACTCCATATGTGTTTTTTTGTTGAACTTGCAGCCACTGTATTGTGACCCTTTCCCAGCCCACTACTAAATGTAGAGACTGACTTCCAACTGGCTTAGGAGGATTTGGACAGCACTGCCACATCTCAGATTGAAGTTCAGGACTAAAATACTTTAAGCCCTGTGTCAGATGTATTTTGAGTAAGGCTCAGTACTGTATCACTTAACCTCTGCAACCAGGCAAGCATAAATACTCTTTTTTTTACTTTTATGGGCCGAAACTGTCGTAAGTAATGGTGGCCAAACTGGACATTAGTTTTACATGTACTAATGGGTAATAAAGGATGTAGGGAGAGTGAGTTCTGCGTGGTGCTGTGCCCAAACCAGAGAGAAGAGACTTTTTATCTGCTCTTAGACTGAAGGCCTTTCCTTGGCATACACTGGTCACAATCCCTCAGCCTGCAGATAAGGAAGAGAGTGTTCAGTGGTTAAAGGAAAACAAAAAGGTAGAAAGAGAGGGGAAAAAAAGGGGAAACCCAAGCCCTGTTTAGCACTGCCTGGCCATCCTGTGTTCTGCAGTGATCATACCCAATGGAGTTTGTGCTTCAGCACAGGCCATAGCTGGATTTTTTGCAGCCTCTCTCAATTAATTCAGTTGCTAGGATTTAAGCTGGATCCCTTTTCTGTAAATAGGAATGAACTGTCAGTCTCTTGTCGTGCAGAAAAATACATGGAGTTTAACTCCTCACTTCAGCCAGAGCACCTGGATATAACAACTCCACCAAAATTTTTGTTTTGGCACTCCAGTAGAGTGCCCAAATGTGGCCAAGCACAGTTGACTGCTTTTAATGGAGTAATTGAGTCAGTGGCATTCTGGAGGAGCTGGGGCACTGCTCTGCTGTGCTGTCCTCCATCAGGTTCAGATTTTAGTGTCTAAAATCTGTAGCGGAAGGAATTTGAAATGTTCTTGCTCTTCCCTTCTGCTCTTGGGGAGCTGAGGAGGGAGCCCCTGCTGCCAGCTGGATGAGCTGTTTGGCCACTGGTGTGCATCTGATGGCACATCTATGGACATGTCCTCCAAAAGGCTGAGAATTAAACAAAGGATTAGAAGAAAATCCAGAGTGCTGCTCATACAGATTCATTGTGGCTTTTATTTGGGGTTCCTGGAATATGCAAAGAAAACTGTAATTGGATTTCCAAGGAAGGCAGAGGATAAGGGAAGCCAAGGAAGCCTGCCTGGGGAAATCTGCTCAGGTGGAACAAGGGGAGACTGGAGAGAGAGCAGATGGAGACATAAAAGGGTTGGTTCTCCTTAAGGGCTAGACAGCCTTGAGTCAGGATTTAGTACCTGGAAAGTAAGACTCCTTCTAGGTGGGTGTTATGTTCTGGATCAGAAAACTTAGGCTGGAGAAGAAAGCATCTCTGTCAAGTGAAGAAATTGGTGGAGTGGCTTCAGGCAATGCTTCTGAATTCAAGCAGTGAACACCTTGGCACAGGTGATTTCTTGCTGCTCCTCAAGGAATGGACTTGATAATCTTGGGGGTCTTTTCCAGCCCTAGTGATTCAAAGATTCTGTGACATCGTCTACCAAAAGCCTTGAAAAAACTGGCTGAAAGAGCAGGGACTCAGGGAAGGAAAACAAACAATGGCAACTGTGAAGCAAACAAGGAAAAGAACAAGCACAGACTGATCTGGACAAGGAATTCAGGCTGGCTCTGGGATGAGATGGTGTGTGAGCAAACAACTGCCCAGAATGTGCTGGGCTCTGTTACAGCCTGAGAGAGAGAGAGAGCTCTTCTTTCCAGACTAAGACACCCTGTTTGGCTGGGAACATTCTCTGCCTCTTAACTTTGGTGGGGTAAATGACATTGGAAGCTTGATGATGGCAAGTATTCTATCTTGGGCCCTTCTAGGTTGCCAGTGACTTGTCAGGTAGCAGAAAGTGAGCACAAAGTCAATGAGCAGAAAATGAAAGAGCACGTCTGTTGCACCTGGAGGGGCTCGGGTTTCTGAGCTGCCACATCAGTGCTACGTCCTGCTCTAAGATGGAAGCTTTCTGGATGGATGGCAGAACAGTACAGGTTTTAAATTCCCATTTCTACAGATGCACAACGGCACCAGATCTGAGCTCAAAAGCATCATCTACTTTGCAAGGAATGTAAATAAGGTGTCAACTTCTAATGTTTTCAAAGGAGATGGGCAGATAGTGACAGCACAAGGGGGAATGGGTCTAAAGTAACAGAGGGCACGGTTAGATCAGATGTTAGGAAGAAATTCCTGCCTGTGAGGGTGCGGAGGCCCTGGCCCAGGGTGCCCAGAGAAGCTGTGGCTGCCCCTGGATCCCTGATGTGTCCAAGGCCAGGTTGGACACTGAGGCTTGGAGCAGCCTGGGATAGTGGAAGGTGTCCCTGCCAATGGCAGGGTTTAGAACAAGATGAGTTTTAAAGTCCCATCCAACCCAAACCATTCTGGGATTCTGGAATTCTACAGGCACAAGATCATGGACACAAATTCTGGGATGCGGAGCTGTGCTGTTGTGATGGAGCATGGCTGAAAGGCCCAGGCTTCTCCCTAGCTGGGGTGCCAGCTTTTAAGCTGTAATCCTCTTTGTATCTTCAGCCCTCACTCAAGTCTGCCCCTAGTACGTCGCTCTGTGGTACAGGAATAACCTCGTTTCCTCCCTCTGAAGTCTGAGGAGCGTGCTGACAGACCCGTGTCAGCTGGTCTGTAGCTGGGCTTTGTTAAACCCAGGTGCGTAATTCCCTTCGGTTCATCTGCCCGACTCCACTAAAAGCTATCAAACAGCAGGCGCCGGAGCTCTGCCCCGGATTTGTTTGCGAATGTAGACACTTAATGGTGAGAAAAGGTATGCCAGCACTTCCCAGCCCGGGGGGGAGTAGCTAAACCTGCGCCCTCGGCGCTCTGAAACTCTAATTAAGGGTTCGGGAGTGTTTGGCTGATGAAGCCCGTTAGCTTGGCAGAGGAGGGGGATTGTTTTCCCTGTCGTGTCAAAGATTGTGACCTAATCACCTGCTTGAACATTTGGTGTCACGCACGGTGGGTGATGAATGCGGTGGCTGAAGATACATCCTCACTTTGGGGGCGTCACTGTAATTGCTCCTCCTTCGCGTCTGGCTTTGCTGCAGGGACACCAGACAGCGAAGTCCTGGAGATCCCGATGTCTCTTCTGCAGTTTGGAAAGGAAATGAACAGCAAAGCTGCTTGTTTCGTGCATTCCTGGGCTGTGTTGCTGCTGCAGTATCCCAGCAATGTGTGAGGTGACTGAGAAATATCTGTCACATGCTGTTTGTCCTTTCATCCTCTTCCCACGAGTGAGGGCTGAGTTGCCGCCTTGCTTCAAACGTCCACGGTCTCCTATATTAAAGCCAAGAGGGACACGGAAAGGGATATTCATCCAAAGCTGCTGAGGAACAGGGGTGAGCACATTGAAAAGTGATGTTGTGTGAAGGAGGATACGTTTGTGGTCACTGGTACCAGGATTTAATTTGGCTTAGGTTTGGTCTGTAGTGCAGAGGAGTATTCAAGCTTCTGGAGAAAGGAAGGGCGTGTAGTTCAAGAGCTCTTTAGATTAGGGGGTGAAGGAGTCCCGTTGAATCGGGCTCTGCTTCCCTGTAGTGCTTGAAAGCCCGTTGTTGTCTGCTGCCAGTCCTTTGAGAAACTTCTTGCTGAACCTGTTGAGAGCATTCCTGGCACAGCCCTTCCATTAGCGGGATGGGAAGACACTAAGGTAAATCCCTGCCAGGCTGGCAGGTTGCCTGCCAGCTGATCCCAGCCAGGAGGAGCACTGCTCCAGGGATTTTATTGGCTTGCTGCACCAGAGGGCTGGACGTGAAGAGACCGTGTGAGTCCAAGAGGTTCCTGCAGATGTGCTGGAGACACTCCTGGGTTGGGGTGGGGATCCTGGTCTGTGGGTGGAGGTGCCAGGTGGGGCTGCTCAGGGCACCAAATGCTCATTCTTCTCTGGTTACCGACCCCCCTTCCCCCGAGGTGAGGAAGGGTCCCTGCTTCTGTGTCAGTTCTTTAGGAACAGTCTCATTCCCAAGAGGGCAAGACAAAAGCACTGATGTGCAGGGAAATCCCTGCTGCAGCTGCAATGAGCTTGAAAAATCAGGGCTAAAAATTAGTAGTGATTTTTTTCTTTTAAATAATTTTATTCTGAACTGGATTTTTTTTTTCAGATTGTTTTACCAATATTCATTTGGAAAGCTCAGGGATTAACTATAACCATAATGGTGAGAACAAACTGTTTCTTTAAAGGAGATGAAAGTCATGTGGCCTGTCTTGGTGTTCTAGTATGGATGGGATGGAGTCCATTTTCCTCACAGCAGCCTGTAGGGTGCTGTTTTGGATTTGTGACTGTTGCAGTGTTGGTAAGACGGGGTTGTTTTGGCTGTTGCTGAGCTGTGTTGGGGTTGAGTGAGGAGCAGGGAGAGGGACAGCCAGGACACCTGGCCTGAACCAACCAAAGGGACACTCCATGCTGCATGAGGATTAGATCAGGGTGCCCAGAGAAGCTGTGGCTACCCCTGGAAGTGTTCCAGGCCAGGCTGGATGAGACTTCTAGCAGCCTGGGATAGCAGAAGGTGTCCCTGCCCACGGCAGGGGATGGAATGAAATGAGCTTTAAAGTCCCTTCTAATCCAACCCATTCTGGGATTATATGATGTGCTTAGCGTTAGGAGCTAATGGAGAATAAGAGGAAGGGGGGATTGTTTATGTAAAACTTATTTACGTAGGGAACAATATTAAACCTTCTAAAAATCTACACACTTCCATATTGCTTCTTTGATACTAGAGAAAAATAGAGGCAGAATTACCTGCTGCACATCCCTTCAGCTGCACTAATAAACATCTCCCGGAGCCTGACCTCGGGTGCAAGCTACATCCTTCTGTGAGAATGTTTGCTGTAAACAACGTACTTGTTATCAGGGAAGTTAAAAAGAGGCTTGCTGGATACCGAAGGGAACGAGCACTTGCCAAAAGATAAACGCTCAGCTATGCCTGCTTCCCATTCTGAGGCTCAGGGAAATTCGCTGCAGCACCAAAACATCAGCTATATTGACAGGAACGTGGGAATTACTTGAGATGTAGGGTCTGTGTGTGCTTCTTCCTCTGGCTTTTTTAAGCCTTGGTTGGTATGCTGTCCACAGCAACTCAAGGCATCTCACAGAATTCCAAATCCTTAGTTAAATGCAGCTGCACTCTGTGAGAACTTCTTTTTTTAAAAAAAAAAAACGGGGAGGGGCAGGGGAAGGGAGAAGAGATAGTAAAAAAAAAAGCAAAGATGGAAAGGATTCTGATAAAAAGGAATGGCTATTAAAGAGATTCAGGAGCAAGGAGAGTAAGAAAAGATTGTCTCATGGGAGATTTTGTAGGGAGTAGTTAAGGGAGAGAACTGCCCCAGGGCTAGGAGGTTGAATCTGTTAGGTTTTTTCTTTAATTTGGGGAAACAGGAATTGCTGAAGTGCCTGGATCAGTATTAGACACTGGACAGTAGCAGGGGGACCTGTGTGGGGCAGAAAAGGCCAGGACATCTGTCTGTAGCTCACTCTGTAAGAAATGGCACATCTCGTATCTCAGTCTCAAAACTGAAGGCTGGACCACTTTCATGGTCTCATACCATAGGAGAATGGACTCCCCCTTTCAGTGCAAAGGAATCACCTGGTATCTGTTGGTTTTTACTTTATAGAATTTTTGGTGGATAGTTTCATCATTTCAGGTTTTTGCTCAAGGCAGGAACTCAAGATTCCCCCAACCAGCAGCATGTGTGGGGTTCTGCCTCTTGCTTGCTAATGTCTGCTTAAATTTTTTTTCGCTGGCATGAAAAGGCAGCCTAGCAAATTAGAAGCACTTCATAGGTATTATACTGCTGTTAATTATGTAGGAGCCCAGACACGATTCACAACAGTAATAGGAAAACTACCAAAGCAAATGCAGCAGTCTGAAATGCCAAATTAAAGTCTCGGCTCTTGAATGCAGCTAAATTTGCAAGTGGATGCTGTACACTGTAAGTGTGGGGGTCCATGCTTCCCTGAGTAGTTCCCAAGCTTTATCCAGTGCATGCATCCCAGAATGAGAACTGTGTTTTCAGGTGGATTCACACCTGAGCTGGGAGCCCGGGGAACACTTCTGTTCTGCCCCAGGGGGAAGGTGAATTGCTCCCCCTGCACCAGGCCTGCACAGCAGTGGGTGGCACTGCTGTCAGTGTGACTCTGGTCTTGTCACTTATCCACCTCATGCCTTCAACCTGTCCCAGGCTCCTGGGATAGCTCTTTGTCAGCCTGTTCCTGCAGCTTACTGAGGCTCGAAGCCTGGAGGCACCAGCACTCTGCTCCTGAGTGCTGGCACTCAGACCCCAGAGTTAAGGAGAAAGCAATCACTGCACAACACCTCTGCAGCAGCCTTTTGGACCACATCCTCTCCAATTCATGCACTGTTGTTCTGTAACACCTGGGCTGGTACCTTCTGTGTGTTACTTAAAGCCCAGCAGGTGTTGCAGCTTTTAATTTTAGATGAGGTCTCAGTGAATGCTTGCTGTTTTCTCTCAAGGATTATTTGCTTGGTGGCACTAAGGGAGCCACTTTTACAATTTTCACTGCACACAGTCATGGCACTGGTCAGTTTGATTTTTCTTTGCTGTTTTAGGCTCTGTTTTCATTTCATGTCTGAGGTCCATAGCAGAGAATTGCCTGGACACAGTCCTGGGATAAATTCATCTTCATTGCAGAAGGTGGGGTTTCTTAACATGAGAGCTCTGTAGTGATATTTACATCAGATTTAGATTTATATTAGGAAGAAATTATTGACTGTGAGGGTGGGAAGGCCCTGGCACAGGTTGCCCAGAGTAACTGTCTCTGCCCCATCCCTGGAAGAGTTCAAGTATGTTTGCTGTAGCTGAATTGACACAAACTCTGGTGCCTTGTTGTCTGTGATTGAGGAATTGCTTTCCTTGTTTGCCACCTGGTAGTTTTCCTGCTGGCAGCCTGGATTACAGGTGGGAAATTCAGTGCCATTTTCTTGTTTGAGTCCAGGTACTTTACGTAACCATGCCAGTGCCAAAGTTGATTGCAAATTCAGCAGGTCCTGACTGAGTTTTGTCATTCTTGTACTGGACAGTCCCCAGACAGGATAAGTCATCCAGCATCTGACTCTATGCAGACATTCCAAGAGCAAACTCCTTTCTGTGCTACATCTGCCTTGACCTTTTTTTTTCATCCTGTAGCTTCTGAGCTTGAAAAACATGCATTCTAATAATACTGTCCTTAGATATCCTGTTAGAATGTGATACCTTTATAGATAACTATGTATTCATCTTTGCAGAAGTATACCCCTCTACTTTCTGTTTTGATCAGACTTACTGAGTCTTCTCCAGTACAGATTCTTCAGAAACTGGGAAAAAATTCCTGCTGTTCTTCTAGGACTGAATGCACCACAGGACAGAAATAACTGTCATTAATACTGTATGCATATTTTGCCAGAGGATGGCAGTGTGGAAGGGTTTGAATTGCTCTGGGAATGCCTTTGTCTAAGCTGGGGAAGGAAAATGCCATCTGCTTTCACAGGCGAATCAGCTCATGCACCCAGACAGCTCCATCTTCAGCCAAATCAGAAAAATAAGGTTAGGGGCTGGTGGCTGAAATGGATTTAAACTAAAAGATTGCCAAACCAGTGACCTGCCCCAAGAGTGCTATCTTTAAAGGGAGAATAATCCATTGAAGAAATCAGTTATTTGTTAAAATACAAAGTTAGTGTGGGAGAGTTAAATATATGTAAACCAGAACTGGGACTAGAGCACTTAATTTAAGTAACACTGTTCCAAGAAGTTCAGCTAGCAATCTATGAGCCTCTTGGGCTCATTCATAAGAGTAATAATGCAAATAATGCAAAGTATGTGGGTTTTTTCCTATTTGTGCATTCCATCAGCTCGTGTTGGTACAACCTTTAGAATATTTGTCAAAATATTCATTGCCTGCTTCTCCTTTCAGCTTGCAGAGGTGGCATACATCTAGGCAAGAGACTGAAATATATACTGTCTCCTTATTACCAAACCAGTGGGTTTATTCTGTCTTCAAGGCATCGATCTAGTGCTTACAAACAATTCCATGTGCAGTTCAGACAAACTCAGTTTCCAAGGAGCTGTCCTGCAGCCTGATGTTGGAGCTCCAGATGTTGGCTAGTCCCCTGCCACTTGCTCTTACATGGCCACAGGGGGAATTTGGATCCACGGGGTGTTCCCAGGGTTGGGCTTGTGCCTGGCTGCCCCAGTTCCATTGGCTTTGGGACAGCAAATACCAGGTGACCCTTGAGACCACGGGCCAAGGTGTTTCAGGGGCAGTGGTTAGTGGTAGCTGTGCAGCCCCTCTGCAAGGATGCTGGGCAGTGGATGGGTTTGCATCTCAGCAGGAAGCTGCTGCCCTCACCTGTGTGGTGCCCGTGGGGGCTGGCAGGGGTGTGTGTGTGAGAAATGGGGCCAAATCCTGCATCCAGCTGAATCCCAGTGAGAGGAATGTTGTGGCTCTCCAAAGAGCCAGGAGCACCAAGAAAAGGACGCAGGGGGATACCAAAAACTGCTAGAGGGACCGTACAATAAAGTTAAAACTTTAGGGGCTCAGAAGTGCCTAACAGGGGCTTCCTAGTGTTGATAGTAAAGTGAAACCTCTTTCCTGTCCTTTGGAAGCCTAACTTCCTTGTAGGCTGTCTCCACTGGTGGTGTGCCTGTGAACTGTGTCTGTGAAACTTCTGAGCAATCCAGGTAATCCAGGTTGGTGGATACAGCTGCCAGTGTCCCCAGCAATCCATCCACTGGGACAGCCACAAAATGCCTCAAACACCACCAGAACTGGGGTTTGCTGTCGCAGTGGGACACACAATGAAGACACTTGACTCCAGTCAGCAGGCAGGAGACAATCAGAAGGGTTTATTTACAATTCATCCAGCCTCTTTATGACATGCTGTGCCAAAAAGGCACATTATTGGTCCATAGGATTGACACCTCTCTCCGCTGGTTAAGTAACAGAAACAGCAAACCACACCTGGGAGAGTGGTTGTTATGGGAAAGGAATATCATTTACACAAAGTTGTTTTGGAAAAAGGAAAAGTGTTGAAAAGCTTCCCTTGGGAATAGCTAGCAATTCTCAGGCTCAGAAATATCAGGCCCACAATTTGCCACTTGAAACCCTTTCTTCAGGCTCATGGGGATGCAGCAGCAGAGCTGGGTACAGGTAAAGTGGGTCTATGGAAAACCCCAACCCAAGTGAGGGGATGGACCAGGATCCATCCAGGGGTCCAGACAGGAGCAGCAGGAATTGGGGCTGTAGGCAAGGCTGCAGATGGGTCCAAGGGGTCCTCTGCCTTCCAGCTCAGGTCAGGACTGGGTGCCAGGCATGGAACTGAACAGGACCCTCTGGACAGGACTGCAAGAAGAGGCTGCTCAGGGAAGTTAGGGACTATTGGTGCCCTCAGGGTGCTGGTTCTTGTGGCTCTGCACTCAGCCAGACTCTGCTTCCAGCTCCATTGTCATTGACTTTTCCATGTACTGATACTATTGGAACATTTGCTGTTTCCCGCACCTGTGAGATTGGGCAATGTTTCACAGGTAAATATTGAACAGGCCATGAATCCATGTTTCTGACTTTCCACATTCAAGCAATGTTTCCAGTATGACTTGGAAAAGCAAGGACAAATTCAACAGCAGATTTTCTATTGCTTACTTAGGTCAGCACCCCAATTTAATGAAGCAGGAGTTGGGTCTGAGCTTAGCTATGTTTTGACAGTCCTCAGGGCAAAACTCCTGAGCTGAAGATTCTGTCAAGTTGTTAATTTGCAATGGCTGAAGAGAACTGCTGCAGAAATAAATCCAGGTTTACCAAGGGAATTGTACTGTGTAACTTGGCCTCTGTCAGCTGAGTCCTGGGCCAAAGTCACTTCCTTGGCTTCCTTCTCATCTAATCCTTAGCTGGTCACTTCTTGTAATTGGATTTAGCAGCTAGAATACACAAAATAGAGCTGGGACAAAATTCCAACCTGACAATGGATCACAGAAGCCTCCTCTCACACTGGCCATTCCCTGTGCATCTTCTGTCAAGTTTGTTGTGCTGAGGACTTGTGGCAGTTTCCATGTGATGCACTGCACAGCTCCATGCATGGAGAGGAGACACCTCAAAAGCAACAATAAGCTTTCTCAGAACTCAGCTGGAGTTTGTACTCATGAATAAAATATCTCCTTCCTTGGTTTACTTAGGGGTTTTGTGTGCTGAGACTTGAGTGGTGACAGGAAAGCAGGAAACTGTTCTGTGAAACAAAAACAGGGTTTATTTATGTGGCTCTCAAATGTTTGGTGTCCACACTGGGCTGAAATGATGCACCCCTTGTAGCAGCAAATCTGTTGTACACAGGGCTGTGCCAGCTGTGGGATGAAATCCTGTTGCCTTATAAAAGCCAAGCTTCAGAGGTTTCCAGTCTCACTGGGGTGGAGTTTTCTGCTGTCACTGGAGTTGTCTTTTCTGTCCTTTCTTGCCTCAGTTTTCCTCCTGGAAAACACACAAAAGCCCCTGAGATATTACAGCCAGGCAGAGATGAGAAGCTTCTTGCATGGATAGGGACATTGTCACTCCCCACTAAGGAAAGAAAACACCTTCACTGTTGGCAGAATTGTATTCAAGCAACCTGGCAGCTTTTAGTTACTCGGTGGTGACTGAAGGAGGACCAGTGTCTGCCTCAGCTTCAGTAAAGGCTTTGATGCTCTCTCCCACACCATCTTCATGTAGGGGCTGATAAAGGGCAGGGCAAGGAAGTGGCCAGCGGGGCAAACTGAAAACTGGCCAAGTGTCCAGAGGGTGCTGAACAGTGGCACAAAGTCCAGCTGCAAAATAGTTGCTCCCAAGGTACCCTGGGGATTGATTATGTTGATTGTCATTAATTACCTGGCTTATGGGACACAGCATGTCCTCCCCACAGGGTCGCAGCCTGGTTTGGGTTGGAAGGGACCTGAAAGCCCATCATCTCTGCCATGGGCAGGGACAACACCTTCCACTTGATCAGATTGTTCAGGGTCTCATCCAACCTGGCCCTGGGGTCTGCTCAGCATTCAGCACGGCTTGGTGGCCTGTTCGATGCTCTACCACCTGCAGTTCCCAACGTTTAAAGGGACATCAAATGATCTCTACTATTTTCTCCTACGTGTGTTAGCTCTAATACCTAGTTTTTTCAATGACACTTTACAGTTCTTGCTTTGATGTTTATTTTAATGCTGAGATAAACATCAACAAAACTGTTCCCGTGGGGTAATACCTTCACTATAATGTTCCTCTGCTAGAATTGCACTATATTTAAAACTTAGAGAACTAAAGCATAGAAACAACCTGAAAATGGAATTAACACCTGATATGATATCATCAAAATTACTGTTAAATAAATATATCAATCCAGCAAGAGCCTTTTATTGTATTTACAAAATTGAGAAAGCATTCACTGAGTTGAGTAATAGAGCTCAAAGCAGCTCAAATGAAAATCCAAATTACACTTGGCTCACAGCACTCCCATCTGGGTTCTCCTCTTACTTGTGGGACATCTAGTGGCAGAAAGGAGGCTGGATCTCGGGAGACAAAACGATATTTTAAAATTTGATTCTTACTTTTGGAAATTACACTGAAACCTTTTTCTTCGTGACAGTTGGAGGCAGAAAGAATTGTGTGAGTTTTTAGTACTGATATTTAAAAACAGGTTTGACTTTTAGTCACAAAAGCAGTTTGTGTGGGAACAGCAGGGACAAACTGCAACTTGCTTTTCTTAGTGCTACTCTGTTGAGAAACAGCCTCAAGAAAAGTTTTCCCTGATCAAGGCTGATCCTTGTTCCAGCTCACCTCTCTCTGTTCCAGCTTCCCTGAGTCTCATTTATGACACCCAACTGCTTCTTCCAGAAGCTGTTTATACAGGTTATTTCCACTTGATGGTTTCTCTGTCTGGTATGTTGCTTTTGTCCCTAAGCTTCTCAGGCCAGGTGTGGGGTCTTCACCAGACAGAGCAGAACTCAGCTTGGCTGTCTGAATTTTTTGGAAATACAGGTGAGTAGAGGTGGGGGGCAGGAAAAAGAGAGGTGTTGTGCTCAAAGCTTGCTACACCTGCAGGATATTCAGTGTATCCTGCTAGAAATATTTTGGAGAAAGAAGCTCAGGCTTTTAATGGGTATGGCCTGGAATGGGACAGCTCACTTTTCCCTTCTGTGTTCCTCTTTCCGGGCCAGGGAGAGGTGCAGCGCACATCCAAATAATGGATGCAAGAGGACCTTTCTAAAAATCAGCAGCCCTGGACTCAGGGTGTCGGTGAGCTTGCACAGCAAGAGGTTCCTGGGTATTGTTCTGCTGTCCCACTCCACTGGCTCTGTAAGAATAATTGTGGAAACAGTGGAATGTTTTTCCTCTTTCTCTTTTATTTTTTCTCTGAACTTTCCACTGTTCTTGGCAAAGCCCATCAAACATTGTTTCTTGGTGGAGCTGGAAGAACTAATGTGAACTTCTGTAACAGCCTTGGTTATTTCACAGCAGTATCAGATCAGGTAGAATATGTACCTGCCTTTAAATCTCTGCTTTAATGGTGTGGGGTTTATCACCTTTCTAGTACTTGGCCTGTTTGAGGGCTTTTGTTGGTTTTGTTTTTGGTTTTGTTGTGGTTTTTTTTTCCATTTTTCTGTAGTCTTAAGGGCACAGAATCCACTGAGAAAGCAAATTGATACTCCTCTGACCCTCAGTTTTGGGAGTTTGTGTTAGCAGGGCCCTAGTGGAAAGATTAGCTGAAATTTCTGAGCTCTGCCAGTACATTTCTGCACTTGAGAGTTTGAGGAAGGTGATGGCTCTGCCCTTTGCAGTCAGACAGGTAAACCTGGGCTCTGAGATGTTGGGTGACATCTTCAGAGAGGGTGGAACACCAGAGGACCCAGTGACGCTTTCTTGTGACACAATCCCACATAGACCCACACTTGCTCCCTGTCCCCCTCAGCAGAATGGGGAACTAAATAAGGACCCCAAAGGTTCCCTTTCTTTTTCGTGGCTGAGCATGGTGTTATATGGTGTGGGCTATCACCTTGGTCAGCTGTACTGAGGTGATCCAGCCTCTCCAGGTGGTCCAAGGTCTACTCCTAGCACTGGTTGCTAAAGTGTGCAGGAACAAGGTGGGAGGGTCTGGAGCTGTGCCCATGTGTGAAGCCATCTCCACTGGTATTCAAGGCTATTTACCACCCAAAAAAACCTGGAGCAGCAATTAGGGCCATTCTTGTAGCTCTTTTCCAGTCATATAAGACGAAACTGGGGAAAAGCAATTGTAGGACACAAGCAGAGGTTGTATGAGGTGGAATGAGGGAACAGTATTTGGAAAAGAGATGTGCTGGAGGCTGCAGGCTTACATGGAGTGTCTTTTCCATGGGTTAGGAAGGTTTCAGGAGTGAAGTCCAGTGGCTATAAAGTCTTCTATCTAGGCCTCAAATGCTACAAGACATTTTGGAGAGAGCCAGAACGCTGTGGAATCTGTTATCACTAGGAATGCTGGGGTTGGGAGAGGTGATACCCTCCACTGTGGGTCAGGAGAGAGACTTCCCTGCAAGCTCTCTTTCTACTCCTATTTTCCCTGCCTCCCTCACTGACAAGGTAGCACTTGCAGGTCATACTTTGATAACATCTAATTTTTCTCATTTAAAATCTCTCCGAATGTTTTGGATTAATTCAATTTTTAAACCAAAGAACAATGTAGACAGCCCCACCATGGATCTCTAGCTTATTTCTTCCACTTCCAAAGGCTGACCTGACTCTCAGCCACATTGTCAGAGGTTGTACTCAGCTGAGCATTCTTGGGTGCCCCTCAGAGCAATCCTTCTGTTGTCCAATGTCCTGATAGCCAGGAGCACCTATACATCTGCAAGTTGAGTTTTTAAATCATCCAAACGATGGTTGTGAAGCCTCATTTGAAAATTACCTCCTTAAATGTGTGTGTGTTTAGGGGAAAGTGTATGAGTGGCATAAACACTGGATTTTGAGAGAAATCTTGAAATTACAGTAGTTTATTCCGTATCTGGAATCAAGAGTGAATTGGGGAAGTTGTTACACAACAATGGCAACTGCTGGAGACAAAAGGAAAGGCTGAGAGAACTGCAGTTGTTCAGCCTGGGGAAGAGAAGGCTCCAGGGAAACAGAACTGACCCTTCCAGGTCCTCAATGGAACCTACAGGAAAGATGGAGAAAGACTATTTACCAGGGATGGAGTAGGACAGGACACAGGGAATGGCTTCCCACTGCCAGAGGGCAAGCTTAGATGGGATATTGGGAAGAAATTGCTCCCTGTGATGGTGGGAAGGCCCTGGCACAGGGTGCCCAGAGCAGCTGTGGCTGCCCCTTGATCCCTATCAGTGTCCAAGGCCAGGCTGAACATTGGGGCCTGGAGCAACCTGGGATAGCAGGATAACCTTGATCATGGCAGAAGGGATTAGAATGAGATGAGCTTTTAAGAATCCTTCCAACCCAAACCATTCTGGGATTTTGTGATCTACTCTGAGGCTGATTTACTGCAATAGCATTTGTTTATTTTGGCTGTGACGCTGGTGCTGTTGGGAGCCTGGTCGGGTCTGATGACGGGACAAGTCCATGAGCAGCCTTTGGGCTCGGGAAGGGGTCGGTTCTGGTCTTTCTGGCCCAGGAAATCCAAACTGCTGTGAAGGAACTGCCTCTCTTTTTCAGTTGGGATGTTTCTTTTCACAGAATCATTTAGGTTGGAAAACACCTCTGAGTTGGGGTCCATTTCCTGCATTCCTGCCGACTGAGCCACATGAACAGGTACTCTCAATCTTGGTCTTCCTCCATTACCCCTGAAACTGTAGCAACTGGAAATTTTAGAAAGGGAATTTCCATGTCTGGTGGTGGGAAAGGCAGTAAGGTGAGTAACAGGATACTGAGCTGACTGCTGGGAATGGAGCAGAGTGGTGAGTACAGCATGGATTTGGGTATCAAAAAAGGTCATCAGAGCTCCTGCTGTGCCGAAAATTTGCTTTAGAGATGGACTTGATTTGCAGACACTGCGTTAAACTCACCTACTGTGATGGAAAATTACTGCCCTCACATTCTCTTTTTGTCCTGTTGTAATCTTAAATACCCGGAGAGATGTTTATCCATACTGTTAATGTGTAGTAATGGGATTGCTATTTTAAAAATCGATACAATTCTCACACTAAAAAAGAAAGGCTTATAGATTAGTCTGTCAAGAGCTGTCTTAATAGATCTGTCTGACATTTGAGACACTTTCCCCAAAAGTACTCTTTCAGTTTCAAATTGCTTCTTAAATGTTGCTGCCTGCAGATTCCAGGCCAGCTAATAGAAGTTGTCAGAGTGAAAACCGTTCTCTGCAGCTTCAGAGAAGCTGGAAATCATAAATGTTTTCATTATTTTTTTCATTTGATCAAGAATGTGTTCCCTCCTAAATTAGGGAGCGGCGGTTTCAAACACATTCTTTACTTTTGTGGTTTCAGCCATCTGGTAGGCTGGAGAGGCTGGAGAGGTGGGGATGATGGGGAAGTTTAGAACGGATCTTTCTAAGACTGCCACTTGCAGCGTGAAAAGCTGAATGGTGCTGACTCGATTGAGACTCCTTTTGAGATGCAAAATATTTCTAGCAGATGGTATATGCATTTATAGTCTCGGTAATTGAAGCTGGCTTTAATATCCTTTTCGTATTTTAACAATTTTCCATACCCTTCTCATTTCCTTCCACAGATCTGAGTGGAATGCCTCTGGTCCTCCTCTGTCAGCATACTCACAAGCCTTTCTCCTTCTGACTCTTAAAGGCCTGTTAATTAGCAATAATTGCAGTTATTCATCAAGTTCAGGGCTGTGTCTTTGTGGGGTGTGTGTGTGTCCTGGTGAGAGCCTGAGGCCAAACAAGGTTCCCAGTGCCAACAACTTGCAGACTTGCAAATCTTCTGAGAGTTACTGCTGCTGTTGCTCTCTCCAAGACTTAGCACTGCCCTGAGAGTACAAGACTTTGGTCCAGGGGCATGTTGAACTTCTCTTCATCTCAACATCTATTGCACCTTCCACTCTTCAACGGGGAGAAACAAGGAACTGGCACAATTACCCCACTCCCTGTGGAGCCCACAGCATCAGTGGCAAGCAGGGAGATAAATGGAGCATATCAAGAGGTGGCAGACATTCACTGCTGCAGCTGGGTGGTTCTTCACTCCTTTGGAGGTTCTTTCTGAGACTGGGCAGGATTTCTTGCAATATATCAGGATGTTTTGTCCTTAATTCAGAATTTTGTGGAGAGTGGCTATAAAGTTCTGCTTGCTGTAGGATCTGTCTGCAATGGCTGCCTGATCTACGCTTTCCCAAATAACCTATAATCCCAATTATTTTCTTTAAAGTCTACAGAGCACACAGTTCTTGCCACAAACTAAAGATTCCATAACCTCTTTGAGGTCCTCAAACTCTAACCAACATAGAACTGGATGTGCAAAATTTGTGTAGGGATAGTAAGAAAATCCCAGATCTGGGGTGTTTGATGGTAAGTGCAGTGAAACAGTAAAGAGGAGGTTTGGCTTCAGGTGTCTGCAGGGAAGCAAGGGTGAAACCTTGGGAAAATTCGGCCATCTCTGGAAGATTTGCAGTTGTGAAGAAAGGCCCATTGTGTTGCCATTACTCTGATTCAGAAATAGCTGTCTAAAATTAGTCTAGAACTGGTAATTGTCTCTCCTCTCCCAGGTAACAAGGGGCAGGACCAGAGAAAATGCCCTCAGTGTTATATATGGAATCAGCCAAATAAAATTTTGCAAAGAATTTATTAAATCGAATACAATCGAATAGGAAAAAGCCACCACCAAAAATCAGGACCGAGCCCGGGAGTCGGCCTGAGTGAACCCGGGATCAGCCTCACCTGCACTGATCCTCCCCAAGTTCACAAATTGCTAGTCCAGGCTTGGGGTTTTTATACAGTTTTTCAGCCCTGAGGCTGAGGAACTCCCAGATTTCTATTGTACAATTTGTGTTCTGTAGATATGTAAAAGAAGTTTCGGGGTCTGTGAATGAGATGGCCACACTATACAATGGTGTTGCTGCTTCCTCGGGAATAATTCATAGCCAGGCAGGATGGCCCACTCAAGTCTTGATGAAGTTTTCTCCGTAGCCTGATGCTGATCTCATGATGACATCTCAGGGCTGGTGCCGGTGTCCTTATCGGTCGGCCTGTAGAAATGCAGATGAGTTCCAGGAGCTGCTGTGGTCTGTGAAAGGGACTGTCTGGAATCTCCTATTCACTCTTCATATCTCGATTGGGTTTGTCTACAGCGCCGGGGACTTGAGGAGATAGAGGTTTTCCTGCCTGTTGTTCTGCTGTGATGGTAATCAGATTGGCTCACTATTCCTGGAAGCGTTTTCCACATGAAGCAATTCCCTGTAGCCGAGTCTCTCTGTGTGTTTCTGGTTTAAACTTATCCTTAACTTTATATTACATATAGATAGATATAACATAGTATACAGAAATGATACAGAAGAAATACAAATCGCATATCCCATCTATAACAATGTAAACATATAAAAAGACTTTAGAAAAGTCAGAAGGCTGTAGAAAACTCAGAAAACTTTAGAAACTCTCAGAAGGCTGTAAAATTCTGGGTGACAGTTGCCCAGGGAAGTAGTGGAGTCACCATCGCCAGAAGTGTTCAAAGCAATGCAGTCTTGGTGCTTAAAGACACCACTTAGTGCTGGGTTAATGGTTGGACTTCATGGTCTTAGCAGCTTTCTCAGCCTCAGTAAACACCCGTTTAAAGTCTCTCTCTGCCTTAAAAAACCCAGACAGCTTCAGCCATGCCTTATCTACATTTTAGAGCACTTTTGAGTTCACAAACATCCTGTAGGGTTGTCTCAGAAGGTAACTTTAAATCTTACTTATCTGTAGGCAAAGTCTGCCCTCAGGCAGACCAAGGCCAAGCCTAAAGGCCTTAATGCTTGGTATTGCAAGTAGGGAGGTTAATCATGGCGTAATTTTGCTCATGTTTTGCAGGGTTTATTTATAGCCTGTTCCTCTCCACCACTTTTCCAAGGCTCCATATTCCCATTAGTTCCCCCCAGTAGCTGGTTTTTAGGGGCACACACCATTCCTGCCTCATGCTGATCTTGCTGTAAGTGGTGCCTGTGGTTTCTGAGCAGCCCATCCATCAGTGGCACTGGCAAGGTTTGTTCCTTGTCAGTGTCTCCATGGTGGTTTTGTCAGGTCTGTGACTCTATTTTCTTGTGGTTTCTCCCCTTTCCCCTCGGAATTGTCAACTGACAGAGCCCTCAGTCAGATAACCTTCCTGCAGTAAATATTCTTACAGTCTCATCTGCCCTCATCAATTGATGTGACTGTGGGGACGAAGATATTTGGATTTTTTCAGCCCCCATCTTGGTCACATTTTACAGCTGATACTTTTCTTCCCACTGCTTTTTCCAGGCTGTGCTTCCAGCTGGGACTAAGGCTGGTGTCAGCACAGAACCCAGTGAGCTGTTCCAGCCTCACTGCATGCCATTGATGGACCAAGACAGCTACAGCACAGAATAAATAAAGTGCACTCAAACGTCCTTGCTGTCCTTAGGAGGAAACTTCTGCTCCTGCGATTTTGAGTGGTCTTTAACCTTGTGAACAAATGTTTGGGGAAAGAACCAGTGAATGCTTTGCATTGCTCTTGTGCTAAGAATACCAGAAAGAAAGGTAAGCAGAGGATCAAAACATGACAGACTTTCACTGGAAAAAGTCCGAGCCTTACAGAAATGGATATTCTGGAAGCAGAACTAAAAGGTTCTGAAGATGTTTTATTAACTGAGTCAATGGTACCTGTTCAGGCAGGGAGAGTGAGACAGGTGTTTGTGGTCCCCTTTGTCTAGCTGGCTGTGACTCCAGGGAGCCTCTGGTTTGGGTGAAAGGGATGCTCTGTGCCCTCCACAGCTGCATGTGAA
The DNA here is from genome assembly GCA_013389925.1 of Aegithalos caudatus. Classification (NCBI taxonomy): domain Eukaryota; kingdom Metazoa; phylum Chordata; class Aves; order Passeriformes; family Aegithalidae; genus Aegithalos; species Aegithalos caudatus. The sequence continues at coordinate 139,929 of WEIU01020930.1, forward strand.
ATCTGGGGGGGTGTCTCAGAAGCAGAAGCTCTCCAGAAGTTTAACTCCAGACAAGTCAAGCACTTCCCTTTTGTGCCTGACCTTGGGCTCATGCTGTTCTTACCCTCAAATCTTTGAATCTTTGGTCAAAGCCACCCACTTCCCCAGACACCAAGCTTCTCATGGGCTTGGGAAAGCAATGAAATGTGTGAGTGCATCAAATTCATCATTTGCTCTAAATCACTTATCTTTCATCTTAATGCTGTGTGATGGACATAAAATCAAGTTGATAAACCCCTTATAAAGACCGTACTGTTGGTGTCTTTAAGCACATAGGTTTGACAGCAGCAGCTGATTAATAATTAATTAAAATAATGGTCAGGGAAATAAATATACCCTTGCCAATCTATAATTACTTGGAAGCTTCTTCATACATTTTCCATGAGAGTCTTTTCCTTGTAAGACTCTGAAAAAGAATATTTAGCGTTTGTTTGCTTTCAGCTATGGTTTTCAGCGGATATTGACTGAAACAGCATCTTAATCAGTCTGACCTCAGCCTCCAGGGGATTTTTTTTCCATTGACTCTTCCTCCTCCCCTCTCCCTGTGTGCTGAAATTCTTGTCAGAGCTGCTAACTCTGTTACCTTTAGTGCTTCCCTTTTTTAGGAGCCTTTTTAGCTCAAAACTTTTTCTGCACATTCCCATCTTGTGTTGGGGGGCAGGGACAGCTAGTTCTTGCTGACTGTGACCTGAGCTAAATTTCTTGGAAGAAGTTTTCTCCCATCCTCCTACTTTTCTCAAACTGATTTTCCAGCAGCAGCTGTGCTGAGAACAAATAATTAAGTAATGCAAAGCATTTTAGAGCCTTCAAGGAGTTGGGTTTTCTACATGAAGACCACTTAAAATGGATAATTCAGCTGGGTTTTCCTACCTGAGACATGGATTGTGGCTGTTTTACTTTTTGCCTATGAATTTGGCAAGGGTGCTTGTATTGTTTTCATCTCTGAATTCTCCGACACTTAAGTTTTTAATTGTTTCCTATTTCATCAAGTTCAACTGAATCCAGCTTTTTAATTTCAAAACTCAAAGGTGTCCTTAGCCTCCCATTCCCTTGTTGTTTTTAGGAAGCACCTTGTTCAGAGTCATCTGGGGTGAGCGTCACAGCTCGCTTGATTTCCAACCACACTTTCCAGCTGAATATTTCTCCTGGCACTGTCTTAATATTATCTCCATGAGATTGGTGATTCATTGTTTCTGTCCCTATTTCTTCTGTGGCAGCAGGAAAACAGAAACCAACCGGACCTGTACAAGTTATCTGCTTGACCTGCTCAGGGATTGGGAACAGGCAGCATATTCCTAAAAGCTGATGGGTTTTTCCATTGCTTAGCTAGGGAAAAGCATAGCATAGCTTGTTAATGCCTGACTGCATGTTTTTGGTACCCTCCCAGGTAAATCCTGTCCTAGGTGAATAAAATGTCCTGGAATCTTCCTGGTTAGAAAGTACCTTAAATAGCATCTAATTCCAACACCAATGCCCAAGGACAGCTTGGGATGGAAACATGCTCTGGGTTCTTCATTGTATCTGCAACTTCCTGATATGGGAATGTGGAGAGACAATGGATCCAGGCATGCCCGAAGTGTGCAGGAATGGGGCACTGGACACAAGCTGGAACAAAGGAATAAGTAGGAGAACAACCTGGGGTAGTGGGAGGTCTCCCTGCTCATGGCCAGGGCCTGGAACAAGATTGACTTAAGGTCCCTTCCAACCCAAACCATTCTGGGATTTTCTTATGGTAGTGAAAAAAACCCAAAAAATCCACCTGAGGATGTTCAAGCACTAGAAAAGATGTTGGAGAGACTCTGGGATTTATGTTCTTTGAGCTCTTGAGTCACATGTAGTTTAGTTCTGACTTATTGGCACGTCTAGAGGTAATTTCCCACTTATTCTGAAAACTCTGATTTCCATGGATTAAAGGCATTTTATCCAATATATCTTTGGATATCTCATTAAGTGTACCTTTTTGGGGTGGGATATTCTACTGCCTGCTGCTGACACACACTGTTATCCACACAGTGGTGTGAGATTGGAATAGATGTGCAAGGTTTGCATGTTACACCCAGCTCCCAGAGAATGGAGACTGAAATAGTCCCAAGCATATGTTAATTTTCACTGAATATTAGATAAATTTGACAGCGTGTTTTAGTCATATGGCTCTGTGGAAACAGATGCACTTCTTCACTAGAAGAGTTTCTTTAGATTAAATTAACATTTGAGAGCTTTTTCTTTGGTGTTACCACTTGTCTTTGTGCTGTATGGCTTTGATTTCTGTATATGATCTCAGTGCATGCAAAATGGGCACAGAAAATTATGCATAAACTTAAAACAGAAAGATTATATAGTTTGGCTGAATTCTGAACTTTACAACAGTGAATGACAGCACACTGTTGTAATAAGGATAATACTCTGAATCTTGCAACAATATTATCATGAGCCTTGAAAAAATAATGAACTTGGCATTTTCCTTAAATATTCTAGTTGTATTCAAATATACTTGGTTATTGAAATGTGTCCTTCCTTTTCATGAAGTTTTGATGCAAAAGTGAAAAGAATTTAATTTATTTATTACCTTAAATTTGAAGTTATTTTGGTATTGAAAGTTTTTGTTGCTGAGACTTCCCTATGATTGTCATCAATTAGAATATTCTGGATTAATGCACATTTTTATTTTGATCCTAGCTAAATTCTAAGAAATCTATGGAGCTGTAGCTGAGATGTGAGCCTACTGCACTGGAACCGGTGGAAGTGAGTCTCCAGTTGACTACTATGTTGATTAGAGCCTTCTTACTGCTTTTCGTTTGGGTTTTGGGTGTTTTTTTAGCTGATCTCAAGCATTCATCTCCTCTCCTCACCTCTCCTCAATTTTTAAAGCTTGATGAACACTTTCTCAGAACATTTCCATCAAATAAAGTGCATAAAAGCCTGAGGTGCACAATTTCTAGTCACTCAACACTGATAAGCTGAAAAATTACATAATTCTTTCTGGTGGGTTTATTTTTTAAAATTATTTTTAGGGCTTTTACAGAAAGAATCTGCCAGTGTTCTGTTCCTACCTATTAATATTTCACACCAAAATGCACTTTCAGAGCTTTCTGCGCTGACATGCACATCAGAATGATTTCATTGTTCTTCAAATGCAATGCACTCTCACACTGAAAGGAAATACAAGTGTCTGCATTTAGGAATGTAAATTGTGAAAAAGGGTTTTAAATGCTTGTGAACAGCAGGATGGGTGATGAGGGAGGCAGGACCGCAGCTCTCTGTTTTGTTGTATCCCCATTCTCAAGGTCCCGCAGCATTAGGCCTTTATTTCTGCAGGGTCACATTCAAATTTTCCAGGAGACTTTTGTCTTTCAGTGAGACAAGTCTGACACTGAGACTAGTCAGAAGTGCTTCTAATAGATTTAAATTCCATTAAAAATCCCTTTTTTAACAGTTCCAGCATCACTCATTGCCAAAATGTTGCCATTTTGCACCAGCTCATGTTCTCTTTTCTCTTTGGTGTGTCCTTCAGTGTGTCATTGTAGTCTTGAGGGATGTTCTGTTACATCCTTAAGTAAGTGGCTTAAAACTGCTTTCAGCAATTAATATTACATTAAAAATCCCTGTGACTTGAGCAGCCAGATGGAAATATGCCACTCTACAATATTTGCCATTGAAAATGAGTAAGAGTCACTGGAGCTGGGATCTTCTATGAAACTTGGTTTGTCTCCAGCAGTGTACCTGCCTTCCTGAATGCAGAAGAAAGGAGGAACCAGGAGGTGTTGCCTGCACACAGAACTGGAGCAGTGGTCACCACAGAAAAGTGCTCTTTAGGCTTTGCCAAGATTTTTAAAGACCCCAAACCCCAAAGTAGTTGTACTGTCTGTGCTTTTGTTGCCAAATTTGTACATAAAAGGACTTACATCCTACCTATGCTTTGGGTAGGACTCAGGTCTAGTTTGAGTAGTTTCATTGACATTTCTTTGAGTAGTTTCACTGACCTTCTGAAGACCTTCTGTGGCTCATTTTACTGTGCCTTCATACAACCCAAAATTAAGAAAACAAATTGCCTGTATTATTATGGCAGGTAATTCTCTGTATTTCTCCCCAGGTTCATTGTGCTCATGCTCGTTATGTTCGAGGTGCTTCTGAGGATGAGAAGTGCTCAAATGTTATCTTACAGTTCCCGTTTAGGTTATGAATCCAAAATCCCAACATAAAAAAGGTGGGAAACCACACACAAGCTATTATCCCTGTTCAAGGTGGGCTTCTGCAGCTTGGATAGAAAGGGGAGAAGTGGATTTTTGTACAAGCATTAAAGGGGTGCAGAAGGGAGGTCATGCACAGCAAATGAAATTCTGTGTGTAGCTGCATCAGTGCCAATTTCCTGCTCAGAAGCAGGAGCAGTGCTAACAGCTTGCAGCCAAAGCAAGAGAAATCCAGAGGGATTTTGGGGATAGAAACGTTCTTTGTGAATCTCCATGTAACACTTTATTTGAGCTGCTGTAATTAGTAAGTACCCTGGCTGTTCTACGACAGTGTTTGACATTTTGTTCTCTCTGGTAATCCATGGGGAGAGCTGAGATGAGGGAATGGTCATGATTAGCACTCAACAGAGTAAGTATTAGTTTTTTGGCCTATTTGATCCATCATACTTTTAGCTGTTGGATTCTGTGGAGAGCCTAAGCTTTGAAACCCCGCAGACAAATCTCCAGTGAGACATTGCCTTGCAACACTGAGATAATAATTACAGAATCCTAGAATGGTTTGGATTGGAAGGGAGCTTAAAGCTAATCTTGTTCTTCCTTCTGCCATGGGCAGGGCCACCTTCCACTACACCAGGTTGTTACCATGTGTGCTCAAAGCTTAACCAAAATAACCTTTTTCCTAAAAAGATATTGCATGGCCAGTAGTGGTGATCTCAGTGCTGTCAGCCTATGACTGTCTCCTTGGCATTAAAAATGCTGCTTGGTGTGGTGACCTGAAACAAATTTAATTTTAAAAAGACACAGCCCCTTTCCACTCCCCTCTCTCTTCC
>WEIU01020930.1:145080-184732 GCA_013389925.1 Aegithalos caudatus
GTCCCTGGCAGGGGGTGGAATGAAATGAGCTTTTAGGTCTCTTCCAACCCAAACCATTCTGGGATTCTATGATATTGCTTGATTTCACAGGTGCATTGTGAATTCCATAAAAAGCCCCTCTCAAGCTTTCACAGGTTCTGGGATAGAAAGTGATTTACTGGCAGCCACTGAATTAAATCCTATTGTACCTTTTTTTTTTTTTTTTCTGCATAATGGGGGCTGCAGGGCTCAAATCCCTGTAGCTTTTCAGGCAGCATTTTCCTTAAATCTGCTCTCTGGCTTTATACCTCTTTTTAAACAAACATAAGCCTTATTCAGATACAAAAGAATCTTTCTTTCTTTATAGTCTCTTTACTGCTCTCAATACAATGGAAAATATTTTTGTATCTATGTGAATTTCTACTTCTTAGTAATCCAAGTGCCTGCTGCATTTTGATTCCTGCATAGATAACAAGGATTCTGATCCTAAGGATGACAGCTTTTGTTTCGTTCACCAGAAACACACAGGGCTCTTTGGCCAGGATCCATAACAAACACCTTTTGCTCGGTTCACAAGTAACTGCGTCTAGTCCAAACCCAGAGTTACATAACTTCTGTGACTTGGAGAGACAGGACATTCTGTGCAGTTGGGCAAGTTCTCACTGAAATCTCTGCTGGGGTCAGCCCTGATTTTGCTGGAATACAGTAAATATTAACATATTCCTGTCGATTTGGAATACCTGTATGTGTATTCTCAGACCAAGAATGCAGGAATGCTGGGAAGTGTGAATTATTGCCCATGGAGGTGCTTTTGTCTTTAGAAAACACTGATTATCTTTACCCTAAAAAGTTTCAGAAAGCATTTTGGACTTATGCTTAGGATACCAAATTTCTTACTTGAGAACCATAAAGTGGCCCCCAAAATCTGTCTCTTTTCCCAGTTTGCTCTACCTAAGAGGACCGGGCAGATGCGTTTCTTCCTCAACTGTGGACCAACTTTTTAAAATGAATAATTGAGCTCTCCATTTATGTACTGAGCAGTTATTTTTCTTGAGAGTTACCAGCCATGCAAGTTTCACAGGGAAGTGATTAAGGGAATATCTGCAGGTATGAACCACAATAAAGATTCGTGTTCAGTACTTCAGGAATGTTGCTGCATGACCGTAGTGCTGCTGTCCATGAAAACTGCTTTAGGAAAGTAGGGTGACAGAAAATGCACAGGAGTCATTTAGCTCCTCCTCAGGTGTAGGTGCAAGTCCTTGATACCTGTTTTCTTTGTTTCTTAGGAGCAGTGGATCACTGGGTGTGTTCTGTCTTTGGGCTCAATACACACATTTTATGGAGCTGTTAGATGCTGCCATATGGGGTGAAACCCCTAAGTGATAATTCAGGAAAATGCAGATGTGTATATGCCAAGGTAATGTGAGATTTCAAACCAATAAACCTACCTCCCTTCACAGAACGAAAGATGACTCTGACAGTTAAAAATCTTGGAATGATTTAGATTTGAAGGAACCACAAAGCTCAAATTTTCCACCCTCTTCCATGGGCAGGGACCCTTCCACTATCCCAGGGTGCTCCATGCCCCTTCCAACCTGGCCTAATATTGGTCCAAACTGGGTGATTAAAAGGCAGTAGAAGGTTCTCCAGCAGCAAGTGGGATAACACTGCTTTCTGCAAGGAAGGTGGCCTGGGAACAATCCATCTCTCCAAGGAGACACTGAATATCACAGCAGCAGAAATTGCTTTTACCCAAGTGAAAAGCTTTAAGTCAAAGGCAGGGCAAAACCAGATTACTCTATGCTGAGTGTCAAACAAAAAAATTAAGGAACTGTGCCTGATTTCTGTTGAGTAAAACACTTTTAAAATCCTGTATTGCACTCAACAGTGCTTCAAAAAACCTTGTAGTAAATTAGAGTAATAGGTGTTGATTTTACAGATGCTTCATTATCTTCTGCTACATTAAAATCTAATTATTTATTCCCACAAGCATTTTCTTTTAGTTCTGGCTTTTTACTGGTGCCGTTGGTGCCACAAACAAGCTGCGGTGTTCTCTGTTCTTGCAGTCCACAGGCAGCAGGTGGGACATCATCTCTCTTAGAAATAACGTGTAGCTGCTATTCCCTGCTCCCTTCTGCGATTAAGCCTTCGTTGGGAACTCGGCTACTCCTTGCTCCTGGTCATGATCCCTCCCTCCTTTAAAAGGAAGGCATGACACAGATAAAGGTGGGGCTTTGCCAGCTCCAGTATTTCAAAGCCTTCCTCTTGGAGTCATGATTGCAGAAGGAGTCCTGGGGCATTTTCTGGAGACTTTGGTGAGTCTGTGCTACTGATTAAATGTTGTTTTTTCTGTTCTTAAGAGCATGTACTTTGAATTTGCTGAAATTGTGAGAGCGGGTGCAGCCGGAGTTCTGCGACAGCCTCTGCTGTTGGGGAGGTTTCACGTAAAGCCAATGTCGGGAATTGTTAATGCAAATAGTGGTTACGTTTATGTGGTTACGTTTATGTGGAAGCTTCCTGAGAATGGAGCTGGTCTTGCTTTCTCATTTGCAGGCAAGTTTCTAAAAGCCTCTTAATTTGTCTCTATAGAACTAGGGTTTTTTGTTTGTTTGTTTGTTTGTTTTAATTATTATTTTTATCACCTCAGGCTGAAAGTTTCCTTGGATATGCTCCTTGAATTGCCGTGCAAGTTATAGCCTTACACTTTAGAGGATTATTTTTGAGTTTTATCTAATGGTTATTATCCTTAATATGTGTTGTTTCAAGAAAGTTATGCTTCAATGCGTTAGATATCTTATATATTTAAGTTAGTGGGTTGGAAATAGATAGAAAAAGAATAGCTTGTTTGTTCCGCGGACTGCAGCTGTGTCGCATCTTTTAAAATACGTATAATTGCTGTGTTACCTCCACCACTCATGGAGTTAATGAGCGTCGCTCACTGGTATCAGCTAAATTCTGTGCTATCAATGAGGCTTTTCAGAATGTAAAATTAAATACCAGGTTTTCAGGGGGATTCTTTGCACTCTCGCTAAGTTTTTTTTCGGTTTGTTTGCTGCACATTCATTCTTATCAATTATTTACGAAAGCGGCAAGGCAAACTTGAAATCCTGTAGTGTTTGGAATTAATAATTTAATGTCCTTGTTTTCCTTTTAGTCTCCTCTCTGTGCAGTTACGTCCATAGTCATTTTTCTGGTGTTAAACTTTATTAAACAAATCAACAATGAAAGTAAAACTGTCAATAAATAAGTTGCGTAGATCCAGACCTAAATGTAATTTCCCTCCATGGGGCTTTTATCTTGAATTACATCTTTAAAGACATCTTTACACTAAACATTAATTAGATGAAATAGTCAGAATTGCTTTCTGGATTCTTAGGGAATACATCTCCCAGTGCAGACTTGCTTGCGTCCTTAAACCTCAGATTTCGATCCTTATCAGCTGCCAAGTTGTAGTTTCATAGAGTTTCTTGCTGCCTGTGACTGTCAAGGTGTTTTTTCATGTCTCTCTGATGTGTGCCAGCTCTGAGCCTCTCTGTATTTTGTGTACAGCTTCCCTCTTTTCCTTGCTATCCTATTTGACAGGCCTGCCCCGTCAGAGATAACATTTTTGCAATAAACATTCCCACGTTATCAGTTACTATTGCTGACCAGTTTTGGGTCGGGTTTGGGTCCCTGATTCTCTGTCAGTCGGGTTTTCCTCTTCGGTCACTTTTGGACCACTGATGAAGATCACACAACAAAGGGTTCAGAGGAAAGGGGGGCGTAGTTGTTCTCTGGGCTGATAATCCCAAACAGCTGTGGTGGGGCTCTGTGGAAGGTGACTTCACCACTGCCCCGGGCAGCCCCTTTATTCTGATGCCTGACAACCCTTTCAGAAATGAAATTTTTCACAATATCTACCTTGAGCCTCCCCTGGCCCAGCCTGAGGCCATTCCCTCTCCTCCTGTCCCTGTTCCCTGGGAGCAGAGCCCGATCCCCCGGCTGTCCCCTCCTGGCAGGAGCTGTGCAGAGCCACAAGGTCCCCCCTGAGCCTCCTTTTCTCCAGGCTCAGCCCCTTTCCCAGCTCCCTCAGCCCCTCCTGGGGCTCCAGACCCTTCCCAGCTCTGGTCCCTGACCTGGACAGGTTCCAGCCCCTCTGTGTCCCTTTGGCTGGAGGGCCCAGAGCGGGGCACAGCCCTGGGGGGCTCAGCAGCCCTGCCCTGGGGCTGTGTCACACCATGGCTGGCACAGCCCTAGGGCCATTGGCCTTTTGCCCTCTTGGGCTCCTGTTCAGCCCTGTCACCAACACTGCCAGGGCCTTTTCCAGCTTTCTGCCTGCTCTTCCCTGAGCCTGCACTTTTCCATAGGGTTGTCCTGACCCAAGTACAGGGCCTGGCCCATGGATCCAGGCTGTGCAGATCCCTCTGCAGAGCCTTCCTGCCCTTCAGCAGATCCACATCCCACCAACTTGGTCTCTGCAGCTTCCTGAGGGTGCCCTCCATCTCCTCACCCAGACTATTGGTAAAGATCAAAACATGAAACAGGACTGAGCCCTGGGGAACAGCACTGGTGACTGGATGTAATTCTGTTCCTATTTCTCTGGGCCCAGCCTTCCAGCCATTCACTTTCCAAGCTCTTTTGCGTTTGTTGGGGTTTGGGTTTTTTTGCCTTTTCTTGGGGTGAAATCATTCCTATATCATGCAGGAGCTGGAAAGGAGGAAGAGGGCTTTTTTCTGTGCTCTTCCATCACTTAGAGTGACACAGATCCCTGGGCATGCTGCAGAATTTGGGGGAAGTAGCTGCTGGCTTCTTATGTGCACAATAAACAACACTGAGTCAATCATCCTCCTCCTCAACGCGAAATGTTTTTAAAGGATTTTAAAAATATCTGTAACACATAAATATACATGTCTTTGTGGAAACTTGCCTTTCTTTTCTTACTGCTTTAGGGGCTAGCTCATATTACATTCCATCATTCTGTTTACTTCCAGTTTACTTCCAGCTGCAGCTTCCCACTGCCTGTGCCATTCCTACTGTGTTGAGTTCCCCAAGGAAACTTTCACACTTGCTGGTTCTTGGCTCTCAGGAGTTCTATATTTATAGGGTGATGCTTCAGTGTTGCTGTGCCTGGGAGGGGAGCTTTGTGTTCCATGCAGTGGCAGTGTCACCCCAGGGGCAAACCCAGAGCACACAGCTGGGAAAAAGGCCAGGAGAGAAAACAGTGATGGAAGCACAAGTAGGCACTGAGCTCTCCATGTTCTCTGGCTGACAGCTTTTCTTCAGGAAAAAGAACCTTTTCCAGTATTATTCACAGAGTACCATGAAGGGAATTAAAATATCTGTATTAGAATAAATATGCTTTTATTCTGTGCTTTGCTGCAAGCACAGTGATGCTCCTTCAAAGACAGTGACTTCAACACAGGGATCTGCTTTAGAGGGCAGTTGAAATGTGTTTGCTTCTACAGGTCACTTCCTAACTTTTGAGTCCAGTATCCTTTAAGTCCACTTGCTCTTCAGTTTGCACGTGTTGACTGTTCTTGTTCCAGGAGTAGGATCCGTGGTGGGTGCTGCTCCTCTTCCTGCTTCACCAACAGCTTTAACACTGCAGTTTTTCCTCTGTGCCTGAAATGCTTCTTCCTAATATCTCCTTTAATTTGTAAATATGTTGGATTAAGGACTCTTTGTGTGTATGAGTCAGGTCCTGAGCTTGCTCATCAGAGATGAAAGAGTTAAAATATGGGAATGAATTGAAAGGGATGGTGTATACAGTATGTTCCTTTCTCAAAAGATGTTGACTCAGAGCTCTTTTGGAGAGGAGAAAGATAAAATAAAGTCTCTTTGTGGTATGAAATAACAGGCCATTTTTTTTTCTGAAACTTTATTTCACATTTTAGGAATAATACCCTTCCTAATTCTTTATGCTGGATCCAAACAACCTCTTCCTTGCCTTGCTAGCGTGCAAAGCGCCCTTGCTGTTGTCTAGTGCTCCTCCATCTCCCCCTCTACCATGCTTTTCCAGGTTTCCATGGGCAGCATGAGAAACCGCCGAAATGGCAATTTCGAGAGCTCCAGACTCCTCTATTCCAGCATGTCTCGCAGCATAGACGTGGCTTGCAGTGATGCTGTGAGTACCTGGTACCATGCTGGTGTCTTGGGAGGAGGGGGGGCCACGGTGGTGGTGAGTTTGGTCCAGTCAGGAGCAGGATGATGGATTTGTCACTTTCTGCATCGTGGGGATATTTTCCTAACCAGTGACCTTGAAGCAGCCGTTGACACGGTGAAACTAGGGGTGAATTGTGTTCCTTTTGAACCCTGTAGCTCTTTATTGTACCTTCTTAATCACTTCTGGTTTTAAACCCTTTCCCAGTCAAGAGACAAATTTGTCTGTATAAAGAACCACCCCAAGCTCTTATCGAAGCTTGATGGCCAAGGCAGCCAACATATGTTATGTTAAACATCCTTTCATGCCTGAAAGATTCGCTGATTCCAGCCATTGTGTGGCAGGTTCCCTGCTCTCCTGATGAGTTTGCACAAGGCCTTAATGGCCGATTCTTAGGACTTTAGCAAGTGCTTCCCCATCCTTTTATTTTTTCAGTCTTGCAGGTTGTGACTTTCACGAGTCGAAATGCCTTCCCTTCTGTTTTCCTTGTTTCGGATATAATGCTTGTAGTGTTTTTTTTCCTGCTTGGAATAACAACTTTTACCTGTTGTTTAACCACAAATGTTCTGTCAAACAGGTAAACTAAACTATGGCTGCTTGTCTCCCCTTTATGTCCCAAGGGAAATCTTGCCCTGCAAATCTAAGCTGTGCTTAAAAACAAACAAAAGACCCTCAACCCTTTATCAGCAAGTGAGAATTTCTCTTTGCTTTCTTAGCTCGCATAGGCAGATTGGGGAGGAATTTGCATTCTCCAAGTGTGGAAGCTTCTCCAGGGAGTTTCAAGGTTAATAGAGTTAATGGTTAAACAAGCTGGAGAGACTTTGCTTCCACTGAGCTCCCATAAAGGAGGACTTGAAGTTGTTCTGGACTCCTGCTGGGATCTTTGTGTGTTGAATTAAAACAGCCCCTACCCTAAGAACCTTACTGTCTTCAATTTTTTTTTTTTTTTTTTTTAACCATTGGGAAGAATGTTTGCCATAGTGTTTTGAGCAGTTCTTTGTGTTCACACTGACTGCTGTTACTGAGGTCTCTCCCGTTTTGTGAGTTATCAGAAATAAACTTTTAAAAATTATTTTCCAGGATTTGGCCAGCTTCATCCAAGAAAACTTTAAGAAGAGAGAATGTGTCTTTTTTACAAAAGACACCAAGTCAATGTAAGGAGATACTTTTCTCTTGTTTTTCAATAACGGGGGGCTGGTAGATGAGGGCATTTCTGTCTGCAAAGGCAGGCGGTAAAGTTTGGGGTTTTTTTGTTCAGAGTCTGGATCTAGCAGTGCAATCTCACCTCGGTCCCCTTGTTTGAGTTACTCCACAAGAAACTTGATGCAAAACTAGGGATCCGATCTTCCAGCAGCTCCTTCACGGGGTTTAATATCAAATTCCCTGTGTGAAGCATAACTGGGGCAATATATAGGTGCTTTGAAGGGTGCAGCACTGGCATTGATGCGTGACGAGGTATGTGTCAGCAGTTTGCATCATTTAAATTTTTCTTCTAAACCCGAATCACTAATTTCATGCACAAAACTTACACAGGCACTAGGTTTTGCTCAGGCTGATGTTCTCTTAAGACAGGATATTAAACTGGCTCTATTTTCAGGCACAGCTACCAGTGCAGTGCTAGTTCGAGGACCAGAACATTGCTTTGTGAGTTTGGGGGTTTTTTTGTTGTTTTTTTTAGTCTGAGGGAGAAAAGTGATCAAATATAGCTGTAGAAATCCTAATATTGAGCTCTGACAGCTCTCTGATACCACCCTTCTCTGAAGCTGGGGGAAGAATTGTCTCAGGGAGAGGCAGGGAAATGAGTCTCATTTCAGAAAGTCTTGCTTAGGGTCCTTCTCTACCACCAAAAATGGGATGTCTGGCAAGGCACCAGCAAAGGATGGAGGAGCCGGTTCTCATTAGCTAGCAAGCCCTCTGGGAGAGGATTACACAACTTGCTGGTTATTTCTGTCTAGATATTTCTAAGGTAAGCTTTGCAAGGTACAGCAGAGTAGAAGAAACCTTTCTAAAGGAGACAAGCAATTAATTACCCCTTCCTTCTCTGTGTCCTCTGAAGAAGCAGGAAGGTGGGCTATGGAGAGGACCTTTAAAATCAAGTCAGCCCAGCACTAAACCACATCCTAAAGTGCCACATCCATGTGATTTTGGAATACTTCTAGGGATGGTGACTCCACCATCACCTTGGGCAGCCTGTACCAATGCCTGACAACCCTTTCCATCTTTTTTTTTCCCCTGATACTCAATCTGAACCTCCTCTGGCACAGCTTGAGGCCTTTTCCTCTTGTCCTGTCACTTGTTACCTGGGAGAGGAGATGCAGTGAACTTGTCCTATGTGGTTAAGAGCACAAAAAGGAAGAAAACCCTCAGCACAGCCTGTTTCATGAGCTGTGTTCCACTTCCCAGTGCTGGGCAGAAGCAGGTTATGGGGGAGGAAGCAGAATCAGGTGCTGCTCTGCTTTGTCAGGTGGCAAATTCTAGCAGGGTCCCACACACAACTGGTTCTGTAGCTCCACCTGCTGCTTTCCTTGCTGTCAGAGCTCACTTCTGTGTGCTCAGGATTCCTCAGGGATCTCATGTCTATTCACTCTTCTTTCAGGGGTAACATATGTAAATGTGGATACCCTGAAAATCAGCACATAGAGGGCACCCAGGTTAACACCACTGAAAAATGGAACTACAAGAAGCACACAAAGGAGCTTCCTACTGACGCCTTTGGGGACATTCAGTTTGAAAACTTGGGAAAAAGAGGAAAGGTAAGTGGAAATATCAAGGATATTCATGAGGCCCCTGCTGAGTACCAGAGGGAGCTCCTCAAAAGCAAGGAAGGTGAAATAATGGCAGGAGACAGGCTACAAGGGACACAAGCTTGTTTCTCAAGCCCTGAAAATAGCTAACACAAAGGGTAATTCCTTCTGTGTTACTTGTTGGTTAGGCTGGTGATGGGAGTGAAAGGCAATGATCTCTTTCCAGACGTGGAAGGAGAATGGGTGAATGAGGATGGTATGCAAGGATTATTTTATATCCACACAGACCAGCTTGCTCAGGCCTATAAGCAATTGAATATTTCCTGGGATGGAGAGTTCTGGAAGGATGTTACTTCAAAGTTTTATTCCATTTGCTGTTTGTTTTTGGTTTTTTTTCTTGTGTCTTTGCGCAGAGTGGGGACAGTGAAGGTGTGGGAAGAAGAAAATAGCTTCTGTTGCTGTTTCTGGTGATTTATACTGATGCTTGTGAGGAGTCACATGTGGCTGAGCTCATCTGCCTCCTCTAAACGGCTGATATTTAACACTCAGTGCAGGTTGCTTGGGACAATCAAGATAATGAGGAAAATCAGACCCTGCTGTGTAAATTAATTTGGTTTGTTTTATGCAAAGTAGCAGAAATAGAGGCATTTGAGTGGGAAATGAGACCAAACGTTTCAAATCGTGGTTAAACAGCTCCATGTACTTCATATATTTTTTGTTATGCACATTTTAGCCTTGTACTACTTTGTAGTCTGCTGTGTGACAGTACTGGAACAAAAAGTGCTTTGCTCTGTTGCAATGTTCCAGACCTCTCAAAGGTTAAATGCTCTTTCCTTAGGTTGTGTCTTCCCCACTTCCAACTTTGGAAATCAGTTCATATGCCCTCAGTTGTTTCATGTGCACTCTCAAAGCTGCTGTGCATATTTCAGAGCATACTTTGTTCAAAGACTGTATGTAAGTCTCCTAGTCCATTCCTTTGGAATGTTGGCTGGAATCACATCTCAATTTCCTGTTCTTACTCCCTACACAGCAAGTCACCTGCTGCTCCTGAGGATTGCTAAGTGTTTTCTGTTGATGTGCAGCTGGGAGGACTTCAGAGTCAGAGTGACCTAAGGATTGCTGTCAATTATCAATGAGGGATGAGAAGTTTTGTATATCGTGTTGTGCTTTTTAGGACAGATGAGTCCTAAAATGTTCTGAGCAGAAATGAGATGATCACAGACCCACAAAGAGGTTTGAAATCAGGTGGAGAGAGCTGGGGGTGCTTAAGCCTGGAGAGGAGAAGCCTCCAGGGAGATCTTCCAGTGCCTAAAGGGCCTCCAGGAGAGTTGGGACAAGGGATGGTGTGACAAGACTGGGGGAGTGGCTTCCTACTGCCAAAGGGCAGGGTTAAATGGGATATTGGGAAGAAATTCTGTCCTGTGAGGGTGGGGAGGCCCTGGCATTATCCCTGTCAGTTTCCCAGACTAGGGTGGATGAGGCTTGGGGCAACCTGGGATAGAGGAAGGTGCTCATGGCAGGGATGGGACCAGTTGAGGTTTAGGCTCCCTTCCAGCCCAAACCACTCTGGGATTCTATAAAATCTCACCCTCTGTAAGTCCAGCTTTGGAGCTCTTCAGTTTTTTGCTGTGCCACTCAGACCTTGTAACATCCATGAGCATCACAGGCCCTGCATTTGATGTTTTGGGAGCCCAAAGCCGTAAGGGACTTCCCCGAATCACAGCCATGGTCTGGGAGCAGCATCCAGCAGTACCAGGAGATGGCACCATTGTACTTGGGAAGAGTGAGGTGCTGAGCCAAGGAGTTTGCCTGCTGCAGCTGACAGGTTTGCTCTGGGCAGGGCTGACCAGGAAACTTTCCTGGTAGCTCCCTCCTCTCCTATTGGGGATCCTCTCCAGAAAAGCACCCAAAGCTTCATGTGGCTGAAGCTTCTTAGGGCAAAAGCTGTAGGAGTCCCTTAGCTCTCCTGTGTAGCTGCTGGAGCAGTGTCCTTTGTGATGTCCTAAATGCTTTGACTCCTTCTGGGAAGCTGTCCTGGAACACATGAATGTTTTTATTCAAGTTTAGTGTCTCTTAGGTGGGGACATTTCCTTTTCAAAGTAATCCTTTCATTTTGCTCTCCTGCAATACTGGGCAATCGATACAGAATCCTCTATAATTCCGGTCCAAGCTGTTCCTTTTCATCTCCTGGTTTGGCTTTGTGCAGCCACGAATGTCTTCCAAAAGTGATGAAACTATGAAGAGGCTTTTAAATAGCAAGGCGCAAGACATGGCCAGAGAAGCTTTTACGTAGATGGAGACATGTTGAGTCCACCTGAAGCCAGATTCTCTATTACATGCTTTTTGGCATCTTTGTAGAGTGTTCAAGCTTTACAACAAACTTGATGTATTTGTTTTGTGTTAAACTTGAAGCACTGGAGTGGGTATTTGTTGTGATAGGGACACCATTCACATGGAGCCTGGGATTTCAGTAGTGTAAACAAAATAGGGCTGTCATTATTATTAGTTCACTTGCAACAGTGATGCTGCCACTGATTGACAATATAAGCTTTAAATGGCACCCTTGGAGTTAGTTGCCATAATGTGGTGTGCTCATCCTTGCAGAGTGAAGCTCAAGGTCACTGTTCTTGCCTTCTCTAGGGGAAGGATAAAGGTGTTTCAGAGGAAGAAACAAGGATTTGATTATCATCTCACCTGGCTATTAAAACGAGGCCGTACAGCAGAGAAGAAAATGCAGTCCCTGGGTTGCTCCCAGCAATCTCAATTTATCTCCTGCTCTATTTGTCCTCCTGTTCTCTCTCCCTGAAGTATATCCGCCTGTCGTGTGACACGGACTCTGAGACGCTCTACGACCTCATGACCCAGCACTGGCACCTGAAAACCCCAAACCTCGTCATCTCCGTCACCGGCGGGGCCAAGAACTTTGCGCTCAAACCCCGCATGCGCAAGATATTCAGCAGGCTGATCTACATCGCCCAGTCCAAGGGTAAACTCCTGCTTCTGTGCCCCTCTCCCTCCACTGCTGCACTAGGGGGGCAGAGGTAGCAGCTCAAAGGGTCCCTGGGGAAGCTGAGTGGTCATTTTGCTTCTGCTTGGCTGCTGCACTTGGGACATGTGTGACATTAATGGTTTGGATGTAACAGGACTGGGATTTAGTCAGGGGATGCCTGTGGTAACATCCCAAAACCACTGAAATCCCCCAAAAATCCTGCCTGGAATAATCCTGCCTGGAATTCAGCGAAATTTGGGAAACTTCACCCCAGTTTCAGCCCAGATATGTCAAAATTCAGCCCAAAATCCAGGTCTTGGCATCAGGAATTCCCCAGATTATCCTCAAATTATCCCAGAATCCCAAAAATTCCCTCAAATCCCCCCAAATTCTCCCCACACCCCTTCAAAATTAAAAAAAACCCAAACCCCAGAATTCACCAAAATCCCCCAAATCCTCTCAATCCTCCCCAAATCTTTCCCAGCTGTGTAGCATCTCTTTAGTGCTCAACTGAAGAATGAACCCCCAGGTTGCAGAAGGGGTTTGGGTTATGTCTGTAGTGCCGTGGGAGGGTGGGCGTTTGGCTTTGCTCCCCCAGGTGAGTGGGTGTTGTTCCAGGAGCCTGGATTTTCACCGGGGGAACACACTATGGGCTGATGAAGTACATTGGGGAGGTGGTCAGGGACAACACCATCAGTCGCAGCTCTGAGGAGAACGTGGTGGCCATCGGCATCGCGGCCTGGGGCATGATCTCCAACCGGGAAACCCTCATCCGCACAGCCGACAGTGATGTAAGGAGCGTGGGGTCACAGAATCGTTCCTGAGGTTGATGTTAAAGTTGGACAACCACAGCTTCTAAGGTCATCAGGTGCAGCTGTCAGCCCAGCACTACCACCACATTCACCATAAAGCCACATCTTCAAGTGCTACATGGGTGGGTTGGTGGGAAAAGAAAGAGGTGGCTTAGCCTCAAAACTTTGGGAGCTCTTCCCAGAACAGGAGGAAAGTAAAATGTTCCCATGCCCGAGTTGGTCACACACATTGGGCGGGTGAGGAGGATTTCAGCTGTGCCAGATTGTGGCACGTCTGTGTGGGAGTTCAGCTGCCCTAACTCCATGTCTGGCATTGCTTTGGTGAATAACCACTCCCATGTTTAGTTTAGCTCTGAAATCCCTATGCACTCCCCCACAGTTGGGATTCCCATGACCTCAGGCATGTGGTACTTGCTGCCACTGTTTAGGATCTTCATTGACACTGCCAGGTGCACTGTGGTAGCCCCCCTTGTCTCTTGTCCACCAGACATGATGGAACACGTCTAAAAAACTGTCCTGCTGCGTAAATTAGGCAGGTGTGTCCTTGTCCTTGAATCTCTCTCAAAGGCTATGCTGGTGCCCCTAGGGGAGCTACCTGGCC
Organism: Aegithalos caudatus; assembly: GCA_013389925.1. NCBI lineage: Eukaryota > Metazoa > Chordata > Aves > Passeriformes > Aegithalidae > Aegithalos > Aegithalos caudatus. The sequence goes on from WEIU01020930.1 coordinate 158,345, forward strand.
CACTACATCATGGATGACCTGAAGAGAGACCCTCTGTATTGCCTGGATAACAACCACACCCATCTGCTGCTGGTTGACAACGGCACCCATGGGCACCCCACGGTAGAGGCCAAGGTGCGCACCCAGCTGGAGAAGTACATTTCAGAGCGGGTCATCCCAGGTACCCTCCTCCTCCTCGTGTCTCTGCATGCTTTGGGGCTGATCCACGGGTATTTTATTGGAGTGAGAAACTAGTGGCAGAACTCCTGCTGAGCGGGAAGGGATCTGTGTGTTAATTGCAATGCATCTGGAGCTCTGTTGGGAGCAGCGCCTTCCCTCATCTTCGTTTCTGTATGTCCTTGTGTCACAGCAAATGCTTCATTCGGCCACACAGCCCTTCTCTCCCTTCTCTTGGAAGCTGACCCTTCTATATACGTCTCACATGTCTCTGAATTCCAGGTAGCTGGAGCACAATTACACAGGAGCTAGAATTAGGCTTTTCCTAAAATATTTATTTATGAGGGTGATTGAACTGCCTGCAACCTGCTGTTAAATAATTTCTCTTTCACCCACTTCTTTACCAAAGTGGAAAAAAAAAATCAAAAGCCTTAGCAGGAAATTCTTAAAAAGCTTTCTGGGTGTGTTGTTGTTTAGGTTGTTTTTTTTGATTTTGGAAAGTCTCTCAAACACTAGCTCCTATAGTTACAGAATTCTTACCTTTCTTTTATGATTGAAAACGTCAACTCAGAAATTCTCTATCTTGAGTTTGCAATAAGAACCTTTCACTGAGACTCAAAATGGTCAAAGGAGAAGATGAATACAAATAAAATTCTGTTTTAAGCACTTCCGAGATAGCAAAAATCAGGATTTCTAGAAGTGAAAAGCTTCTGTTGGAGAAGGGTGTCTGAAGTCAGCTATGCAGAATGCTAGGTAAAATTGAGTTTTTGTTAAAAACAGATGTTAGTAGCTCTGGCAAAACTGACAGCAACCTAGTGTTTGCATGAATGGCTTGGAATTTCTTTCACTGTACTCAAGTAAATTGTTCAAACTGCATGATATGATTTAATTTGTTTTTTTTTCCTTGCCTATTTTACAGAATCTAATTACGGTGGGAAAATCCCAATTGTGTGTTTTGCCCAGGGTGGTGGGAAGGAGACTTTGAAAGTAAGTTTATTTCTTTTATTTGTTTCCAGGAGTAACAACAGGGACATTGCTCTAGTATTGAAGACTGATTATTCCAAAAGAAACTTGATGAAGTAGACAGTGCTGTTCTTTACAGAAGCTTGCCAAGCACTTACTGCAGAAGGACCTTGTTTGCAATTCAGGTTTAGGGAGTTTGTTTCTGTTAAAATTTCTGTGCAAAGTTTCTGCCTTGGTCTGACATCCTGGAAAAGCATTGGCTGGGACAGTTCAGTTTTCTCAGTTCTTCCATGTCACAGAATGTGAAGGGACATTAAGGACCACTTAGTTCCACTTCTTGGGCAGGGACGCCTTCCACTCGCTATCCCAGGTTGCTCCAAGCCGTGTCCAGCCCAGCCTTGAACATGTCCAGGGATCCAAAGGCAGCCACAGCTTCTCTGGGCACCCTGTGACAGGGCCTGCCCACCCTCACAGCCAGTCATTTCCTCCTAATGTAAATATGAATTTCTCCTCTTGTAGTTTAAAACCATACCCCCTTGTCCCATCACTATCTGCCCATGTAAAAAGTTGCTCTCCCTATTTCTTATAAGCCCCTTTAAGTACCGAAAGGCCACATTTTAAATCTAGTTTAGATCTAGACCTGGTTTAAATCTTGGCAGTTGAGTAGGGCAGGAAGGCTCTGCTGCCTCTGGACCCTTCTAAACCTACACAGGCAAGGACCAGACATCATCTTCAAACAGATGGCAGGCAGGAGTAGGAAGAAGATTACAGAGGAGTTTCTCAAAACAGGACGTCTAAGTGGCACTGATGGAAGGAGGAAGGGGGAGGTGGCTTCTAAGTCTCTCATGTGGTTAAAACCCAGGGTTTTTACTTGCCCATTCACCTTGCCAGAGTGAAGATGAATGGCCTGAGGGAGCAAAGGGGCCCTGACCCAGGGTTTTCAAAGTGAGGGGATGTGGAGTCAGGCTGTGTGGGAACAGTAACAGTGGGGACAAGCTCTGACCAGCTACAGGAAGAGCAGTTTTAGCTTGTACTAAAGAGCTTGGAAAGGGGCTGGATTTTGCAAGAGAGTAGGATGCAGCAAAAATAAAGTTGAAACAGCATGATATCTATGATTATTTTGTTTGTGGATGTTGTTACCTTGGTATTTCCTGTAATGACCAGAGCTGTGCTGTTACTGTCAAGGTTAATCAAACTGCTTGGCTTGTCAGGAGGATAAAGTGTGATTTCAAAGCATGATCTCTGCTACCACTTTCTTGCTGGTGTTAGTCAATTGGTCTGAACCAGTGTGTGAAATTCCAGATTGTTATCCCATACCCTGTATGTTGGAGCTTGATTCCCTTCACATAATGAATTTTATCTTTGTCCAATTGAATGAATGCAGATGCAGTGTTAATCAAAGGTCCAGAGATTAAATGAAGCATCCATTCAGGTTTGAGAGGAAAGCTGTGCTCAAAAGGTTGCATGGGATATGTCCATTTCCTTTTAGCTCCAAAGTGCTGATGCTGGAGAAAGGCTTTGGCCATCACTGAAGGAGCTAACTGACTGCTAGGCGCTGTAGCTGTGCAGACTTACAATTACACATTTTTTGGAGAGACCTCAAACCCACAGTTGAGCAGTGATACATAACACAGACTTAGTAGCTGCCTAACCAGAGTGAGTAAAAACCTTGTTAAATCAAATGGATAATTCTTGGCAAGAGATTCCTTTGAGAAATACTGAATGATGGTTCAGCTAAGGGTTCGTGCTACTATCTTGGCTATTTCATGGGATCATGATAACACTGAGGTTGGAAAAGACCTCCAAGATCCCGAGGTCCAGTGGTCAGCATACACCATTATGTTCACCACTGAACTATGTCCTCAGATGCTGCATCTGCTCATTTTTTGAATGCTTCAGGGATGGTGACTTCCTTAAGCAGCCCGTTCCAGTCCTTGCCAACCCTATTCAGTGAAGAATTTTTGTGATATCCAACCTAAACTCTCATGGTGCACTTGAGGCTGGTTTATGTCATGCTCAGTTTTTATATCTCAGTATTGTAAGTGCACTAAGATTTGTGCCTGCCCTCTTGCTCAGTTGTAGGTGAAGCCTTTTTTCAAGGAGTAAATTGAGTCTCTGACCAGCCCAAATGACTCAGCAGAGTCCATGGGGTGGATGTCTGTCCTTGCCATGCCTTGGTCTTAGCAGTGCTGATGAGGAAAGGCTCCCTCTTTCCCAGCTTTTCTGATTGGTGCACAATGACAAGAATCACCATTAGCAAGGGAGAAGTAAAACTGTTCCAAGCTTCTGTTTTAAATTCCCTGTGATGTGAAACATGCACTTTAGCTGAACCCTTCTTCAGAAAACCGCTTTCATCTAGCTGATAAGAAAAGCCTCCTTGCCTTTGTCAGGGACCTGCTCTCCAGTTGACAGGAAGAATGTGCGCATGATTTTGATGACTCCAAGTTGACTTTTTTTTTGTTCTCAAGAAACTCTCTTTAGCTAATAGATGTTCTGTCTTTCCAGTCCTTGGTGATAACTTGTATCAATTCCCTTTATACAATTTCCTGGCAGCCAGCTTATGCTGTGATTCTGTTCTCAGTGTAGTGATGCAAATGGAATCAGTCTCTCCTACTGTGGTCTTTGCACCAGGAGGGCTAGTGGTCCTTCCAGCATGACTTCAGCAGATTTTTATCTTGCTGTTAATCCACATATGATGTTGCTGTGTGAGAAATTGTGTAAGTGGGTGCTTGGAGACTTCCAGTAGGGTTAGGGTTAGATGTTCTTGTGATGCTACAGAAGTGATTTCTCTGTAAAACACTGCTGCTTTTGCCTCCAGCAAATAAATCCAGAGCCCTTGGTCTCAGCTGAGGAATGCTGTGCCATAAACCAGCCGAGCCCTTGGTCTCAGCTGAGGAATGCTGTGCCATAAACCAGCCGTGACTGTAGCTGAGCAGCACTGTTGTGTGACTGGAATGCCATTTCCACTTGGCAATTTTCCTAATCTGCTGATCCACTCTACAACTGAGCAGCCTTGTCTAGTGGAAGGTGTCCCTGCTCATGTCAGGGGGTAGAACAAGATGTGCTTTGAGATCCCCTCCAACACAAATTGTTCTCTGAGTGTATGGAAATTTGGCAGATGGTGGTTTCTGACCCTCAGTCTCTGTGGGGCTCTTCACAGCCCTCTCTAGTTAGATGGATGATGCTCTAAAGAGTTGTCACTGGTTGTTTATCAGTGGATAATAATAAAAATATTGCTGTGGACCGTGTGTTTCTGTTGTTCTCTAGGTTTCCTTACTCAATAGCAGACTCTAGTGAGAGTTGTGCTTCAAGTGCTCTCCTCTCCCTCTGTCTCTCTAGTCCATCAATGTGGCTATCAAGAGCAAGATTCCCTGTGTGGTGGTGGAAGGCTCTGGGCGCATTGCTGATGTCATTGCGAGCCTGGTGGAGGCTGAAGGCACTCTGGCTTCCTCCTGTGTCAAGGAGAGCCTTCTCAGGTTCCTGCCTCGCACCATTTCCAGGCTCTCTGAGGAGGAGACTGAGAGCTGGATCAAATGGGTGAGTGGAGGCTGCTGTGGGAGGAGGGCAGAGGGTGCAGCTGGTGACTTCCACATCAGGGGTGTGCAGGGCTCCTTGCCATGTTGTATCTGTGCAGATTTAAAAAGAAAATTCTGAATCTCCAGGGATTGGAACAAAAGCATTGAGGGGGCTGCAATCAAGTCAGCATGTGTCTGGTCATAGGAATACTTAGAAGATTCCAGGAGGATCTCTTCCCTATGGAGTGTGGAGCTGCTGAGGGCAGTGTTCCCTGTCTGGCCACACTCATCACAGCTGCTTTGGAGTGTACCTCCTGCATCAGAAGTGGCCAAGTTTATTTGCCTTCTATGTGCTAAAATGAAATTAACTCTACAAAGCTTTATTATGTGAGAAATTATCTGGTTTTGACAAAGCACATGGATATAGAGACTGTTCTCTGACAAACTAAACTGCTCAACATAAGTTGAAACTTGTGCTGTCACAGCCTCTTCTACTTTAGGAGTTACTTCTAATTACTGAGATTATATCTTCTTGTTAAAGATGATCTGCATAGGGGAATCACAGTTATTTGCTGTATGTTCAGAGGATAATTAATGTTGTCCTTTGGTGACTTTTAAATCAAACTCATTATCTACTTCTATTTGGGCTTGCTTAAATTTGTTAAAACCCAGGATTGATTGATTGCTTTGCTGAAATGTGATGGCAAATCTCCTTTTAAAAAGGTCTAGGAGATATGCTACTAAACAGCCTGGTTAGCTTTGAAACAGAACTTTTCTCTTTTTTTTGTAGATCAAAGAAGTCCTTGAGAGCCCTCATTTACTGACAGTGATCAAAATAGAAGAAGCTGGAGATGAAATTGTGAGCAATGCAATTTCCTTTGCCCTGTACAAAGGCAAGTAATTGTTTTTCTGGGTTTGTTTGAGGATTTAATAATAAATGGAAAAGGGATGGCTGTGGCCCTGATTTTTCTGAGTCTGGAGGGTTTTAGCCTGCTAGTGGCTGCAGATTTCTTCCCAAGGGAAGATTCCTTAGGGGAATTGTTTCCCAAAACAATTTTGACAAAATAACTGTTCTTTCTCAAAATAATCCTGTGCAACTGTGTGTTTGTGTTTCTCTAGTTCCACCAATGGGACTGGAGAGGTGTCGTTCCTATTCAGCAATCATATTAAGCCTGTATGGGAACACCTTATAAAAAGCAGTAAGAATTAGACAATAAAACCTTCTTTGTGCTGTTTGCCTTCTGAAATATTTGGAGTCTCTTGTGTCAAACAGCGACAGGTGGCTGTTTATTCTCTAGAACAGGTTTCCTTAGAGCAGTGCCATCTCCCTAGAGCTAAGCTCCTGCCACAGTATGGAGCCTCTCTTCCTCTGAAGGGGTGTGGGCAGGCTACAGCAGCAGTACAGGATCTCTGAGTGTGGGCAAGATCCAAACCAGGTAATTGGGAAGGTATTTTGGAGAGCTTTGGGGATGCTGGTAGGGCCCCATTGGGAATCCTGCAGAATCTGTCTTCTGTAGAGGGTGCAGGACTCTGAGCAGCCTGAAAGAAGCGTGCTGATCTTGGTTATGAGGTGCTCCTGGACCATAAATACATCCCTGAGCCTCCAGGATCTGCCAGCCCCTGTTGGGAAGGTGTGCATGAGTCTGGGGAAAGCCATCTGGAAGGAGTCTTGTCCTGGTAGTGTGAGAAGCAGAGATGATAAATGTGCCTGGTCTTTACCCAGAGATTGTTCCTCATCTGCAGCTTTCAGCACCAACGAGCATGACCGGGATAACTGGAATGGGCAGCTGAAGCTGCTGCTGGAGTGGAACCAGCTGGACCTGGCCAGCGATGAGATCTTCACCAATGACCGGAACTGGGAGGTACAGCCCCCTTCTGGGGGAGTACAGGGACACATCCCTGCAGGAGCCACTGTCTTAGAGTGACTGTTGCTCCTGCACTGACTGTCACATTCCATTCAGTCTGGAGAAGAGGAGGTCAGACCTCACTGGGAGCTGCTGCCTTGCCTTCTCACAAGGGACAGCTCCCATCTCTGCTGTGACAGGGACAGGAACCCAGGGGAAGGGCTGGAGCTGTGCAAGGGCAGGGTCAGGCTGGAGATCAGGAAAAGCTCTTCCCCCAGAGGGTACTGGGCACTGCCCAGGCTTCCCAGGGGATGGGCACAGCCCTAAGGCTGCCACAGCCTAAGGAGCTCCCAGGGATGCACAGGGTGGGATTGTTGGGGTGTCTGTGCAGGGCCTGGGCTTGGACTTGCATGATCCTTGTGGGTCCTTTCCAACTCAGGATAGTCCATACAGACATGATCCATCCTTCCATGATGATCCATTATACGATCACTGGTTGGAAAGGTGATCTGCCCATGCCAGAAATGCTCTGAGCAATCCAGCCAAGGCAGTTGTGTACAGAAAAAAAAACAGATTCTGATGAAAATGTGACAGTGACCGTGTGTCAGGCCTTAGATAAGATTTACGTGTTTCATGTGATTCCCTAACGTTTGCTTTTCCATTTCTTCCTAGTCTGCTGACCTGCAGGATGTGATGTTCACAGCCCTGGTGAAAGACAGGCCCAAATTTGTCCGGCTCTTCCTGGAAAATGGCTTGAATCTGCGAAAGTTCCTCACCACCGAGGTCCTGAGGGAGCTGTACACCAACAACTTCAGCAGCCTGGTGTTCAAGAACCTGCAGATTGCCAAGAACTCCTATAATGACGCGCTCCTCACCTTCGTGTGGAAGATGGTAGAGGATTTCCGGAGAGGTTTCAAAAGAGATTACAAAAACAGCAAGGATGAAATGGAGATACAGCTGTCAGTGAGTGATGAGCAGTTTGAGCCTGCTGGGAATGAGGCTATTGGGACTGCAGGGCTTAAAGCAGGAAGTGCCTTTTACACAAATACTCTAATGCCAGCTTCAGGAAAAACAGGGGAGGCTGATTCTTCCTTGTCACATACAAGGCTTTAATAGAAATATAAAATATAACCTAACTCATAGTAGTGTGTGACAACTGGCAGAGAGTTGAGAGAGGGGATTGGTGGGGTGGGGCTGTGTGGGCCCGACTTTCTCAGTCTGGAGGTTTTTAGCCTGCTAGTGGCTGCAGATTTCTTCCCAAGGGAAGATTTCTCAGGAGAGCTTTTTTTATTTTTTTTTCTGTGAACATTTTCTGTAAACAATCTGGTAAACAACTGTCCTTTTTCAAAACAATGTTCTGTAGCTGTATGTTTGTGTTTCTCTAATTCTACCAATGGGACTAGAGAGGTGTTGTTCCCGTTCACCAATCATGTTGAGTCTGTATTGGAACACCTTATAAAAAGTAGTAAGAATTAGACAATAAAGCCTTCATTATGGTATTTGCCTTCTGAAATTTTTGGATCTCTCATGTCAAATAGCGACAGGACTGTGAAAGGAAGAAAAATACAAAAACAGGAGACTCCTGGCTCAGATTTGTTCCAGTTGGAAACACTCGGAGAGCTTAGGTCTGAGTTCTTGCTCTCTCTTTCAGGGGGAATGTCCTATCACAAGGCACCCATTGCAAGCTCTGTTTATTTGGTCAGTTCTTCAGAACAAGAAAGAGTTGTCCAAAGTAATTTGGGAGCAAGTAAGTTGAGTTCTCCTTTACTCCCCTTTGCAGGCAGTGCAGTGGGGTTCTGTGTCTTTGATTTATTGGCCTTCAAAGGCTCCACATCCAGCTTCAAACACAAGAGGTAATTGCTGGATGACTCTCAGAAGGTTTTATATTGCCCATTTTGTGTCTGGGTATGGACTTTATACTTGGTTCCTAAGGTGGTGTGTGAGTCAGCAGTCCACATCCACTGTATGTTGTCATCTGTGCTCAAGCTGGGATGCCGAGTTCCCACCCATTCCACAGCATGGATGGGTTCTGATTCCAGGTGTTTGATTGAAATCCTGTTTGTAATTTGGATTACACAGTAATTTAATGATTGTAGAATCAAATGGTTTGTTCTGTTCTGGGAACTGTGAAGCTGCAAAACGGAGGATAATTTTTAAAGGCTTTCACCAGGTATAGTGAAAGGTGTCCCTACCTGTGGCAGGGGGTTGGGATGAGGTGGTCTTTAAGGTCCTTTTCAACTCAAATTGTTGTGGTTTCAGGATTCTCTGATGATATTTCCTTCTCAGAGGGATTTGCATGACTTTCTCTCCGCAGACCAGAGGCTGCACTTTGGCAGCCCTGGGGGCCAGTAAGCTCCTGAAAAGCATGGCCAAGGTGAAGAACGATATAAATGCTGCTGGTGAGTCCGAGGAACTCGCTAATGAGTATGAGACGAGAGCAGTAGGTAAGTGCCTGCTCTGTGAGTCCTTTAGAAATTTAGTGGGAAGGGTCAGAGGGAATTAAAAACTAGATGCACAACATTAAATACATTTTTCTTTTATGCCAACATGTGATCTTACTGCTTGGAAATTCCTTCCACACCTTTTGTTCCCAGTAGAAATGTTATGTCCTGTTGTAAGATCTTGGCTTCAAAAGTGTTGTGAAGTGGGGTTTTTTTTGTTGTTGTTGTTTGGGGTTTTTTTTTTTTTTTTTTTTTTTTTTTTTTTTGTTTTTTTTTTTCTGAGATGGAGAGTGTCTTTCATGGGGAAGAAGAGCTACTTAGCTCTACTGACAAGGCTGAAGAAGGGTGCCCACAAACAGGAAGGAGAATATGGAAAAGGCGAAACTTACCACGAGTGCTGGTAGCGTTCAGGGTTGGGAAAAACCACCCTTAATATTTGTGGGAGTACTTTTGAGGAGTGAGAACAAGTTGCAGGTAAAAAGTAGATTGTTGATTCTGTGACTTTATAAGGACCAACTCAAGGTTCTGCTGGCAATATCTTGCCTGTTTCCAGAGAATGTCTCCTATTCTACAAAGCAAAAACTGCTTAAATAGATTTTTTAAAGGCATCTACATCCCTTGAGCCTGATGATTTAGCAAGACTAAGGAGTGAACAGTGCATTTCCCAGTGAAAAAGCATGAGATTCTGACTTTTTCAACCCTACTGTTAATTTTTGACTGACTGTAATTCATTAGATCAATGCCAAATTGAATTTAAGAAAAGAGGATGAAACAAATAGGCTTACTGAGTCATTTAAGGAGAAATTCACATTTTTTACTCTATTTTTTAGTGCAAAAATAAATGCTCTCTGTGTGATGTATTGTTACAATCTTCCATCCAGACATGAATTCTGTATCCAAAATTGAAGGTGTGGGAGTAGGGTTGTAAAGGGATGCAGAGTCACTCTGCAGTGCTGAAAATGTGAAAAGGGCTCTTGTCTGTATGCTTTGATAGTACGAATATTACACGAAAGATATTTGCAACAAAGTTGGTGGGAAATTGAAGTTTGAGCTCAGTGTGGAGCTGCTTCTTTCCTCCAGAGCTTTTCACCGAGTGCTACAGCAATGACGAAGACCTGGCTGAGCAGCTGCTGACTTATTCCTGTGAAGCCTGGGGCGGGAGCAACTGTCTGGAACTAGCAGTGGAAGCCAGAGACCAGCAGTTTATTGCCCAGCCTGGTGTGCAGGTAATGGCAGTGAAAGGAAGGTGAACATGTCACTCTACCTCTTGTATGCTAACAGGAGGTTTGGCTCCTCTACCCACCCATGTAAATCAGGAGGAAAGAAATCTTGACTTGGGGCTGTAAATCATAGTAAACTGGATAATAAAGGCTGCCTGAAGTGCTTCTTGCTTTGGGCGTGCACAGTGTGGATGTAACACCCAGCTTGGATGAGCATTGCATATAATGCAGTGGTTTATGTATTTTATCAATCAGGTCGAGTCCTGCTCAGCCTTATTTTTAACTCCTCATCATATAGATGGAGGATGGCTGCCCTAAGGAGCCAGCACCCTGTTAGTGATGCAAAAAGCTTTGTTTTGTTGAAACAGAAATCCCTCGTGTTTTGATTGAAATCTCAAAGTTTGGGGTTTATTTTTACCAAATCAAATGTTCTAAAATAGCATTCTTAGGTTACTTTGTTTCTCCCCTGCAGAATTTCCTTTCCAAACAGTGGTATGGAGAAATTTCAAGAGACACTAAGAACTGGAAGATCATAATGTGCCTGTTTTTTTTCCCTTTAATAGGCTGTGGTTTCATCTCATTCAGGTAATCAACTGACGTTTCTTTAGTAGGAAAGCTTTCCAGAGGGAAAGCAAGTTAGTCAATTGTAGGATCCTAGGGCAAGCCAGGCTGGGTGGAGATGATCCAGTCCAACCCTGTGCTCAAGCAAGGTCAGCTGGAGCAAGTTGCCCAGGACTGTGTGCAGTTTTGGGTATCTCCAAGAGTCTAGACTCCACAGCCACTCTGGGGAAGCTGTTCTGGTGTGCAGTCAGTCTCAGATAAAGGTATTAAAAAGCTGAATGAGCTTTTGAGAGTTTGTATTTCACTCTGGTCTTGGATCTAAGATCACAGAATCACAGGATGGTTTGGGTTGGAAGGGACCTTAAAGCTTATCTTGTTCCAACCCCTGCTATGAACAGGGACACTTTCCACTATCCCAGGTGTCTCCAGGCCCCATCCAAGCTGGAAGATGTACCAGTTTACTGGAGTGCCTGAGGGGCAGTGGGTGCAGGATGTTTTTACCTCTAAAATAACATCCTGAGCTAGACTTCGCACTCTGCTCACACCCACTTTGAAGAACACAAATGTTTCCAAGCGTAAAAAGCTATGCTTTGAGACCTTTTCCCTCTTTTAATTCCTCAGGAAAAAGCCTGTGGAGAAGAGTAAGAAACTCTTCTTATATTATGTGTCTTTCTTCACCTCCCCCTTTGTGGTCTTCTCCTGGAACGTCATCTTCTACATTGCTTTCCTGTTGCTCTTCGCCTACGTGTTGCTTATGGATTTCCAGAAGGAACCCACGGCCCTGGAGATCATCCTTTACGTGCTGGTCTTCATTCTGCTTTGTGATGAAGTGAGACAAGTAGGCAGCGCTTGCAACCCCAGAAAGTTTAGTGTTAGAGCCACAGCCTTGTTGTGGTTTTGCCCCTCCAAGGCAGTGCAGGCTGGTGCTCAGGGTGAACCACTTCCTAGCAGAGAGGCTCAGGGCTCAGTGAGGGTTTTTTTTTCCTCTGCTGTTTAATTCCTGCTTGTGCCTCTGTAGCTGCAGTGTCTGTGCACCAAGAGGGTAAGCTGATGCCAGTGCAGATGGTCCCCAGGAATGCTTGGCTTGCCAAGGTAGTTGATAATAAAGGGTTAGATTTAGCATGTTTATCTTGGTGCATACCTTTAGATTAAGTCATTCCTTCCTTTCTTCTCTACATTCCACCCCCTTTATTTTTTATTTTACTAATAAGCCACACACCTTTATGCATTTGTATTTTGCTTTTAACAATCTATAAAGGTTTTTGGTGCTTTAGCATAGAATCAGGGACCAACTTTGGGTGACCTGTGGTGTGGGAACAGCATGTGGGGACTGCCTTTATAACCAGCCACATAGCTGGTATCTTCTTCTCACTTCACATGAAATCTGGTGGGTTTTGGGCAAGCTGGTCTCTGCCAGCCTGTGGTCAGAGCAGTGGGAGGATGCTGGGGGAAGAGCAGTGGGTTTGGTGCAGTGCTGCTTTCTGACTCTTGCTGTGAGGCCTGAGTCACCTCATGAGCATTTGTGGGTGATCTGCTGGATCATCCCACCTTGCAATAATGGTTTTTACGTGAGCTCAGATGACATTTATGATGCTGCTGTTACTGTGATCTTTTTTCCCTTTTTACTAGTCAAGGTGGAACCCTGTTTATGGCAACTTTAATTGCTAAGAAAATGGGGGAAAAGTAAAAGACTTTTTTGACATGAAAACACTAATGGAGTGTTTGTTTCTGCTGATTTAGGTTCTGGTGTCTCTGGACCTGTCCTTGCACATCCTGTGTATACCCAGCAAAAGTCCTGGGGAAAATCTTAGGGATAGAAACCTTATTTCTTAACAATGTCCCTTTTTCTTACTACCCTGAGCAGGTAGAACTGCTGCAATTCCCATTAGAAACTTGTGGCCAGACTGTACCAATTTGGCAGTGGAGGTAGCTAAAACAGAGACTTTATTGAAAATTTAAAGTTCTCTCAAGCCAGTGTTCTGGCTGTAGAGCTGTTTTCCTGAGGAGGAGTAATGGAGCAGAGAGCAGAGCAGTGTTCCAGTCATCTGAACTTCTCAGGGAAGTTCCTTCCTGGCTTCCCCTGAGATAGACCATGTGTGCCTTGCTCTCACTCTGCATCAAAATTGTGTCTGTGTCCTTTATAATTAAAGAGAAAAACAAGAGAGGTGTATCTCAGATTTTGTTTTCACATCTGAGGCAAAGTAAGAGCAGCTTGCCTGGGGTCCCACTGTAGCTGCTGCAGTCGGATAACCAGTTCTCGGGAGAAATCAGCTCTTGGTCAGGAGCAATCTCTGAACTGTCAGCCACTGGCTCAGCCTGCTTTCACTTCTGGTGGTCCCAGGGATTTGTAAGTAGCTGGAGCTGCTCCCAGTCCCATTTAGAGCTGTCGTGGCTGTAGTGAAATCGGAGAGGCCTTTTCCCTGCTGTGTCCTTAGCCACACGGAGGTAGCCTCCAGCCAGGTGAGTGGGTAGACTGGTGGGATGTGAAGGAAAGCCCTATGTGCACAGAACCTCTGTACACTTCACCTCTCAGCAGTGGGAGCTGCTTGGAATTCAGAGGAGTGACCTGCACTTCAGTCCCAGGTGTTTGATTTAGGGAGCTACTGGGCAGAGACAGCACCTAGGAGAAAATTCCCTTTGACTTCTGTTTCCCATAGAAAGTACTAAGGACAGAATTATCTTCCCTGGATTTGCCATTTAGAGATTCACTGAGCAGTACTCTCCAAAGCTTTGATTTTGTCAACAAAAGTTGAAATTCAAAAGAATAATTATTGGGGATACAGTTTATTTCTCCAGGCCTGGCAAAGGTTTGTCCTGATTAAGCTGCTTGTCCTTCTAAGTCACCTCCAAAGTGACTCCAGAAGTCGGTTCTTGCACAGACTTTGGATCACAGGCTGCACACAGTCAGAGGCTGCTGTGCCAGTCAGTTTGGGAATGAGCAGGGATTTTCACTAGATTTCAATTCAGAAATAGAGAGCTGTGTAATTAAAAGAATAAATTAAATCTGCGCTTTGGATCCAAAGCATGTGCATGCAGCCCGGGGACAGGTTAGTGCATGAGCTCTGTGAAGGGAGAAGAAGGCAGGATGCATCAGCTTCCCCTAAACTGTGACGCCGCCCACCCCCCACCCACCCCCCCCCGCAGTGTTTCCTGGGTCTCACCAGGACCCAAAAAAACCAGGTTGCCAGTAACTTGTGGCATTGCTGGATACATTAAACCCCTCTTTCTGGGGAAATTGAAAGCCACCTCAACTCTGGTGTTACCTATTGTGTGACAGAAAGTTAATTGGACAAGGAAACTGTGCTGTGTGGGGGTTACTTTCTGTTCTTTTTCCTTCCCAGTGGTACATGAATGGCAGCAAGTATTTCTCAGACCTGTGGAACGTTATGGATACCCTTGCAATATTCTACTTCATAGCAGGGATTGTGTTTAGGTGAGTACTGCTTTCTCTTGTGTCCATGTTATAGCTTTGCTTCCTTGGTGGGTTTTGTCTACAACCAGTAATGAAATTTTGGGGAGCAATGTGTTCATGAAATTCCCCTTATGAAGGTCCTGAAATGTTGGCTTTAAAAAAAAAAAAAAACCAAAAAAACAAAAGTCAGGAGATCTTTAGGGTTTTCTGTGGTCCTGTTACTGACTGTAGTACTGACTGTAGTATGGCCACCTGGGCTTTGTGTTATATATAAGAGGACTGTGATTGTCCCTACAACAGCCTAACAATGTCATTGTCTCCCAGAAGCTGTTGTACATGATGGGGTGAGTTACAAGCCATAGCAAGGAAGTGATTGAAAAAAAAATTTCCAAAGCAATTGTTCAGTCGTGTCTAACTCAGTCCTTGTTGCCTCAGTGCAGTGGAGCAGTTGTTGCACTGTGGTGGTTTGGGAGGGCTGTGGGAGTAGCTCCAGGTACAAGTTCCTTTGCTGTTGACAGCTTTTAGGGTAAGAGAAAAAGTGCAGAGATGATGCATGTCAGGAAGAAAGGGTGTAAATAAGGTGTGTATTAACCATCTGTCCCCTGTCATTGGATGGGGGAGGCCATGGGGCCCTAGACAGCTGTGCTCTGCTTTCAAGTTACTTGCTTTCTGCTCTCCATTTCAATGTTTCAGTGTGTTCTTACCTGATTTCTCCATGATTCACCCAAGGCTTCTTTTTGTTTTCTTTTGCTGTCTCCATCAGGCTTCACTCTGATGAAAGCTCTTGGTATTCCGGGAGAGTAATTTTCTGTTTGGACTACATAGTTTTTACCTTGAGGCTCATCCATATTTTCACAGTTAGCAGGAATCTAGGACCCAAAATTATTATGCTGCAGAGGATGGTAAGATTCTGGCAGCTATTCAAGAGAGTCTAAATAAATGATGTGGCACTTTTTTTTCCCCTCCCCCTTTAAGAATGAAATTCCCATGTTCTGATGATGGCAGCAAGTTAAATCTGCTAAACAGGATGAATTAAGATTTAAATTGGACCTAATTAAGGGCAGGGCATCTTTCTGTGTCAAGGGAAAGAATAATGGTCAGGTTGAAGAGCAACAGAGGAAATTTGTTTCTTGGTAGCTTTTTGTTTTCCATGCCTCAAATGTTTCAGTGGTATTTCTATTGCTCCCATGAGTGTCCCCCAAACAAGACAGGGATGATACAGAGGGTACCAGGAGGAGGATTTTGGTCCTCCACTGCATCAATTACACGAGTACCTGAGGAACAGGGTGGTGAGGGCCTCTCATGCAGTGCTAGAAATTCATGAAACCATTGGCCGGAGTGTCTGGGCTGTAAATGCTAGTTGGAAGCCATCCAGAGTGGCATTTTGAGAGGCTTTTTCACCTCCCAGGGGGTGAGGTGAGCCACAGTCCTTTTACCTGGTTCTGGCTTTTGTGGAGCCTGTCTGAAGCCAGGGGGATATCCTGTATTCTGAAACATGCCTTGCTTTTACGGTTGCATAAATATTTTTGGAGTTCTCTGAATGGAAGTGCTCAGTTATTACTGTGCATGTTGATGAAATTAGGAGCAGAAAGCCATCCATGTCTGGCTTGCAGCAGACCTGCAGTGGGGCACTGACTGATGCCTGTTGTCCTTTTGCAGATGATAGATGTCTTTTTCTTCCTCTTCCTCTTTGCCGTGTGGATGGTGGCCTTCGGTGTGGCCAGGCAAGGCATCCTGAGGAAGAATGAGCACCGCTGGGAGTGGATCTTCCGCTCGGTCATCTACGAGCCCTACCTGGCCATGTTTGGCCAGTACCCTGATGATATTGATGGTATTTGTCTCCTGGGTGGGGAGGCAGGACCTGGGGCTGGGCCCAGCAGGACAAGGAGCTCACTGTTGGCTCTCCCTCTCTGAGGTACCACCTACAACTTCGACCGCTGTACTTTTTCTGGGAATGAGTCCAAGCCCCTGTGTGTGGAGTTGGATGCCAACAACCAGCCCCGCTTCCCGGAGTGGATCACCATTCCTCTTGTGTGCATTTACATGCTCTCCACCAACATCCTCCTTGTGAACCTGCTCGTGGCCATGTTTGGGTGCGTAACAAAGGAGTGATGGCTTCCTGGTCATCCCTGTTCTGACATACCTCTGGGAAAAGGAGTGCAGTGCTGGAAAACAGCAAGAAGCCAGCCCTTGCCTTTACATCTGTCACAGCAGCCTGGGGAGGGATTGCTGCCTGTCCTTTGCCTCCACCTCTAAGCATCCTCTGCACGATGGGTGTGGTGCAAACCCCCATGGGTCACAGGGGGTGATGTGGGTCAGGGCCTTACCAGGTGTGAGTTGCTGCCCAAGTGGCCTTGCTAGAGTGAACAAATGAGTTATTGTCATTCTTCAGGACACTGGTTTTATTAACCTGAACTCTGCTGTGTGGCGAGGATGGGTCTGGTGCTGCTTCGATGGACCTGCCATTTATTGTTCTGACTTAGACCACAGGCAGTGGGCCATATCCCTATGGGACATGCAAAAGGACTTGGTCTTGAGAAGTGCCATTACTTCTAGACCAGCAAGGGCAGGGAAGATCTTCATCAGCTTCTTCCAGAAATCTTTGTTGCATCCACTGCAAGCTGTGACACGGAGTTGATTTAATCATGGGAAGTCCTTCATGTCAGACTTTGGAGTGTGTTGCCTTTGTGTCTTACTTGGGAATGCAGCTGGATTAGTGTTGTGGCTCTGTTCCCATTCCCAGCCCTGCTCCTTTTCTGCTTTACTCTCACTCACAATGTAACAAGACTACTCAAAACCTCTGGCCACCGTTCTTGAGGACCACTTGGTTTATTTTTGTGTTTTGGTGGTGCCTTGGCAGGAAGTTGCTTTGGCAGCAAGAGTATTGACAGGACTCTTGGTGCTGCTCAGGAGGCTCTCTCATCTGAACACTGCCAGTGTTTCCTGGCCTGAGATGAGATGATTGAGTGTGACAAGTTGGGAATGCCTCAGATTTAGGTTCTGCTCTCCCCTCAGTTCTGAACCTTTCTCCCCAGGCTGACCTGGACTCTAAAGACAGTCAGAAGTGTTATTTTTGGCAAGGCACTCAGGATGGGTACAGCATATCTATGTTTGGGGACAGACAAGCATGATCATCATACTCCCTAGAAGGGGTGCAAGTACCTCACAATAATGAGGGAAAGTGTAATAATAAGCCAGCTCTACCCTAAAAACCTTCAATATTTGCCAGAACACTTACTTTAACAGCACCTAATGGTAAATGTTCTAGTTTATGCTGTTATGCCAGTAAAAAACCCTCTAGTTTTTGCCAGCTGTATTTATCTTTTAAACAAAAAGAGACTTTCCACCAGGTGAAGGTTTTCAGCTCTCTCATGTAAAGTTCCATTAAGCTCTCAGCAGAGGCATTTTGGGAGCATCCATCTCCCATTTAATGTCACAATGAAAGGTCTTGCAGCCTGGGAGCTGCTTGCTCCTGTGGTTGTTTCTTTGCTGGCTTGATACAGTGCTTTGTGCTGCGGGTTTGATCCATGCCTGCAGTGTCCTTAATACCTCTACTAAAAATCTCAGAAGCTTTTGAATTTTTTGGTTAGTCTTCTAGTTTTAGGTTTGTTTTTGTTTTTTTTTTTTTCCCCTAAGAAAGGAGTTACCTGTTCAATTAACAAGACACAGTATCTTGTGAAGAAGCTTCCTTTTCTCATGTGTCTAGGCTAGAAGAAGATTGCTTAGAGCATGTAGAGTATTTTCTTCCTATTCAGACTTCTTCCAGTTTATTTGTAACTTCAGGGTTTGTTTTTTTTTTCCTACTGTCTTAGTTGCTCCCATTTGCAAATTACTCTCTAAGAAGGAGAACAAACTAAATAACCTAGTCAATAAAAATTGCCACCTTCAGACTGACTGGGCCCCTAACATCAGAAGGACTTGGAGCTGCTGGAATGAGTCCAGAGGAGATGCTCCAAGGGCTGGAGCCCCTCTGCTCTGGAGCCAGACTGGGAGAGCTGGGGGTGTTCACCTGGAGAAGAGAAGGCTCCAGGGAGAGCTCAGAGCCCCTTCCAGAGCCTAAATGGGCTCCAGGGGAGCTGAAGAGGGACTTGGGAAAGGGATGGAGGGACAGGACACAGGGAATGGCTTCCCACTGCCACAGGGCAGGGCTGGATGGGATATTGGGAAGGAATTTGGAAGGAAGCTCCCTGTGAGGGTGGGGAGGCCCTGGCACAGGGTGCCCAGAGAAGCTGTGGCTGCCCCTGGATCCTTGATGTGTCCAAGGCCAGGTTGGACATTGTGGCTCAGAACAACCTGGAAGCTGTCCCTGCCCATGGCAGGGGGTGGGATGGGCTGGGCTTAAGGTGTCTTCCAAGCCAAACCACTCTGGGATTCTGTGACTGTAAAACCGTGCCCTGGTACAGTAGAGGAATGCTCTGTTCTTGGCTCTGATGCTGCTCTTCAGTGAACAACTAATCCTGGGTATGGTCTCTTTCTCATTAGTTACACTGTTGGATCAGTGCAAGAGAACAATGACCAGGTGTGGAAGTTCCAGCGTTTTTTCCTGGTCCAGGAATACTGCAGCCGCCTCACCATCCCCTTCCCCTTTGTCATCTTTGCCTACATCTTCATGGTGATGAGGAAATGCTTCAAGTGCTGCTGTAACAAAGAAAGCAAAGAGCCATCGATTTGTTGTGAGTTGGATTTTTCCTTGTTGCCCCCAAGTCATCTCTGCAGCAAGTGCATTGCCATTCCTCCATGGCACCCTGTGCTTATTCCAGGCATTTTGTGCTGTGCTGGGAAATTTCCAAGGGCAGTGTAGACCTCTGTCATGCAAATCCACTATGCTGCTGGGAATCTCTTCAGTAAGATTCAGGTTTTCAAGTGAGATTTATCCAGTGCTCTCTTGTCCAAGCCATTTTGATGTAGAATTGCCTGTGTGTGTGTAAATCAATTAAGACTTCAGATTAATCCTAACTCTTTAGGGCTGCCTGTGCTGTTTCCCAGCTTTGCTACGTTGTGGGTTAGGCTTTTTTTGTAATTCATTCTGCTTGCTAGGGAGTGACTGAAGGGGAATAAGCAGTTTCCTGGCCCTCTGGATGTAACCAAATGAGCAAACAACCTCAAAGATTGGCAAGTCAGTTCTTGAGCTATTATCTCCTTTAATTTCACTTTCAGAGAATACAGACAGGAATTGTTTTAACAAGTTTTCCCCCAAGGTGATGAACCCCATAACTTCTGAGGGTCCAGCCCTGCTTAGACTTGGCCATAAATAATAGCGAGACAGGCATGGTCAAGAGTGTCTGTAAAAATCAAAAGGGTTTAATAAGATAACTGAAATAATACAAAACAATACTTATCTAAGCTGTGCACAGTGTAGGGAAAGATCCTACACCTGCTACAATACCTTGAGAATGCCCTTTGGTCCCTTTGTTCTGTCTCCTTTTCTGCCCAATGATTGAGGATGAACTTACTTGAAAACTTCCAGTAGGAAGGCATGCAGGTTTTGATGAAGAGGTAAGGTCCAACAGGTGCTCCTCTCTTGGCATTGATCCAATTACAAAGAGCCATACATAGAACTTTCTAGTTAAACATCCTGAAAAGTCAAGAGGTAAACTGAAACCTTTTTCCTAACACAGAAATACCCACTTAGTGTGGGGGGTGCATTACTACATTCCCCCCAACCTCCAGCAAAGGTAGTGTTTTCTCGGCTGGAAGAGCATAAGTTGAGCCACTTGGCAGGCTTGTTCCCGTCCTTCAGCAACCTGCCTGTTGCCCTGCGGCAGAAGCTGGATTTGTTACCAGTTTAGGAGGAAGATCCTGCTTTGGGGTATAAAATCGCTTAGGACTAAATCATTTGTGCTGTCCAAATCACTGAGTGGATTCCTTTCCGGGTGAAACTGTTTTATGGCAGATAATCCTGCTCAAATGATGCACAGTTGATGTTGCAGCTCTGAAAGAATGTGAGAGTTAGAGTCAGAAAATGATGGTGGATTTGCTGACGATAGGAACTTAGAACTGCATAGAGGAAGCATATTGATGTATTGACTCTTATAAAATCCTGCCTTCCCCATTTAACTCTTATGGAAACAGTTGGGATTTGCATGCTTAAATTCTTCTTGGAATATGGGAGAACAGCCAAGGGCTGTGTGAGGTTAGAGGAGCACTGGGTAGAAGCAAGGCATCTTCAGCCATTTGCCAGCTCTGGGCTTCTTTTGTCTCAGTTAATTTTTTATTTTTTTTTTTAATTTAAACCCCTGTGGTTTATGCTGTCCTCTAGGAACATGATAAAATGCTGGAGGACCTTAAAGCCTCAAAGTGGGCTCCTCTGAATCAACTCTTGAATTTACAGCACCACCAGAAAATGCTTTGTAGAGAAGGCAATTCTTCATCATTCTGGAGTGCTTCAGTTCAATGAAAAATCTTCCATCGTGGTTCTTAAAAGTGTTACTCTTAATGATCCGATATGGGATAATGTAGAAACAAATGGAGAGCCCAAACCCTGGTGGGAACTTGCTGGAATGTCCTGTACCTGTTGTAGCAAAGGCACTTGTGCTAACCAAGACTCATGAAGTCCAGAAAGACTTTTGGAGCTTGTAATGGAGGGGCGGGGGGGCGGTGTGTTCTGTGTTTGTATGGGGGCTTTATATTTGCTCATATTTTGTATTTTTAAGTGACTCTGGCTGCTAGGAGCATTCAGTGAAAGGGATTAGTGTCACATCTGTTAAAGCTGAGTCACAGGTGGGCAGAGGGGCTGCGAGCACTCAGGATGTGGAGAAGGGAATCATTAACCTCTGAATGCACACACTGACCCAGCCTTTGCATCTTGATTTTGGAAAGACAAACTAAGTATTTTTTTTGTCAAATACATTTCCCAGGCTCAAGAAATGAGGACAATGAAATCCTGGCATGGGAAGCTGTCATGAAGGAAAATTACCTCGTCAAAATCAATACAAAAGCAAGTGATTCCTCAGAAGAGTAAGTCTGCCCGTCTTTGTCTACATTCTCTTAATTCTCTCTTCAACATTTCTAGTGAAGGCAAGTCTTCAACAGCTCTAAATGTTTACAAACTAATGAATAAGTAAATAAACTCAGTATAAATGTGCTTTTTATTTCTAAAGTGAATGGTGCTTTTTTGTCTGCTGCAGACAGGATCATGTCCTCCCATGGTGTTTTGAGATCTCAACATGGGAAGCAGTGCTACAGCTGACTCTTCTTGTAGCATTAGTTTAGGTTGGATATTAGGAAAAAGTTCTTTATGGAAAGGGTTGTCTAGCCCTGGAACATCTGCCCCAAGCACCCCCATCTCAGGGTGGGCATTTAAAAGCCTCTGGAGGTGGCATGTGGGGACACAATTTAGTGGTGGAATTAGCAGTGCTGGGTGAGCGGCTGGACTGATCTTTTCCAACCCTATGATTATGCTGTTAGCAGAGAATGTTTACCATTAGCCTTGGAATCTCAGACATTCCTACAGTGGTAGTCCATTTGGAGATCTGTACTTGGTAGCATGAGTAGGGAAGTCCTCTGAGGAGGAGAGGAAGAGGCTTTGGAATTATGGTATTTGAAGCTGGGAGATTTAGACTTGGATGGTTCTTTGACTGCTAGCTCATGAAAACATTATCTTTGGGATCAGTCTTACTGTTTTCAGAGTAATAGTGTAAAAGAAAAAAGAAACAGCGAGAAAACAGAACACTGCTGGAGAACAAAGCCTTCTCTGTACGATTGCTTAACTTAGCTAACTTCTGACAGCTTGAGTATTTCCCTTAATCAGAGAGAGCTGATAGGAATGGGCAAGAAAAAACAGACCCTTCCATATCCCTGGACATGAACATTGCTGTCCACAAATAAGTGTTTGGGTTAAGACTGCCCAGAGACACGCAGCATTGGATAAGAAGCCAAACAAATACCAAAAAACCTCCTTGGTACTGGAAGCAAAAGTGTTGAGAAGAAAAATGGAATAGTATCCTGCTAATAAAAATTCATGTGTTAGTTCATTTACTTGTACTAAAAAAGATGCCAATCATGTACAGCCCTGCTGCCTCCCTGGGAGGCTGGAACAGTGTGGGGGGGTTGGGGTGTGGTAAATAGCCAAGTTTCCCTTGGTGTCCCGACTGATCCCTTTGTTCTGTGTTATCCTTCTGCTCCTAGGATGGTGCATCGGTTTAGACAGCTGGATGCAAAGGTACTTCTGTCTCAGATTGCTCTGGGGAATGTGATTCTCTCTGTGAAAGCAGGGGCTGTACCATGGTGGAAAAATGATCCTCCCAGAGTTATGTGCAGTCTTTGTCACTGTCACCATTTTAATTGGGCTTTTTTACCCTGCTGCTTGGATTCCATAGATAGGAATGCAGGGTGTGTAGTGATTAGTACAGAAGGAATGGTTTTGAACTGAGAGCAGGGTTAGATGGGATAATGGGAATAAATTCTTGGCTGTGAGGGTGGGGAGGCCCTGGCACAGGGTGCCCAGAGAAGCTGTGGCTGCCCCTGGATCCCTGGCAGTGTCCCAGGCCAGGTTGGACATTGGGGCTTGGAGCAGCCTGTGTCCCTGCCCACAGCAGGAGTGGAGTTGTAAGGTCCCTTCCAAGCCACAAGACCTTCACACTGAGGTGGAAAACAATGCAGAAAGACACTTGCTTAGCACTGGAGAAGTGTTTCACAGTATTCCTTATGGGATGGGATGGAATAGAAGTAATTTCCATCTTAGAGTAAAACTGCAGCATTTGGCTGTGTAACAGGCCCAGGAAACACAGATGGGAAGAAGGGGTGTCACACACTTGAAACATCTCCTTCCCAAAGGTGTCAAGTCTGGATTCTGGGGCTGTAGGGGAAACGAAGCAATATAAAGTTACTAATCTACCAGAGAGCACATTATGAGAATTGTCGTACAAATAATCTTTTTATGACTGTGATGCTTAAAAGACCTTCACAATGGGTATTTTCTGAGGCTTGACTGAATTACATATTTGGCCTCTGAAGTGGGGAGTGGCTTTGTTATGAAGAAGAGACTTTTGAGAAGCTCACAGGTGCAAAGACCCACATATACTTCAGCGTAAGTATTTTGAGTGCTGTCAAATAATTTAGATTGCAAAATAACAGCTGGCTTCCCAGACTGAAAGGGAAATGATAAGCGAGTCTGTGGCTAGTGATACTGCTCTTGAAACTGAAAGGAGATCTGCTAACCTTAATTTTCTCCTGAAAATAAATAGCCATCTCTTGCTTTTCTCTTCTGGTAACTGCTGGTTAACTTGCTGAAATAGAGAGGCATCAGGGCTTGCTGCATTAATTGCCATGATGAACTCTGTAATTGGTGAGCACTCTTGGATTTGGTGTAATATTTGAAGAGGCAATTACTTGTTACTTATGTTACTCATCAGCATTGCTTTCCTTCAGCTAGATGAACTTTACAAAAATAACCACCTTCTTCTTCTTCTTCTTTTTAAGCTCTCTGATTTGAAAGGCCTTCTGAAAGAGATTTCCAGTAAAATTAAATGAGTGCAGCTGAAATCCAAGAGCAGCTACTGGAGCAGAGTAAGCCCTCTTTTAATCCATTCTCTGACTTGAAAAAGTTACCAGCATTTCTGGTGTTACATCAGTATGTCTTTGAAAGAACAGTTAGTATTAATTGTTGATGCTTGTATTCGTATTGTCTGGTATTGTCTGGGAAGGAAAGGAGACCTGAATTCTCTTCCTGATTTGTGCTTTTCTTTCTGAAAAAACGTAATTTTCCATCTGAGGTTTCTATCAATTTTTGGCATGGTTTAAAATATCTTGTTTTGCTCGCTTGTGCCTTTGAAGAATGGTGACTAACCCGAGGTCATTATAGTTGTCTTTGTGTTGGAGGCCCTCTAGAAAATGAGGAGCTGCTGGGCTGGATCCCTTTACCTTGGCACCTTTTAACTCTGAAGAACAGGCAACCCAAATAGAAAAGAGAGAAGTGAGGGCAGGAATGTTTATTTTTCCACTGTTAAAGTGGGGCATTAGGCTGGATTGCTGTACTCCTCCTGTGTTGTGAACAATAAGCTGTAGTGTGAAGAGCTGACCCAAAGCCTCTGCTCCAGCTGAGTGTCTGGTCCTGAGCCTTGTGCCTCTTGCCTCTAGTTTGGAGGAAGAATTGGCTTGGAGCCAAAAGGCAATTGGGATGTGAAAGGCAGACAGAATGCTATGGACAGAGAGAACATTCATCTTTAGAGACAGCAGGTTAAGAAGTGTAACTGTTGAATGGGATAATCTGGAATAACTTGATCAGCCTGGGCATTAGGGCCTGGCCCCTTCTTCCACAGAGAGCTTTTGTCTGAGAGAACTTAAACTGTGCCAAACATTCCTCAGTCAGCTCACCATTTTCCTGGGAGAACTGCATATTCGCTGGACCTGAGTTCCATTTAGTCATGAATTTGCAACCACCTAATTAAATCCACAAGGATCACAAGTTCCTGGGCTGGTTCTAGGATGTGCTGGACTCCCAAGTTGGCTGAAAAATAGGCTGTAGAATAGTGGAACTCTGGAGGCCGTTTAGTCCAATGCTGCTCAAACAGCTCCAGCTCAGATCAAAGGGAGCTGCAGTGTGGCTGGAAAACAGGTTGTAATTAGAAACAGTGGGGCAGCTTTGGGGACAGGGGACAGCACAGCTTATGATGGAGCTTGTGGAAAGGGACCTCTTATTATAGATCCTAGAATGCAAGACCGGTGTGGGTTGGAAGGGACACTTAAAGGTCATCCAGCTCCACCCTCTGCCATCGGCAGGGACACTCTCCCCTGGACAAAGCATCCAGTCACCTGAGCTGATGTGGTGAGGATGAAAGCAAAGCCTTGAGGTCTACTTTCCAGTTCTTTCTGTTGCTCACACAGGTACCAGTTCTTGAAGAATGATTGCTTGGAGCTGGCAGTAACCCCCAAGCAGGCGGTAATGGAAGCACCAGAGTGTCAGTGTCTGAGCAGGAGTCGGCAGGATTTTCTTGCTGTTTTTATTTTTGTTGATCAAACAGCCCTTTCTGCTTGTTGCAAAGCTGTGGTGAAACATGATATGCCTGCTGATCTCCTGGCATGATTCCTGCATTACCAAAATCTTTTTCTCATCTGCCCTAATGTCGAGTAGCAGCAATTAGTCCTTGTAAGCTGCTGTTGCCAAGCGCTCCAAATTTCTAAGAGTTCTGCTGCTGTTGCCAAAATCCCTTTGCTTTTCCATTTCCCTCAGAGAGGCCTGTGCAAGGGTTTCCTTCAGGCACTAATTGCTTGTCTGAATGAATCCATCTCCCTTCCCTATCCATCCTGTAGTAGCCAGATCTCACTTGTTCCTTGCACTGGCTGTCTGTCAGACCTGCTGGGGTCTGGAATGCTGGCGTGCCAGAATGCAGCAGATTGCAGCATCATCCTCCCCTAGGAAAGCCTTTGGTCCAACCCTGCAATCGTATTTCAGACTGTTCATGCACATTGTGGACTTCTTCCCACTCTACCTGGAACCGTGCAGAAATTCAGCTATTATAGCCCTGCATGGGAGGGACTTTAATTCATCTAGGAAGAGTTTTCAAAGGCCTTGTGTGCAATCCTTGCTTAGTTTCTTTAGTGAAAATTTGTATCCTGGGAATGTTGGAATTCATTTGATGTTTCCATGATGTGTTTGCTGATGTTTGCACTTGGAAATGGAGAAGAGATTGTTGAAAGCTTTAAATAAAGTAATGCTTGATATGGTGAGGCGGCCCTTTGTGCTTTCTGTCTAAAATAGCAGCTGAATTTTGTCACATTTTGTGTGGTATAACTGAGGGCACAGTCAACTGAAGGCACTGCAAACGGCAAAGCCATGTATCAGTCTTTATTCCCAGTGTCAAGGAATCATGGAATTTTACAGACTCTCCAGAGCAGAAAGGCCCTGCAAGCCCCTGGCCCTGCACAGACACCCCAACAGTCCCACCCTGTGCATCCCTGGGAGCTCCTTGGGCTCTGTCAGCCTGGGTCTGTGCCCATTCCCTGGGGAGCCTGGGCAGTAGTGCTCCAGCAGTCTCTGGGAGAAGAACCTTTTCCTGATCTCCAGCCTGAGCCTGTCCTGAAACAGCTCCAGCCACTCCCGTGGATGCTGTCCCTGGCCACAGAGAGGAGAGATTGGAGCTGTCCTTCTGGAGGAAGATGCAGGCCATGCTGAGATTGTCTCCCTCTCTCTCCTCCTCCTCTTCTCCAATGGTAGGGAGGGGCTGCTTGAAGCAGTCTGATGCTGGGACGTGGGGTACCGAAAGGCCATAGAAAGCCCTCCGGGTCCTCCCATTGTCTCCCAGCAAGTACATCCATCCGTAACAAGTTGTCTGGGAT
>WEIU01020939.1:1312-15912 GCA_013389925.1 Aegithalos caudatus
CAGAGACAGTACCTCACGAAAGTTCTGGCATCCCTGCTGTGCTTCTCAGTCTTTTGATATCAAAACCCTTGCACTCCACCTCCTTCCTTCTTATTCCTTAACCACTGCTCTGGGATCAAAGACTATTAGAGAGATTTACACATCTAAGCATATCTAATTTCCTGCACTTGTCAATGAAGCTACAGGTCAATACAGATGATGGTGATATAGACAGTGCAATAAATGGAGTCCAGAATTCCCTATTGGTCAATTTTTCTCAGCAGCACGTATGGATATCCTTTAGGGAAATCCTAGCCACAAGCATTCCAGCCTCCATGGACTAGAGATTGATATTGACAGTAGTGAGATCCTGAGTTGCAGACATGATAGTTCAAGTGCTTTAATTAGGAGCTGAAACCCACACCTACAGATTTAGTATGTGAGCAGCTTATTCTGCACTTTGCAAAGCAAGGGGAGCACAGCAATGCGTAGGTAAAGAGTGCTCAACATGTCTTTGCTCCTGAGCTGAGAAGCCATGCCAGTAACACCACTCCAACTCTACCCAAGTGATTACAGGAGAAGGGCAGAGAATGAGAGATGTAAGCAGTAAGGGAAGAAAGGCATGATGCTGGGGAGAGCAGGAGAGTAACAGAAAGCTCAACCACAGTGACAGTCCTGACACACAGTATCTTCAATATCAGCCTGCATTTACAACAGTTGCATTATCACAGTATCATTTCCTGCCCTTTTTCGTGGGAACACATGAGGATTTATGCTTATCTAATATACTTTTATCAGATTTAATGCTTTTGGCTTCTTAGGTAGCTTTCTTAATACGTTGTAAAACAATGTTCAGTTATGTTATCTTGGGACTCTTAACACTGTCAAAGTACAAAAAGGCTGTCCTGTATCTGAGGTGTTCTCCACTGAGGCCTGGAAATCTCATCAGGATGTTTTTAACCTCAATTTAAAAACAGTTCAGATGGTAACATACACATGCAGTACTAAAACCATATTATTAAACTATTACTTAACAACACCATAATTATCTTTAAAATCTAATTTTAATAACAAAGTATTTCCAACTTGATTCCATATAAAAATACCAAGCCTTATTTCATAAAAGATCATTTGAATAGGCACTTGGCATCACATTTGCTTATTTATTCATGTATTTAATGTGGTACATCTCCCTCTTCTATCCACTTAAATAAAAAGACTAGCTGAAGATATAATTTTTCATTGAGGTATTTACTGGGAGTAGGTGACTTTTCATAGTAATTTAAAAATGTTACTGGTAGCCTTTTAAGAGCTACTTAAAATGAAAGTCTGCAATTACTATGGTATTTGTATTTCATAATGACTTCATATTCTACTACACAGCAAATTAATTTTAAAAAGGGTATATGCAGTCTGACTAAGATAATACAGGCAGTGAAAAATTGGCTAAATATAAAAACCAATTCATTTAGAAGAAAAGTTCCAAACAGTGTAATTTGGAATGTTCCAAGCAACCTAGTGGACCTGACTAAAAGAAGAATAAAAATTAGGAAAGGGAAAGAATAAATCCATTTAATGCTGCTGCATGCTGAACATACTGAGTTGTTTTGACTTGGTCTTTAGAACTCTTAAACCTTCTATTTTGTTCTCTGACAGAGTGTTGATAAGACCTCAAGAGCATAGGAACAATGATGGCAAGCAAGGACTTTTAGCTCACACTAATTTTCTTCTGAACTATTTTTAGGGCACAGTTTTGCCAAGTTTCCTTTCAAATCTGGGATTTAGATTCAGTTGCTTCAGTAGTAACAGAGGAGTTCTATGCAAATAAAGCATCAATTAACCTGCTTTGTGGTTGCTGATTCAAAATAAAGCAAATTAAGGAAACACTTAGATGTGTGCCTGCCATCCCTTCCCCTTCCTATCACATACTGGCATAAAGTAGAATATAATGTCAAACTAGACTAGGAAAAGATCCTGCCAGAAATATGATAACAATTGTGTGCTGTCTGGGAGACAGACTGAGTAAATTGGCCTTCTGTGACATTATGCTCATATATAATGGTAAATTAATGTTGGCACTGCTCTTGGCTGTCTGCATTCACACCCAGAAATGTGGAATTCATTTAATTGGATGAATTTCAAGTAATACTGGAAACTTCTGCCAATAACCAAATTGAATCTTCCCAGAATTAGAAAGATACAGACCATTCCTGCAGAGAAGTGTTGAAAGGTGTGACAGACAATTGCTGACCCAAGCTAAAATGAGTATATGTTTCAGATTGAAAGGCAGAGCTACTCAATAGCTCAACTATATAAAATCTCTGTGTATCTCTGTTTTAGGATAAGTGCCTAATTAAAGAAGTGTTTCCCTTATGATTTATACTAGCATGACTAACACCCTAGAAACTTTTCTGTCCCAAAAAAATGTTGAATTAAACTATGGCAGTGCCTTTCTGTTAAGAGTTACCTACATTGTAGCTTTTTAATTTATGTCAGTCATATTTCAGAATAATCTTATCAGTAACAAAATGTGATACTCTGGAGCTTACAATGCTCTGTATTTTATACTATTTTCCATTATACTGGATGAAGACAACTTTTATTAAATGAGTAATAAATTATAATATTTCTTAATATCATATGCTGATCATATTAATCTCATCATTATTCTTATTGATTAACCTTAACACTTTGTTTCTCTTTTTGGATTCCTCATTAGTATGTCAGATTCTGTTTCTCTGTTTCCCTAGTTGAGTGGCAAGGGAGATAAAATAAGATGAAATTTCAGCAGCCAGAACAACTTAGTAAATATGCTGCTTCAAACAACTCACCCGGCAGATTCAGTTTTCTCTTTTCTATATGCAGAAAAGAAATGCATTATTTATAGTAATTTCCATACCACAATTATTCTTACATAATGAAACAATATTAAAAAAAGTACAAAAGACCATGTTCATCAGATGCTTATAACTCTATTATCACAAAATTTAACTGATTTCTTTTAAATATTTTTTCCTTGATAAGAACAGATCAAACTTCTGTAGATTAGGTCCAGCCATAATAAATGCTTATTGTGTACATAGCTGACATATTAGTAAAGTTAAGAAGAAATTGTTATAATGCTTCAAGTTCATGTCACATAACACTTGTTTAAAATGCAGTGTTATCAAGACTGATCAACTACTGCATTCTAATTAAAAACAAGGAAAATTTTAAATGACAGTTCTTGTCCCTAAGCATTTTCACAACAATTTAGGTACATGTTAACTGAAAGACACTGGATATTGACTTACACATTAAAAAAAAAGGAAAAAAAAAAGGAAAAAAAAAAAGAAAAAGTTGTTTACCCATATTGGGCACAGTGACAGACCACATGCAATCTCTGAAATCAGCAATACTGAGCTGGGAAAAAACCTGAGTAGGTTGGCATGCTCTGTGCATTTCACAGGCAGAGTTAAACATAGGCAGTATAGAATCAAGGTATCTACTTTACATCAATTTACATCAATGGCAACAGATTGTTATTTTCCATTTGTACACAGTTTTGTTATGTTTATCTCCCACTGGAGTCCCATTTCTTGCCAGCTATTACCACCCTAACTCCTTCCACTAATACGGCTCTTATTTTTTGTATCTATTTCCTGTGAAATGAGTGTGTAGAACAGCCAGACTAGTATGCCCTATTTTTATTCTCTATAAAAACCAATCCTTACAGAACAGTTTTTCTTTTCTTATTATAGAAATATCTGTGCTGTGGACATCTCAGATTCTGTACAATTTTAGATTTCAGGCCACATAGGCTGGGAAATTCAGGTCACTTCTTGATCTTTATCACAAGGACAGATCCATGAGTTTTTGGACAGGATGTTCTCTCTTTCCTTGCTTGTCTAACATTTACCTTCAAAAGTTTAGGGCATGAAAAGAAGTGGAAATCCAATATCCATCATCAAGTTAAAAAAAAGCTCTGGTGTGTATTAGCTATGTATATATGTATGGGTAATTTAAAACTGCATAGATATAACCAAACTTTAGGAAGTATCATTAAGTGTTAAGGCATTTGAGACAAGTACATTTGAGACAATCAGAGGAAGAAAACTTCCTTTGCAAAACAAAACCACTTCTTCTCAGCAGGAAGTTAAAGATAGCTAGTTAATTAAAAAAAATAACTTAAAGGACAGCACAATTTCTCCTTCAAATGGCAATCATTAACAAAAAGCTTGGACTTGCATTGTGTATAGTGGGAAAATTGTGGTTGTACTGTACGGTTGCAGCACACCACATGGACTAGTGTTAAAAAAGTCTACCAGTGCTCACGCTGAGATCAACACCAACATTTAGCTTTGTAAAATAATTAAAAATTTGTAAAATCAAAGTCAGATAAAAAGCCTTTTGTGCAATTCCTACTTGTCGCAGTAGGACACAAAATAAAGATGCTGGACTCCAGTCAGCAGGCAGAAGAGAGTCAGAAGGCTTTATTTATAATTAATCCAGCCTTTTCATAACATGCAGCGCTCAAAAGGCATATTGTTGGTCCATAGGAATGACACCTCTCTCCATTGGTTAAGTAACAGAAATAGCAAACAATACCTGGGAGAGAGGTTGTTATGGGAAAGGAATATTATTTGCTTGGAAATGTTATCGGAAAAGTAGTTATTTACACAAAGTTCTTTGGGAAAAGGAAAACTTGAAAAATTTCCCTTGGGAAGAGCTAGCAATTCTCAGGCTCAGAAATATCGGGCCCACACATACTCATTTTTGTAGAGCAGAATCAAAACTGCTCAGGAAGCGAGTGCACTGTGGTCAGTGGAAGAAGGCACAAGATGCTCCCTGTTTTCACTTGTTGAACAAAATAGAGATGCTGACAGAATTTTCATTAACCAGCAAAATAAGGGAAGCTTATGGGCTAGCTTGAAGAAAATGGGTAACCTTGGGGGAAGGTTGAAGAAAATATTTTCCGGGAAATAATTTGTAATCACAGTAATGCCTGTCAGATCAGAGCCAACATTATTATATATGAGGTGATTTAGTAGCAAATGACAAGCCACGCTGACTTTACTTAAGGAGGTTTTTTTTCATAATGATATTACTTGAATACCCGTAGATATAATGAAAACACACTTGACCAACTGCAGGACCACCTTAAACCAGGTTTGACTTTCCATTATATTCCCATGAGTTGCTGCAGTCAGAAAAGATTTAGTTCTCTATTGAAGATCGGATGCTTCCATAGAAATGGAAATGGTTTAGACTAGAAAGTGTTAATTCACTTCAGATATTTTCTTCTTTAAGTCTCTTCAGTCATAATGCAACACTCATGATTTCTGCTTTGAGAATTTCGCCAAGAAGAAAAGATTATAAATAATATTCATTTGCTCATGAATTCTATACTTTCCCTGCTGTTCAGTGATATTTTCCCTTCAGTAGAATTCTACAAGAGAGAGTGAAATGACTAGTGATGCCTTCTGTTCCTGTCTCTCTCTTTACTGCCACACAGAAAAGAGGTTTGGCTTTCTTCCCTCTTTTGGCAAAAAGAACTTAATAAACTTCGCTTTCTTTTTTCCCTCCTTAAGTTAAAGGATTGCAGTTCTGCCAGAATAAAATAAATGTAGCCAAAAAACTTTTTATCATCATATATTTCTATGTACCACATTCATCCTCAAATATTATAGCCTTCAGAATAAGGTTACTCATCTACTTCATTTGGCAATTTTTTTGAAGCCAGACAATTTAGTAACATTTAGTAACCAGGAAGAAGTATTTAGTATTTAGTTTCAGTGGTCCTTAACCTACCAGATGCTACATACTCCCTTCCTTTCAATGAGCTTTGGCAGACATGCAGAAATATAAAAACTAAAGGACAGGCTGCAGAATTCAAATAAAATTTACCATCTGACAACGGTCTACTGTAAAAGTACCCCTACTCTAATTAATTCCAAGGCCATACAAAAATACATGTGTAGAGACAAAAAGCTATTGCATACCGGGAGCTCTTGTGTTTCTGTAAAAATGCCTCAAAAATGCTGTTAGAAGAGGTATTGATATCTAAAATTGTAAGCCTTAATCCAGACCTAGTTACTTCTGGAAAACCAACTTGAAATGGACAGAGGACAGGGCAGCAAAACTGGAACCCGATCCTTTTCTCCTCCTATTCACTTGTTTCAAAGGCCAAACACTTCTGTGTATTTTTTTCTTGTTTGCACTGGCAACCAATCTGAGCACTGGTTTATCAGGCAGCACCACCCACCCACGGTTTGACAGCTGAATAGCTGAGGAGGAAAAGCTGGAGAAAGCCAGGGGAAGGGGCAGTGGCAGAGCACAGCTGACTCGGCACAGGTAGATTAATGAGTCTACAGAGATAGGTCTAGACAATACCTATTAAAAATACCACTTCTGGTTGAAGGTGGTAGCAAGGAAACCTCAACCAATATTTTACAATTTTTAAAATTTTTAATTTAAAAATATAAATATATATATATATTAACAACATTTATTGCGTGGTCTATCCTTATCCAGGATTTTATGAAAAATTTTCTGACTACATTCCTTATGGATGTTGAAAAGGATTAAAAAAATTTATACCAGAGAGGTATGGATCAGCTGTAATACAATTGTAATTCAATATAAAATATGACGTAAATAAGATCAATTCTACTATTAAGTAGTCTTGACTGTTTATTTTTGTAAGCATGGATAAATACATGACATCTCCCTTGCCAATATTAAACCAGAAAAATATTAAGTTTTGTACCAAGGTTCAAGTTCTTTCAAGTCCCTCTTGACTTTGCTTCAGGAGTTTAGAAACTAACTGCAATCATCAGTAACACATGCAGTGATGAAAGGCAAAAATATGAAGATAATTACATATATTGTTTTCACTCTTGTTTTATCTGTGAACATTCAAGGCATATAAGAGAAATGTTGAAAATTCTCTGATTAAACCCAGATTTTGCTGTTCTAGTTTATAATCTCTGGAAATTCACTGAACTAAAGGGCATTTTAGGACATTAGAGGACACACAGTCTTCCTTCTCAGATAACTTTTTTTTTCCCCTTAGCACTTCAAGTAAAAGATTCATAATTATAATTCCATTTTTATAAAGTTAACCAAAATTACAATTTATGAAAATATAATGTAATTCAAATTAAATAAATTATAATTTTGATTGGCATTCATCACACTCTATTAAAATATCCATTAAGTTTGAGATCAACAGCTCTTTTTGACAAAGATTTTCCATAATATTTGTTGTCTAAAATATGAAATTTCCTCTTTTTCCTCTTTTTTTCAGAGAAGGCCTGTATCACCAACATTTTAGTTTTCAAATAAAGCTCTCTCTAAAAAGAGCCTGGAAACAGCTGAAGAAGAAAAAAAAAAAAAAAAAAAAAAAAAAAAAAAAAAAAGAAGGATACTTGTAGGCAGCAGGCACATTTGTGCTTTACTTTAAACATAGTAAAACTAAGTAGTAACCCCCATTTAAAACAAATAATAGAACATTATTTTTCTCCAGTATTTGCAGTAATAAAAGATGGGAACAATCATATTAAAGCAACCCAGCTCTTGTAGGCAACCAGTAACAGAATACTCTAGGTACAAAAATTGGGGGTTTTAATTTTTCCTTTTTTTAAAATTATGTCCACAGTATAGACACTTTTTATGGTTATCTAGCAAATGTCCAAGATAGGTGCAAGTGACTTCATGACAAAACTTGTTTCAATCAGATCCAAAGGGCATTTGTTTTTAATCTGTTTAACAGATTTAAACAGATCTAATGAAGATGTGATTACTATTATATTATTAATGAAACAATATTTTTAAATTTAGCAGGAAAATTCAAGATGTATGAAATTTTTATTCAGTCTAAGAAACAAATTTAGACTGCAATGGATTGACCTTGTCTGAATACCAGGTGCCTGTTAAAGCCATTTTGTCACTCCCCTCAGTGGGGAAAGAAAATATAACAAAAGGCTCATGAGTTAAGACAAAGGCAAGAAAAGATCACTCAGCAGTCACTGTCATAGACAAAATAGAGTGAACTTGGAGAAAAAAAATTGAATTTATTACCAATCAAAATCAGAGTAGGATAATGAGAAATAAACCCAAACCTTAGAACACCTTACTCCCACTCCTTTACTCTTCACAGGCTAAATTTCACTCCTACATTTTCTATCTCCTCCTGCCCAGAGGTGCAGGGGAATGGGGAATGGGAGTTTGGGTCAGTTCTGCACAGATCATCTCTGATGCTCCCTCTGATACTCAGAGGCATCAGAAAGAGACCTCCCATTGGTCTGCACCAGGGGCTGCAGGGGAATCTCTGCTCCAGCACCTGGAGCACCTCCTGCCATCCTTCTTCACTGACCTCGGTGTCTGCAGGGCTTTTCTCTCCTATTCTCACCCCTGTCTTCTCTGGCTGCTGTTGCACAGGCTTTGTTTTCTGAAGTGCATTATCCCAGAGGTGCTGCCACGATGGCCGCTGGGCTGAGCCTTGGCCACTGTGGGTTCCCTCTGGGAGCCCTCTGGCACTGGCTCTGTCAGTGAGGGAAGCTTCTGGTGGCTTCTCATATAAGCCACTCCTTTAGCCCCTCTGCTACCAAAACTTTGCCATGTAAATTCAATATAAACATTTACCCATTTCAAGCATTGTCTTTTGGGCCTTGTAAGAGCAGGAAAACAAATATCCAAGAGCAGCTGAAGCTATTTCTGTGTCAACATTAATCTTTAAGCAGTTGATGAAACAGTGAATTAATTGGAACTGCTGAACCAACCCTAACCTTTTTTGTTTTTTCTGCAAAGTTTTAAAAACTTTAGTTTTCAAAAGAACAGTGCAAATAAAAAGATATGTCTCCTATTTTAAATATTTTTTTCATTAATCCAGAGGGACCAGAAGTATTATGGTAGGGTTCTAAAGGGCTAATGTACCTAAAAAGATGGACTGTCATATTTCACTGTTTTAGGTTCACTGCACTGAACTAAGTTGTTTAATTTTAAAAATCCTAGTAAAGCAAGTCTCATACACAAAAATCTACTTCCCTGTGGATAGCTAATTTTCCCTGAACATTTTAAAATTTTGCAGTGTTTTGTACTTTTCCTCTTCCCTTTTAGTTTCTCTGGGCTGCATACAGAATTCTGTTAACAACACAATTTTTTATTGTTTGTCAGGAATAAATAACTGCTCAACTATGCTGGGAGTAGCTCTCAAGATTGTCTCTGAGGATATTTCAATCCAGATCTGTGGAAAAAGGAGGATACAGCCATGAGGAACAGAGCATGTTTACATATGTATTAACACAACAATCAAAGAGCGATCTGAATACACCCATAAGGAAAGGTTGCAGGGACTTTTGTTAGTCACTAATCTCTAATAATCCTGCAAAATATGCACTGAAACTGGGCGTGGTACTGATGATTACCAGTACCTCCAACAGCTGAGAAGCCAGGCGTCCCAGAGCCACTCATTCAGTCTTACGGGACTACCAGTGTCTGCTTTGGAAGGGAGATGGGTAGCAACTCACATCACTGATCACAACAAGAAAATTAAATCTTTTGTAAATTGGCAAGGTCAGAAAAAAGGCCCTTGACTTACAAATATTATTGGAATTCTTTTACAGTTAAGAATATCCACGAAGTTTGGACAGACCAAGGTGAGAGATATGAGACTGAAAAATCACAAGATTAAAACCTTTGATAAGCCACAAAGCTCTGCGAGAAAATATCCTACCAGCAAACAGCTCTGAAAGAGATTTAACAAGCTAGTCTGCATGCACATCCATCTGCTTGTGCCTAAACACTGTTCTCTAAAATTTCAATGCAATGTGGGGTACTGTGACCAGCTCAGTGAAGGCCCAGTGATCTATTTACACTGGTCAGCACAGAGTGGTAGTCTGTCCATAAGTGGGACATCTCTGACAGCAGAATTGGGGTGCCATATTCCTTTTTCTCCATCCCAACCTCTTTGAGGATTTTTTCTTGTATTGTAAGCTAACTTTTGAAACATTGGACTCTGGAGAAAATAGGCTTCAGTGCTCCTCAGCATGCCAAGACAAAATACTTGGCGTTTTGAAGGCCTACTCTAACAGCAAGACAAATAGCTGGGGACAGCAAACAGCAAGATGACAGTGTGTGAAGATCAACAGTCCTGTAAATGACTTCCAAGAAACTTGTCACAGTGAACCAGCAGCTTAATGCCTCTCTATGAGCACAGATCTGCGATGTCAATCTGTGACATGCAGCCATTGCTTCAGAATCTTAAACAAAACCTACCCACATTTTCCTGGACTTGCATGACAAACTCCCTCCAGCTACTCAGCAGGTATTCCCTGAGATGTAAGCTGGTCCGACAGCAGAGAATTGGTTGGTTGAACAGTGTGAAGTGAATGCTCATGCTCTCAGCAGGGAAAATGTTTTTGTGAATGCAACTACATGCGATGGATTGTGCAGTGAAAACTCTGCTGAAATGGATGTTCTTGCCTTGATAAGATGGATGGGATGTTTTTGAATATCCTACATAAAGCTAGTGCAGGCAGCACACCACTATTGGAAATTTTAAAAGTCACTATTATGCAGCAAGACATCATCAATTCATAACTTCCACAAAGAGGTGCTACTGCTCTGAGGATCTGCATTGCTGTTTTGTCATACTAATCTTAGATGCAAACATAAGTAGCCCACACTACTTCCTATTTAGAAGTAAATTGAGTATTTCTAGGCAGAGCAAT
This sequence comes from Aegithalos caudatus, assembly GCA_013389925.1. NCBI lineage: Eukaryota > Metazoa > Chordata > Aves > Passeriformes > Aegithalidae > Aegithalos > Aegithalos caudatus. The sequence goes on from WEIU01020939.1 coordinate 12,004, forward strand.
AGTTCTTTCTGTGGTGGGTGCTTCAGGCAATATTTTCTTGTTCAGTATTTCAGATACTCAGAATACGTAGTTTTTCTGACTTCCAACAAAATTCTAAGTTATTTTTTGTTTGTTTGTTTTAGGATCTCAAATCATATGCCTAAGCTGCCACATCAATTAATTTTGGGTAGAGACTTTTTACAAAAGCATGTACTGACAGGAATAGCTTCAAACTGAAAGATGGTAGGTTTAATTTAAAATTCTTTATAGTGAGGGTTCTGAGGCACTGGTACAAGTTGTCCAGAGAAGCCGTGGATGCCCCATTTCTGGAAGTGTGCAAGACCAGGATGCATGGGGCTGTGAAAAACCTGGTTCAGTGAAAGGTGTCTTTGTGCATGGTAGTGAGGTTGGAACTAGATGATTTTTAATGTCCATTCCAAGTCAGGCTATCCTATGATTCTACATAAGTCTAAGATTTTTCTTTATAATACCAAAAATGGCTTCTCAAAATGCATAAACACATCACCAGTGTCTCTCAGACATCCAGTTAGACACTCGTTGGCAGAAAATTGTCTTTGTGAGAGCCCACAATTTGTCCTCTTTTTGTGTATGTAACAGAAAATTTTTCAAAACCAGTATTTTAGAAATTCTTCCTTTTATGCCACCCATTTAATAGTGGCATTCCCCTGTGTACTGATACTTTGAATAGGTCTTTACAGCCTTGGCTTTTTTATGGTTTGCAACAACCAGGATCTTTACTGTCAGTCATCACCAGTCCTTGCTTCTAAAAACATCCTCTCTTACCTTCAAGATAGTCATGGGAATCTAATTAATCATGGCTTGGAGTTAAACCTACCACAGTAGGTTTAATATATGATATGATTTGATATCTGAGGTTAGAGTTTGCGCTATTTTTGTCCTGGTAAGCCTGTACAACCATCTCTTTCTGCTTCACATGGGTACTAGTCTTCCCAACATCAGTTCCTTCCTGATCTTTGAAAGTAAGTGATGTATTTTTCAGAGACTTCTCCATTCTTTACATGAAGGAGACTGTTTCAAAGAAAGCTAGAACTTTTTCCCTGAATAATACCACAGCTTGAGATATTACTTTAGCTTGATAGAGTCTTACTTATAGAGGTGAAAACAGAATTTTAAACCAAATTGATTTCCAATTCTAGTGATCCGCAAGCTTCCACATAGAGAAACGTGACTGAAGTACTCACAAGTATTGCAGAGATGGTAGCTTATGGTGTTGATATTAAAGGTAGAAATTGTATCACATGCACAAAACCCCTTCAAGACTATGTAGTTCAAAAAGCTAAAGTGCAGATGTGTAGAATATAAAAACCCTCTGAGTACTGCTTGCTGTGGATTTTTGTTTTGTGTGTAGAATGCCAAGACTCTCAAAGACTTCCATCTAGAAAAATGACTGCAACAGATTCCAAAGGTTGTATTGCCTTCCTGTGCCTTCCCTTAAAAATATCCAAACTATTATAAATTACCTACTTGGCATAGTCTATCAGTTTACCCGGTAGGTTTCAGCATTCCCAGAAGAGCTGAATGCAGCCCTCTTCCTATTTCTATCAAACTGTCCTCATCATAGCCCCTTTTCTGAACACTCTAATTTATTTTGGTTTCCTTTAAAAGTTTAATCTGTGTATAAACACTTCCAAATTTGCTATAAGCCAGCTTTGCTTATACTTAAGTATGTCTACTTGCTTTGTCCAGTAGTCATTCTCTCTCTTTGTCCATGCACTATGAGAAGCAAACATTAGGTAATGCAGACGTATTATTTTATTCCAAGTGTCCAGTTCACAGAAAATGGACATTTTGAATACACTAGACAATACCTTTGGTAGTTTTCAAGAGAAATTTTGCTGGTTTTTTGCTCTGTTTTACAGGGGGGTTGGTTGGAAGTTTAGCTAAAAAGCTTCCATAAATTGAAGTTTGCTGGCTTCCACAGAAAAGCTTGTAATTTTCTCTATGCCTGCCCACACAACCTGGCATAGCTCAAGCAAAGAGGAAAAATATTACTCTATGAACTAATAAATTAAGGTAAATCTTACACCCCTTTATTATTCATACAATATTAGAGGCTGGCATAAGGATTTAAACATATATTAAAATATAATCTCTTTCAAGGCATACATTCAAACAGGTCATTAATTTTTATAAATATAGAAGACCAAATATATGGGCTGGATACAAACACTAGAGGTAAGCATATAAAATGGACCATGAGTAAAAAATAACTTAGTAATGATAGTTCTACACAAGTATGCCTGTAGCCTGACCTGGTTATCTCAAAAGGAAATCATGCTGCTGACAGTATCTCCCTCTGAGAAAAGGTTTATCTTCCTGCCGTGACAGATCTGAGCCACTCTGAATTGAGTTATAAATACTTTGTGTTGTTTACAGCCCAAATACTTTGGGCAACCTCCACTGTCTGAGAAACAGGTGGGATGTAAAAATCAAAAATTTAAGAAATAGTAAAAGGCAAATTCAGAATCATTGGGTGAGAGGATTATGGTTCAGGCTGTTTATTATACATTTCTGTAAACCAGAACAATTGCAATTGTACAAAATAGGTTTGAAAAAATTCTAGTTCAAGAGAAACTTGTGTGAGAAGCATGAGTGTGGTTTGCAGAGGCAACAATACATACACTAAGAGAAGCAAAAAGTATTTTTCCATAGGGTATAGAAGATTTATCTTATTTGCCATAGTACAGTCTTGATTCTTTCCGTTTACTGTCATGTAAATAAAGGTATTTGCAGAATAAAATAAAAATATCCACAAGGGAGAGAGGTGGAATAATTTTCCTTCAACGCTTATTCTGTGCAAATGATTCTAAACTTCTCCCTTATGGGGACATGCCTAAAAGCAGAAGAACAAATTTGTCTCTGAACATATGACAGCACAGCTCTGCCAACTGAAGCTTTCTCTCAGACCTCAGGAGTCAATTTCAGTGCTACCCAAATCATTCAGTAATGTAGAGCCAGGCAACCACTGACTATGTTTTATTCATATAATGCAAAGTAATACCTTTAAGGCCTAAAAAAGGGTAAAGGAGGAGTGAATCTCAACATAACATGGAGATTAGCTTTTATAATTGTAACAGTGAATATCCTTAGCTGTAAAAATCAGAGAGATGCCAAATTCAGCCAAAAAGCTGTAGTGTTGTTGTAACAAGAATCCAGGTACATACACATCTACTAATGCAAGACCTAGACACCTTAGAACTTGGAGAAAGGTCTTATCCATCTGTGTGAAAACCCAGAATCATATGTCACCTTTTTTGATTTTGAGAGAACATCAAGTTTCCAAAACAAAAATGATAGAGGGGGCTTTAGAGAAGAAAGACATGTATAAATGTAGGGTTGGTGGGGAAAAAAGAAAAGTCTCAAGGAACTTACATTGTTTGGACAAAAAAAGAAGGTGAAGCAATTACTAAGCACAATGTAACATCATACTTATTGAAAATTTAAATTGATTGGATAATGATTATTATTAGCAGTCAAGATTTAAATAAAATTTATTACACTTAAATTCAGAATGTAAATAAGGCACACTGAATGGAAATATTCACTAAGAACTTGTGAAATTTGTTAGGTATGGTAACGGAGACTGAAAGCAGGGTGGCTTTTTTCCCCAAAGGACTATAGCCTACTGGAACAAGAAATAACTTGGGGAAAATCTAGTCAGGTACCCTTCAGCAGACAAAAGCTATTTCTTCTGCCTATATAAATGGCAAATGTTAAATTGAAATTTCAATTGAAAAATCTAAAGGTCACTTTTATCTCTTTATAACATTTGGTACTAAGTGTCCTGTGCTAAGCTTCAGAGAACATAAAAATCAAAAATACTTCCTGAAAGACTCTGTAATGTCCATTCACTTCATGAAAATGAGACTTGTAAAAAAAAAAAAAAAA
>WEIU01020940.1:4038-28703 GCA_013389925.1 Aegithalos caudatus
CTGTAATTTGTTCCCTTGACAAAAAAAAATTGTCACTATCTTCCATTTCAGACCACAAATGATTGCTTCATTCATTCACATTGTGCTCCAGTTTGATTTTCCTGAGGCTTAAGAACACAGTTAACAGGAAAGTAAATTGAAAGGGAGTATCTTTTATATGTTGCTGACTGAGATGTTCTAATATGATGATGTGAATCCAGCTAAAAATAGTATGAGATTAGGTTCAAGTGACTGACTAGGTCAAATAGTAAACTTACTTTATTTTCTGTTTCTGTTATAATAATGGAATGAGCCGGGAAAACTTGAAATTAAAAATAAAATAAAATAAAATCACACCATGTTAATCACCAAAGCCTTACAGTAATCCCCAGGGCTGATTAGCTTTCAGTCACTTTCCATATCATTTGACTCCTTCTAATAAGATTAAACCATGCTATTTTACTTCTCATCATCATTCAAAAGGTCCTATTGACTATTCACCTCTCTCACACTGTAATTCAGCAATGACTTTAAATGAGTTGTGGAGCCAGCTTTAGATAAATCTCACCAACCACACCTGAGCCACGTACAAGCAGTGAATTATTGCAAGCTACACCAGTGGTCACATTACTGTCACTTGGTAGGACCAGCTCTAATCTCTTAGCCCTGTGAAATCACTACTTGTCTAACTCATGACTAAACATTCATTCTAATGAATGAGAACAGTTATTTCAAACATGCAAAACTAAAGAATTACTGCTTCCTTCCCCTTAACCTCATCATACCAAAATCAGCATTGCTTATTTCTGACCAGCTCAAACAGAGCACTTTGGATGCCAAAGACTAGAACTGAAAATCATCCAGGGTCTGTGGCTCCTGGTCCATGTGATGAAGATAGCTCTGCTGAAGAAGAGTTTGCACTGCTCAGTAAGTGGTATTTCTACAAATGTCCCTCTAAGTCACCATGGGATGGTCACTTCACTGAACTGACACTCATGCCCTTTTTGTTGTGTAATCTTTTGGATGCAGCACACACCTTTTTCCTTTACCTGCTGCTACTCAACCAGGGTAGCAGAAATGAGATGTGACTCCCAAACTAAAAGGAACAAGATGCATTAAATATTGCTTCCAGATGAGGCTGTATCACAACCTAAATGAGGACAAAGCTTGAAAGGATCTTTGGCATCTCGTCACGGTTCCTAACATGACAAACATTGAAACCTTTGGAAACCGTGTGGGTAAAGGAGGTGCACATCACCAACTGGGGCCTGTTTAAATTCACAGAAAAGCTGATTTACTTTTTTAATTAGCCTTTAGCTTCAGACCCCATGGAAATTCCCCATCTACTGCCTCAGTGGAACTGCTCATGTGCTTTTATATCCTAAAAAGCCCACAGACCTTGGGTGATTTCAGCTGGGCACCCTCCTTCAGTGCCAACACCCTGACAGGATGAAACACTTGAAATGTGTGAGAGAGAATCCCAAATATTTATATTTCAAAATAATTTCCACCTAAGCAAAAAGTAACTACAGCTGTACAACTATAGAGAGTTTTTCCAAGAAATAAGCATTACCTTTTTTAGTTTCTATGTTGTATTGAGAATTGCCCTTTCTATATTAGTATAAATTGACTTTATTAAAAAGAAAAAAAAAACCAGTTAAGTATAAAATTAATCTTCCTTCAGGGGTTTTATAACAAACAAATCAAACCCTTTATCCACATGTTTGCCTAAAACAACTGAGCAGTGAATGAATATCCTCAACAAAAAAAAAAACCAACCCACAACATGACCCCCAAACCTGATACTCCTCCACAGGACATCAGACTCATTAATCCCTGAAACATAATTAAAGCTTTCAGGGCAGATGATTAACAGCTGTATCAAACAAACTGTTGGACCCCTGTATATCAGCTATGAACAATTTCATGTCTTCTCTTAATCTTGCAAAACACTTGCTAGATAAGCACAGGATATTAGATTCACCTGTTACTATTTCTGTAATTCATTATGTTATCGAAATTGTTTTCTCCTAGGAAAGCACCTGCATGAGACAGTTTTATATCCCATTTCTTCAGGCTTTTTATAGTTTTATTTTATATTTTGTCTTGAGCATCTGCTTAGGATATTCATTCACTCTCACAAAATAGGTAACTTCTCTATTATTGCTTGGTGTTTCAGCACCATTCTTAAGAACAGAGAAGGCAATTTATAGTATCATTATATCTGATATTAATATTCTTACTGTATGTCACACTGGGCTCAAAAGAGAAAGAAGAACATTTAGTTCATCACAAATCCATCCTTGAGAAAATAGCTTTGACACAGTGAAATCCAAGCTGAAAAAGGAAAAATAAAGCATTAAATACACAAAGAGGCAACATTACTATCACCACCTACTCTGCTGTGGTGGGCATTACTTGTTCACATTTCTGAACAGCTATCATAAATACAACTTCATTTATTCACCTGTGTACCTCAGTTACTGCCTGTCTGAAAAATAATCATGTATCAAGTATCATGGTTCTGTTGGGTGCCCAGCACTATTTTTAAAAATATGTTGAAATTTTTAAACTTGTGCAGACTTTACAAATATTTTGGCTCTGTGTTGAGGAGGGTTGTATTTAATAACATATTTAAAAAGAAGTGCTAACAAATGTAAAGCCATCTCAGCCTTTCCTTCTCTGTCTGCAGGCAGTAGGTGAGGCCACATCATATTTAGCAGGACACACAACAGCTTCATCTCACGGTTTTGTATAGAAGAATAACTTTGAATGCAGGGCCAGCAGAATAAATACATGTATTTTCCCATATACACAACATCACCCCAGATCCCTGTGGCTAATCTTTGGATGAGAATCTAATGAAGGATTTTCTATTTTGAGCCAGCAGCAGAATATCTTTTGCTTCACTTTGTAAGATGTAAAAATGGCCTTTCTTATTTCACATTCTAATACTGTTCTGCAGTAATTCTACCCCCAATCCCAGTGGGGATGTATTCAGCAATTATACCATGTATTTGAAAGTGCTTTCATTTGTGTGCCTAAGAGTATCACTGCACTATTGTTAACCACAGCTGTGTAAAAATCTAGGGTCTTTTTGTTAGTCAGAAGCATTTACTTTATGGTACGTTGGGAATTATACCAGGCAGCTTTCTTATTTGCTCTTTTAAATTATTTCTATGAGTAAACCTTCTGAAATCTGTAGGGTTTATATCCTGTAAAGTACAGTATGATAGAGAGCATGGCAAACCATCAATTAGTTACAAATAAAAATACACAGTGTAAATAAAAAGACACAAGGAAGTAAATTAATGATTTAAAATTACTGTGAGCTGGGGGACATGTGTAAGAGGAACACAACTGGAAGTGCAGGGTTACTCCTGCAGCGTTTTCTTTTGTGGATACCACACAATGGTCCTTGTACTCTACAGGAAAATATAATATTCAACCACAATAAAATGCTACTGCAATATTAGAGCTTTCCAAAGAAGGTCAAGTACAAATGCCTTCTACCCAAAACAGATTGTTTTAATTATTAATCCTTATTCTGTGTTAAATATTTTAAAAACTATACAGCTGGTGAAAAGTGTTCTTACTGGACTGCATTCTGGGTTTGTTTGGGTTGTTTTTTTTTAATCAGAAAAATACAACTTTTAAATAGCCACAAATTCTAAGCAGTGTTACTGCTTCTGACAGAACATTGGGGTGTTTGTTTTTGAAAGGTTTACAAAATTATGATATTTTAGCTGCATTTTCTTCTTGTTCCAGGGGTGGTTTCCCATCCTGAGCACTCATCAGACTGTTCAGTAGCACTCCTGCTCAGGGGAAGACTTGTCACATAACCACTTAAATAAAAAAGCTTTTAATTTCTCCTAACACTGCAGCCATTTCCTGAAACCCTGAATGCAAAATAAAGGTGTGATCAGTGTCCTGCCAAGCTGCCTCTCAAGATGCTGTTGGATAAAGGTCATTATCTCTGGCTGAAGGATTTTGTGAGGCTTCTGCAACACTGGACTCCACTGAAAGCTCAGCAAGGCCACCTGGAAAGCAGCAATCCATAATTATCCTGTTGGGATGGGAAAGGAAACAACCCATATCTGCTGTAGAAAATTTACAGAATGCATCTCATTTTCTGGCATCACCTGGAGGGGTGGAAGTTTTGGAGCACAGCCACAGGTGCAAAGTTTAGTTCCCTGGGAGGTGTCACACCTATGGAACACAGTTTAATGCACCTGTCCATCCTGAGACATTGCAGTTTCTTTCTACTTATAAAATTAAAACATTAATCATAATCTATCCTACCCACTCTGGTGTAACAGAGTTGCAGAGACAAGAAAACCCACTTTATCCTCTCACCTTTATCTCCTCTGCCTCCAAAACAGAGAAAGAAAATAGCCTTTATTTCTGCAAGAATAAGGGCTCTCCCCATACCTGCTGCACTCTCCTTTCCTCAGGATGCAGTAGAAATGATGGTCACAGCCTTGTTCTAAGCATATGCTCTGTTATTAGAGGAATATGAATGCCTAAGCATTATTTTAACTTGCAAATGAGAGGATATAAAATTCTGCAAAATGAATCAGCGAGGATGGAAGGGACAGAGAAGTCACTGTGAAACTCAGTGTTACACACAAAAGTACAGACAGCTGAAGAATGTCACAACTGGGAACCATTACAGTTGTTTTACTACCAATAGTGATAATTTTTCATGGTAGAGGCATCACAAAGCTCTGTGCTCTCCCTGCTAAGGGTTTTTAAATGCAGAATCTTTACAGGGAGCAGAACAAATGTTACAGGAAAAGGAAACAAAGAGCCTTGCTTTTAGAGAGACCCCATTGAAAACAGAATCTTTACCGCTCAACGAAACTTGGGACTCGTTAGTTACGTTCCTCTAGTGTTGATGAAAATATTGCCTGCTCAATTCTTTGGGGAATGTGCATGAATCCAGGAGACAGCATCACTTCTCTGAGTGAAAGCCTGACGGGGGCAGGAAGACAACAGCTCCTGAAAACCACAACTCCAGGTGACAGAGTTATCTCAAAGCTTAAATCTCGGCGGCAGCCAAGGAGACGCTGCAATTACCGCAAAGCAAACAAAGACAACTTTTAAACCACGCAAGTTAACATGGCTATAAAAGTCAATATATTTACAAAGGGGAGAAGCAGGAAGAGATATAAAGGAAAGCCAGAGGGAGTATCAAACAAATTACACTTCAATTTTTATCCTGATGTTGATCAGTTACAGTAACACTGGGGTTATTTAAAGCTCTAAATACTGCTGTCACTTCCAATTGCCCTGACACATCCAGATTATACTCAATAAAATATTTTCCATGCCTGAATATTTCAGTTGAAGCTTGCTGCAAGGTTAGAACAAGCTGCTCCTTGGCTCCATATGCTTTATTTCACTGCAGATTTCTACTGTAGCTCTGCATAACATTTTCCCCAAAACACTGGCATTACATATTCCAGAAAGGGACAGAATTAACATGAGAAATCTTTTGTTACCACTGTATTGGGAAAAAGAAAGGGAATTGTTGAAAGGCTTGTTTATCTAACCCAGCATGACCAAAAGAATTCAACATAAATAAGCCAGCAGAAATTAGGAAAAAGAAATAATGTTGGTTATGAGCCAACTACCCTTATTTTGAAAGTATACAGATGTCTGAAAAGTTGTGGATATACTTTCATTTAATCCCTATTTATAATTTTTTAGAAGTATTAGAAGCTGTTTATTTTGAACAGGTTTAAATGCAATAACATAAAACTTTATTCATTTCTCAAGGAGCTTTTAGCTTTGGAACTTTCCAGCCTGGTGGGCATGGCATTGTGATGGGAAAAGGACATCACTTAGGATATAGAAAGATACCCTCAGGGACACAGCAGAATCACTTTCAAAATCATTGAATACTAAAACTGTAGAAAAATGAGAGAACTTAGCAGATTTTTCTGTGGTTATTCAGTTCATTCTTACATGACTTTTGATGTTATTTTGAAAATAAAAACCAGACATTTCCCAGATTTTGAAATCTTACTCTCTGCCTCTTTTCCCCCTACTATCTGAGATGTGGTGTTATTTGAGACACAGTTCTAGAACTACTAAAAAACATCCCTGAATCTGCTAGTGAATTCCAGTGACATGAGGAAGATCTCATGCCATTAGACAAAATTTCATTTTCTTGTTTGTCAAGGCATTTTCCTATTTTGGCTTTTTTAATAACACTCGAATTAATTTTATGCTTTAGCTACTTTACTTTTTAAATGATTTAGAATCATGTAAAACAAAAGTATTTGTGGAGGACTTTTTTACTACTTATTGTGAGGGCAAAACAAATGTTGCTGTTCACACTGGTTCAATTTCACATTCATTTTGAATGCACAGGAACTTTAGTGTGTTGTCTTGGTATGGAGAAAAACAGCAAATTATTTATCCACTGTGTTTGTTCATGTTTTTTTGCTGCATTTCTTCTGACTCATAGGAAAGTAGCTTGATATGTTTGGGGTTTTTTGGGGTTGTTTTTGGTTTTTTTGGGGTTTTTTTTGTGGGGGGGGAGGGCGTGTGGCCGAAACAAAATTTTTTTATTACTCTTATTTAAAATCTTCTAACACCTCCTCTCAGAGAAATCCATGCTATTCATTCTTAAAATTATTACCAAGACATCTTGGCAGTAAAATGTCTGGACTGAAATAGCTTAGACAGGCATTATTCTGATAATTGTGATGCTAAACTTATTTACTTTGGGGTGCTAAACTTACTTGGGGGTGCAGCCCAAAAGTTTAATTCCTTGAGAACTGAAGCTCATACAAGAACACAAGAGACTACACCAAGGTATTTGAATATTTTCAGGAGGACTCTGTGGCTCTGTCACAGTGAAATGTACCAGCTAAGCTGTTGCTTTAGTGACTCTAATTAAGTGTATATCGATCTACACATTGCTAAACTATCTTCCTACCTATATTACAGGTGTAAAATTAAAAAACCATTACAACTCATTGCAAGTGACAGCTTCTGCTTTTAAAATAAAAGATTTCATGCAAAATGAGGGGTTGTGCCAATTACCCTCCACGTTTTTGTTTGTTTGTTTTTAAAACATGTAGCTTATTCCTTAACCACACCGACTTCTTCCCTGCAGATTTTAATTGATGTTTCCTCCCTCTAATTGCCTGACTTCAGTTGAGTCCGAGCTGGACTTGCAATATTATTTCAGTATTTGTTTTTAATTAGCCCAATTATTGGCAATTGACCTCCACTTAACAGCTTCTACATCAGATGTGATTGTTTTCCTTGTCGGCCCGATTAGGGGAGAAGCTGAGAGTCTTTTGTTGCCTCCCTTCATCCTCAGCCCTGGCTCCTGAGCAGGGATGCTCCCACTGTGCTCTCCCCATCCTCCCCGCAGCTCCAGCCTTCCCTGGAAAAGGCTCCAGCCCTTGTTAGGGAGGTCATTTCACCTTCATTCTCCCTCTCTGCCAATCGATTTGTCAGATCAGAGGCTCCTCTTTTGTGAGAGCCCCTCTGACAGGGTTCAGCCGGGGTCAGCTCCTCAGAAATCAGAGAGAACTCAAGGAGGGCTGAGGATCAGTGCAGACGGGATTGCCGGCTGCTCGAGGGGGAACGGAATTACCTTTGCTAGAATCTCCTGACAGGCTTTTCTGTGTCACCCCCTCTTCCTCCACCCCTAATTAAATTAACTTGAAAATTTGAATAATTTTATAATTTGATTAATTAGAAAAAATTGGAGGGAAAAACCCCAAATGCAAAAATGGGTTTATAAACAGTGTGTATCTGGAGCACCGTAGGACTGGCAAGTGAAATCACACCAGTCATCAATCAGCATAAACCTAGCAAAAAAAGGTTTACCAATCTCTGCTCTAAGGTATCAGCACTAATAGATCTACAATTACATTATAAAGGACATAAAATTATTATATTAAGGACAGAAAGCTTGAACTATATTGACAGAGTTTGAATGACTCATATTCAAGAAGTCAAATGACCCAAACATGGATAGTAAGACATATTTTAGGGCATACTAAATGATTCTACAAGTAAAACCAAGTTACGTTGTGTTTAAGTCCCGTATTCTTGACATCTGAAATTTCCAAGTTGTCAAAATCTTTGCAAGTGTGTTACTTCATATTGCCAGCCCACTTTGAAAGTAGTTGGTAACACGATCACAGGAATTCAACAGATGGACAGGAAAACCCCTTTAATTCACTGGCTAAAACCACAGGCATAAAGTAAGGCTTGACTTAGGACATATTCATATTGATAAGTCATTCTATTAAATCTGCTGGATTCTGAATGAAATTACTTATAGAGCACAGAAGGCAGAGCATTGCACTGTACTGCAGGTAGCTGATGCGATGCCCTGTTGGTTTACAAGAAGTACATCAGCCCTGGAAAACCATGCCTGGAAGGCAGCTATTTTCCCCAAAATTTCCCTTTAAAGGAAGTTTCCTATGGAAAGGCAAGCTCTGGAAAAATTTCCCCCAGTGTGTGGTGTTGCTGTTCATCCTCGAGCTCCAAGCACACACATCTGTGCTGAGCCCTGCACGGAACAGCTCCTTTGGAGTCTCCCCAACCTCACATTAGATGCCATTTCCTAATTTAGGAAAAGCTGGCAAGCAGGCATCCCCTGAGCATCAGAGGGAAGCAAATGTCAGGTCACAGAGAAACAGGGGACTCTGAGGAGGCTCTGGCTTGTAGGATTTGGGAAGCACCAAAGGGCAACATCTTTAAGAGCTGCTCAGAGCTGGCGACAGCAGAGCCATTTCCATGAGATTCCCCATCCACTGTGACGGAATGGGATTTGTTCTGCTGAGCTGAGACTCTTCCCATGGTCAGCTGGCACTTCCTGGGAAACCCAGACCACTGGGCTGGAACTAAGAGTGGTTAAAAGCAGCACGACAGGCTGCGTGCTTCACAGGAAAAACAACTTTTCACTGTCCACTCAATGACAGAAAGCAAAGGCAGCAGAAATCCAAGGACAGCAGGGAAAGGGACATCTTAACTTCTCAGGATAGACAAAATAGCTGAGGCATAAAATGATGTGGATTGTTTCTGATGCAGATACCCCAGCCCGTTTCAGACTCACCTGTGGGGTAAACTGCAAGTGGCAGAAGAAAGAAACATCCACATCTATTGAGATTTTACAGTTAAAACAAAGAAATAGAAAAAATCTCAGACTGTAAAATTCTGCTCTACTGCCATGTATATTTTAAATTCCACATACATAGTAACAAACACGATAGTAAATATAAACATATTTTTAAGTAGCTTCCTACTTAGTCATAAATAAAATAAACTTCCTAGTAATCCTGGTACTTATAATAATTGTTTAATATTACAAAATGCTTTATCATTTATAATAATAAAATTTTAAAATAATTATTAGTATGTAATTCATTGTATTCTAACAATTTCCTACAAAGAATTATAAAAAAATAAAAATCTGGTCTTCTGCAGTGAAGTATTGTTTTGCCTGATTTTTACACAAAAAAACAAACAAAAAAAAAACCACAACAAAAGAGGAAAAGGGAAAGATAGAAAAAAAATGAGGAGAGTTCATCTAGTTCTTAGAATAATGAGAAAGCCATTTTGGCCCAGTTCCTATTGACAGAAACCTTCACAGCCTTTATGCAGACTAATAAATTTTTAAAATTTAACATTGATTGCTCATTCATGCTTCCCAATAGTGAAGATTTTACTAATTATATCCACTGAAAATGTATTACACTACATCCATCTTAAAAAACAGGATGTAGGTGTGCTTCAGTCTAATATAAATATATATATGTAAATGTATATATAAATATAAATATATATATCAAGGTACCATTTTAACTATAAGAATGCTCTCCTCTAAGAGGAAAAGCAATGAAAGCAGCTGCTGTTAGTCAGAACTGAATGAAAATGTATAATTGAGATGTTTTATTAGTGGTTGTTTTTGCATCTGAGGGTTTTACATTTTTACAAGGCTTCTTCCTCTCCTGCTGAAGTGGAGAAACTGTGAATTCCCTCAGCAAAGAGTGAGACAGGGAAAAATATCTCAGGAAATTAAATGGGGGAGGACAGGCTTTCTCCTTTTTGCAAAGGAAGCTTTTTATTAGTTGTTTAATATTCTAATTAAAAATGGGGTCCAAATCAGTTCCAACACTGACTTTTTTCGGAGGAGTGCTGTAGTGCACAAAGAAGAACAAATGTTTCCAGGAACTACAAATGCCATGGTTTGTTTAAAAAAAACCCACAGGATCCAAAGGAAACAGCTAACACATCAAACTATTTTCAGCAGCTGGTAAATCTGTGCTATTCCACAGCAACCATCTCATTGTACTGAATATCCTTATTCAAACAAAACAGTTCACAGGCAAGCATATGAGTAGTTTGTTTCATTTAAACTCAAATATCATGAAAATAGAACAATTAAATGCTTAAAATCCAGTGCATGCAAAATCAGGGCACTTGTGAAGAGAAAACACATGCATGGAAAAAGGAAAACCCCTTTTATTGCTTGAGCTGTTCATCTCTAAAACCAAGGATTTCACCACAACGGGATTTCTCACCCTACTAAACTGATAACAAACCCAAATGCCAGTGCAAATGAAGAGAACAAATAAAACTGATCTCACTCCTGCAAAGACCCATAAAGCCCTGCTGGGATATGGCTTTGACTTTTTTTTATAAATGGGAACTCTAAGTAATCTATCTCAAAACACTTGGGAATACACTACAACACCTTAGTCAATTCTGTGTAGTGGAACTCCAACATAAAATCAGAGCAGTCTTTTCTCCTTAGAATGAAATAAATAACATTTCTATAGCTCCTGGGGAAAAATAATAATTAGACTCATTCAGAGCACCCAGTTCTTGTATAATAATGCAAAAAAAAAAAAAGCACAATTTAGTCCACTGCTTATGAGCAGGGGAAAAGGTAGAAAAATAAGTGCCAATTTTCTGTTGACTTTTAATATAGGAGTGCCCATTTCTATACATGACTTTGAAAAATGTTTCCTCCAGATAATTTACAAAATCATACTAAATCAATTCTGAAATTGGAAATAAATGCCAGCAAAAACGTCTCAAACATTTAATAATAAACCTGATGGATGACAATATAGCCATCTCTCAGACAGTGTGAAAAACAAAAATGTATACTCAACAACATCATTTTCAGGTCTGTATTCCAAAAATATGTGTATTTATTTTCAAAAATTGATTCTTTTCCAGTGCACAGCTCAGATTAAATGCCAGGGAAAACTCAAGAACACAAAGGCCTTGTGAACATATGAACAGTTGCACTGCCAGGCATAATTGTTTTCTGATGCATAGCTGGCTGCCATTTAGCACATGCCCTGGCAGAAAAAGGTCACTACTTACAAAAGAAATTTCCTCACGTCTTCCATTAAAGCAGGCAGCCTTCATGCCAGCCAGGACAGCACAGCAATACAACAATGTATTAATACATGACTTTCTCAAGCAGGTTGCCTTCAGTTTCACCATGCAGAGTTGTTCTTAAAATGTGGCAATATTAATTAACCAGAACATGAGTGAGAATAAAACCAACACCAAAATGAACAGGCTTAAGTTATTCCTGAACATTAATCAACCATACTCAATTTCAGTAGTAGCTGATCAAATAAATGTGTCAATTTCTGAGGTAAGAACCTGTTTCCCTGGAAAACTTTGAAAATTTCGATGGGTTGAAATTAATTGTGATTTGGTAGTACAAAGTGTGACAAGTTTAGGAAGAGGTTACAGGTTGCCTGAAAACAAAAAGGTGAGCATCACTTCATCCTATTGACACACAACTGCCTTGGAAAAGTGAAACCCCAGCACTAGCAAAACTGTGGTGTTTAGACACTTATCACAAAGGGTTTTGACACAGAGAAAAATATAAAATATAAGGTTTGCACGAAAAAAATCTTTACTGGGGGATGGAAGGAAGGTTTTAACCTCATTGAAAAGAGAGGTTATTTACTAAGCAGTCAAGTGGGGGAGAGAGCTCCTGGTGAAATAAAGCAGCACTCACACATTTACACAAGGGAAACAGCCTGTACTTCAGGACAGAGAAAGTCACACTGTCTTGTCTCTGCAAGGACAGACCTTGAACGATTCAGGTATGAAAAATTAATTTTGCCTGCTCCCAAGCCTGCCTGTAACTTTGTCCAGAACTTTGTTTTGTCTCAGTTACGCCGCCATCCCTGGTTTTTTTTGAAAACCTTTAAAAGCAGCAGGTTACTGTGTCTTTGCTGTTGCACTGAGAATGCTCCAGCCACATGAAGAATTTTTAGGTTTTTGCCTCCCGGAGCATTCTGTTTGCTACAACCCAGAGTTTAGCCCATATCACTGACACTTATCACTCCTGTCAGCAGATAATTGACTGGCTATATGATTATATCTTTAATATGGCTCTTAGATAATCCCAGTATTCAATACAATCTCAGGGTCAAGGGCGTATCTGTGCTCTTCTTCTCCACAAGATATGCAATGAACTTCTGAGACTCTTCTAAAAAGCAAACATAAAATAACTTCCTATAAAACCTATGTAAGAAAGGTTTGAACTACCATAGTCCCACTTTGGGTTTTCTTCCCCTTTCCTTTGTTTTCTGTGACCTTTTCTGAAGTCTTCCCAAATTCATTCTCGCTCCACGCTCCTTACACCATGTGATGTTCATCACTTTCCTTAATGACCAAACAGAGATGAGAAGAATAGCAATGTGCTTAATGTTCAGCAGGAATTTATAACTACACCATCAAGTCAGTCATGACCTTACAAATTTCCATCAGGAGCTCCCTGGGACTTGCAAAAGAATTCATATTCAAATACATTGTCTATTATGTTGTCTCCTTCAAATATTATGCTACCCTTGCTTGGCTGTTGAATTTTACTGTTATTTAAGTAGCAAGTAAAAGACTACAAAGTTCAATATTGACTCAAAGTAGAAGACAAAAGTACTGTTATTGCTGGGTTTTGTGGATACAATTTAGTAACACCACAGCTTTCAAACACTACATCACAGTTGTATTATTTGGATATGGCATTTCCTTGTGATAGAGACTCTCAGTTGCTTCAGTCAAAGCAGAACATAAGTGAATACAACAAAGGCCTTCTCTTTTCCTTATGTCTGAGCAGAGAAATCTGGGACAAATCAGAGCAGTCCTGAGTCCATCAGAATCAGGAGACAGACAAAAAACAGCTCATTTCATTCACAGCACAGGGGATCTTCCATATCCCTCTTCCCATTTCAGCAGAACAGTTCCTCTAAATCAAGGAGTCAGACTTCACTTCCCAAACAGCAGCAATGAGTCCCATTCCCCTTCTCTTCTTCCCTTTAAAAATCCTATCAATATACTTCTCTAAACAGCAGCCACCCAATGTATGATGCCTGGCAGGTTTATTGAATTTGTGAATTAAATCTAACTGCAAACAGAAAAGTTGTGATCTATGGACAGATAAATGCACTCTCAACAGCTTATTGCTGTAATGAAAAACGGAGCAACTCTGCTCTAAAAACAACTACAAAAAAAAAAAAAAAAAAAAAAAAAAAAAAAAAAAAAAAAAAAAAAAAAAAAAAAAAAAAAAAAAAAAAAGAAAGAAAGAAAGAAAAGAAAAGCAGGTACAGCTATACAGCTATACCAGGTCTCTTTTCTCTCTTCCCCTTTCAATCTCTTAAATCATTTCACCTGCCCAAAAGCACAGCAGGCTGACCTGCAGTCCACCGCTTCACATTGCCTAATTGGTTTGTTTCAATATCCATCCTCCAGAGGAAGATCCCAGCTTATTTCAACCAATTTAACTGTCATGTTGTGTGTTGGAGGAGCTGAACCCTTTTTGTCCTCTGCCCTGGGTGACCTTGTGCATATGGTTCAAGTGGAAGCCTTTTCCCTTCTAAAGCTTTCAGGGCACTTCCTTCATTAATATGCATCAGGCCTCCTTCCTCCAAGGGAGCAGCTGCCTTTGTTTTGCTTCCCCTAGCTCAGAATCATCATGAGCAAAACTTCTGCTTTCTCCACCAGCAGCCAGAGGTGTTTCCTCTCTCTGTACATCAGTCCAGGGCCTGTGAGGCAATGGCAAAGGGACATCCCTCAATGTCCCCCGTGATAAGGGGGCTGCACAGGGCTCGTGTGTTTCTACCTCTCCACACTGTATCTTCAGAGAGTTTCACAGCATTTGCTCAGGAAGAAATCCTGCTGTGAGTGATCTGCAATTAGGCATGGCTAGTTAAACAGAGCTCCTTCCATGTGAGTGGAGTGGACTCCCCTGAGCCCACGCTGGCAGAGTAGAGATTACAAAATCCAAGGCACGCTCTGACAGCAGCAGGCACGGTCCCCTCATCTTAGGGCAGCGCACGACACGTAGTCACAGTGACCAAAATGTGTCACCAGGGAACTGCCAGGCTCACTGCAGGAGTGTTGTCTGTCTGCCAGAGGAACTGCCTGTCCTCAGGTACCTGTGACAACCTCTGCCCAGCCTGACCTGACCTTCACGTCACAAGATTTTATTCCAGCTCTCCTGAGCTTGCTGAGTGAAGGCTGGTGAAAGGCATCCCAGGAACTTTCCAGCATCCTCTCAGACTGGAGACAACGGGGCTCCTGTGACTGCCATGGACTTATTTATTCACTAAGAGTTATTAACAACTCTTTATTCTATTAAGATGAAAAGTAGGTATTTTTGCCAGCTGACACTGGTTTAAAAAGATAAAGCATACTCCAAACACCACTCCTCCTTCACCCACATATCCCCATCCCATATCAATTAATCTTTTAGACTTAGCTTTTCAAATTTAACATCTTTCTGATGTGTTGGAGAGCTCATTATTAAAATTTTAGGCATTCTCACCCCAAAAACCTGTCCTGTTACCTGTTTCTCCTTAATTAATTTTCAACAGGAGAAAATTACTATTCAATTACAACTTAAATTACAATATGTGTTCCTAGTATTCTGCAATAAACTTAGGTGTGTGAGTGGTCAGTAGGATCCTACCAACTTCTATCAGGATTTTGTTACAAATACACATAAGCCAAAACTGATTTCCCATTATCAGGCAAAAGAACACCCATCTTCCCCACTCTCTGTGTCCTTTGGATGGTCTCTTTGCCATGGTAGTGTACTCCTGCCTCAGGCATTTTCCCTTCCTGTCCCAAGTAATTTTAACGGGTTAACATGAAGTTTATAAATGTCTTCTGTCATAATAACCCATGATTACACATTTATTTTAGTCACAGCACATAAAAAGACCTCAAAACAATAAAAACTTTTCCTCACCGATCTGTAGAGCCTAAAATCCTGCAACATAAACAAAAGTTCAGAAAGTGTTGTCTTTGCTGGGTGACATTTAGTGCTGGGGAACCCCTTTGGGGTATCCCATCATCCCATCAAATTTCTGTCCCTATGTCATTATTCTGCTGCAATAAAAGACCCTCATATACATACTCCAGCCTTTCAAGAGAAAATGCCCTGTATTATACAAAAGACTCATCTAGAAAAAAATCTACAGTGAACACAAACCTTCCTCCTCAAAATAGCACTCTTCAGAATCCTCTCTATGAATACAATCTAGAAGTAAAGAAGACAATTCTAACAAGTGTCCTTTTTCATGACCGAGATAATTTAGAATTGTTATCAAGAGACTTGATATTTCATTAATGGTCTTTGATGAGGTTTTTTAACCTGCAATATCATTATATAAAAAGATTTTATGGAAGATAATCAGGTAATAAATATATCCTCCCTTCCATTATTTCATCTATTCAGAAAAGTAGCTTGGTCGTTTTGGCAAATGGTTTTTGTTAGGAAATATCTGGTGCCCATAAAGTTGTTGTTTAAAAAAATCCAAGCAGAAGAAATTATTTAATTTCAAGAAACAAGAAAAAAACCCACAATCTTTCTAGAGCAACGATACTATTGTTTTCTAGGATATCTTCTTGTAGGCTTTACTTTGAAGCGTGTGTGTCAACAGTTTAAATGTGGAGTTTGCTACTCACACTGTGTGACTTCCACCAAGGATTCACAAGAAGAAGGATGGGAGGTCACAGAGCAGCAGTTACATAATGTGTAAGAGGCAGGTTACAGTGAAGCATTGCATGGATTTATCTTCTGTACCATTAGGGCTATCCAGTCAAAAAAGCAGCAGGAAGGAACCAAAGGAAGCAAAAGGATGGAACCAGAAAGTTCACAGTACATCAAAAGTTTCTCAGCAATGTAAATGCATCATCACAGTAACCACAGAGCAAGTGAAAGGGGTGAAGTGGCTCAGTGGGGTGCAGAGGGAAGGCTGA
Source organism: Aegithalos caudatus (assembly GCA_013389925.1). Taxonomy (NCBI): domain Eukaryota; kingdom Metazoa; phylum Chordata; class Aves; order Passeriformes; family Aegithalidae; genus Aegithalos; species Aegithalos caudatus. The sequence goes on from WEIU01020940.1 coordinate 20,293, forward strand.
AGGGGAAAGGGTGCTAGGAAGTTGAGAATAGGACTTTCCCCATTCCCTCATCATCCAGAGATTTTGCTACTTTCATAGACCACAGCAGCCTTTTCTAATCCAACTTCCTCCTCAAAGATCCAATGCAGCTACCTCCTCCTCATCTTCCAAATTCCCCTGGTCTGTTTACGGGAAAATGTGGGAAAAGAGATCACCTAATGAAGTTCTGACATTTTGAATAACGCTGACTTAAAAGTATTCAGCAAGATAATCTTTATCATGTTCCTGAATGAAAAAAAAAGGGATTCCTATATTTTAGCATCAAATAACACAGGATACATTTTGAGTTTTAACTGATATTAAAAAGTTACAAAGGCATATCTGGAACCATGGTTTTAATTTTTTTCCATAAAGTTTTCATTTGAAGTATCACATTTGTCCTATTTCTAACATGAGCCATGTCCAAAATGCCCAATTTCTTTATCTCATTTTACCTCAAGCACTCTTCAGAGACATTGGAGAAAAGATACAAGGATGGCAGATTAAAAGAACCTAGGTTGTCCCTTAGATCCTGCCAAAATACTGGTGAACATCCACTGATTCAAGAAAGGCATAATTTTAAGATGTTCAAAATTCATTAAGTTCCACTATTCCACCTTCAAAGAGCTTCAAACAGTTTTCATCATACTTCTCATATTTCATCCACTTTGCACGTGTTAATTGAGCTTCAACACACATTTGAGGCGAGTGAGCTTCATTTATTCTCACAGAGCAAGCAGGAAAACTGAATGCAAGCACCAATTTTGGCCATTTCCTGCCCAGCCCTGGAGTCCTGGGGCTGTGCCAAGCAGCACGTCTGCCCAGGAGAGGCAGCTGAATTCTCTACCTGTTGGCACTGGGAAATGCCTAGCATTCTCAGAGAGAGCATAAAAATCCTCTTCCCACTTGTATCATTCCAGAAGTTTTTCTAACTCTTCCAAACCAGGTGACAGAACTGCAAGATTAGGTATGAAACACCTGAAGGGGAAAAGCAAAAGCAAACCCCAGTAGTAGCATATTAAATTTTGTAGTTAAAGAAATTTGAATTTAGGCAAGCGTGACTGAACCACCATGCACATGTCACATTATCACCTGACTCCTTCCACAAAGTCTACTTCTACAGTTATTTTTTTTTTCTATCACTGAGCAGCAGTTTTACAGTGTGCTTGACTTCATTGCACTGCAAACAAATTGAGTTTCTGCACCTTAACAGTGAAGTGGTGTTGATCCAGTGATGTATTACTGAAAATGTGCAGCCTGCTGAGGGAGTCAACAGGGAACCTGTGCTTTTTAAATTAGGGTTTTTTCAGCTTGTAAAGATTGACAGTATTGACACCTTATAACTGAGGGTAGGCTTGGTGTATTTTACTAATAAAATGAATGCTACTTTCAGAATCAATGCCGTGGTGGTAGGTTGAGCCTGAGGCATCCAGGTACCTTCTCCTGTGCCCTACATTCATTCCCTCCTTTAATTAACTATAAAGATTTGGTAACACTGCAGATTTGGGGGGTTGTTTTAGGTATTTCCATCAATGGTATGCATTTACAAAATGGCCCTTAGGAGATAAACAGAAAGGAATTGATAAATAGGATACAAAACCAAATACATTAAAACAGTCTCAACTTTTTAAAAGTAAGGAAGCAAACAAGTTTTGAGTCAGTCACTTCATAACTCTGAACAATAATTATGACCATTCATGAATTTTCATTGTCAGAGCACCCTAAAATTTTGTTTAATTCACCTAAACTCACAGCTGTTCAATACCCACACTCATCAGAAAGCTTTGGAGAATTACTGGCTGCTCAAGGAACACAATCAACAAGAGAACTGTGCCATCCTTCCCATCTGGAAGGCAGCAAATCCTTGTGCCTTAGAAAAGCACTTGTTGAAGCACCAAAAAAACAAAAGCTTCAGGGCATGTTCCAGTTGTTACAAAAATATTTTAATCTGAGCTCTCCCTGGACATTTTTTTCCCACCACTCTCCACCTTCCATGGTAGTCCATGAGATAGAACAGGGTGAGGGTGAGGTGTTGCATGAAATTGTTTTGGGTTTTTGGGCACAGATGGTTTATTTTGCTCTCATTTGTTAACTAAAGAATCCTCACATTAAGAAGGTCATGCCATAACTTGTTCCCAGGCTGGGAATAGGCATAGGTGGAGTGATTCCCTGGTTTCCTCAGAAACCCAAAGCATGAGGAGTCCACAAGGCTCATCTGGGCTTCCCTAGACCCCTAGTGGGGGTCTGCCAGACACTCAGAAGATAAATCTTCCAAAATCCAGAATACTTTGCTTGGATTTGTTCACCATTTGTCTTACAAATTTATAAACACACTGTTTGTTGGAATCAAAAGATGTAATGTATTTTAGGACCTCAAATGTAATCAAAAAGTTCTGAAATGTAATCAAAAAGTTCTGAAGTGCCTTTCCTCTCTCTGTCACTGGATGCAAATCAAAGAGTTTTATCCAGCCTTCTGCTGCAAGACATTCTGTGCTGAAAAAAAAGGATGAGGGTGTGGAATAACCAAGCAAGATGGATCTTAATTTAAATGTAAACAATGGAAGCACATATATTATACATACACCTACTTAGAGCAAGAACGAAAACCCATTTGTAAAACCCAAATCCAGCTTGTCAGATCAAGATGGAGCAGCCCTTTCAAATCACTCTGTCTCCAGACAGAATGACAGGGTGACAGGAGGAAACGATTCCTGCAGTCTGCCTACAGAAATAATGAATAATCTGCTCTAAGTTGGGTTTTTTGCATTATTTATACTCCATACACTGTCTTTGTAAGGATGATTAGTGCACCATCTGCCTGGACCACAAACAGGCATAAAGGAGACAACCTCCTGATTAAAATCTCATTTCTTTCAAACAGAGAATATGAACCCACTATTCTTTCTGGACATGTAGACCTCCAGTCTCCTAATTAATCTACATCAGTCATTAGACATAGATAGCCTGGCCAGACCTCAAGTTATTTAAATGCATCACTGAGCTAAAATATAATAGAGCCAAGCCACAAATATGAAGTTCTTTATGCTCTGCAACAAGACTAGGAGCAAGATTCTGTGTCCCATTAGGGCAGAGCATCAGAATTAATCAGGAGCTCTGATGCAAGTTTCTAATTTTTATCATCACAAGCCTCTGACTAGTCCTGGGATTCATCTGATAAATGGGAGTGTCTGCCTCAGAGTTGGCCACCCCAGCTTCTTCAGCAGAGACCTCTTCAACAGAAACTCAACAGCACCTCAGGGACAATTTGTCAAACATTAGGATTAAAAAGGGACACAAAGGAGCTGCTGCCCAAACGGGACTGCCTGCCTCAAGAGAATACAAAGGAACTAGGTGTGATCCCTCTGAAAATAAACATACATGCTTTTGATTAAGCATGTAATTAAATTACATTAATTTCAGGATCTTGGCACACAATACCATTGCAAAGGGCTGAGGTTACAGGAAATTCATAATTTGTATTAAATCTATAATGAACACTAAAAAATTGAAGTTCATAAAATTTAATTCACAGTTTTCACTTATTATTAATAGCTTGTCCTTACCTATTCATTACTTCCCGTCTTCATTTTGTGTCTTCATTCTGCTCTGCTCCAACATTTACGAGTGCTTGAGTTCAAATCATCATGCCAGAAGTGTCTATCCAGCCCAAGATCAGAGTATTTGATGCAATAGCCTACAAAACACACACACACACACTCATCATCATCATCTTTATTTTTGCAGCACAAATTAAGAGCAATGTTTTTGTCCAAAAACTCATGTGAGAACCACTTTGAGATTTTCTGTCCTGAAAAAAACCACACATTTGTATTGATAAACTAGCAAAAATACAAAACCGCTCTACAGATCTATATAATAAATGAAAACAGTCTTTACAGGAAATGTAGAAATATATTTCTTTGGGGTCACCAAAGCTTTTGACAAACACTTATTACCTTTCAGATTCTCCCTGTGGGTGAGCTTTATTTGCAGAGAACTTTACAAACTGATCATCCAAGGCATACAATCTCTCAGTTTTGAATTGAGAGAGTTTAAGAATCCGTGTGCTGAGATTTGTCTGCTATTGAAAACCTCCTTCAGTTGTCAATAAGAGAAAACCTAATAAATGTATAGACTTACAGACTAACTTATGCTGGAATAACCCCTTGTTCATCCACAGGATGGGTACATTTCTTCCTAAGCCTTTCCTCCTTCCTCTCATGGATTTTGTATAAATTATTCTGTGTTTTCGTTACACATTTCCTTGCTGCTTACACATTAAGTTCTCATTAAAAGAATTTTAAGCATTTATATTTTCCAGGCAAAATACACAGTTGACATTATTGCAGATTATAACAGTTTTTAGTACTGGCACTCAAGAGAATTTCTGAAGCCATCAGGGTGAATTACACAGCAATATAACATTTTAAAAACAATAAAATAAAAACCTTCTTTTCTTTCCCCTCACTCAAGTATTAGGAGATGCATCTCTGGTTAACATGCACACTGGCACTCAGAGACCAAGGTGATCCTGGAGGAAGTGGGAGCATGAACAAAGAGAAATCGCCTGTTTCACAGAGGAAGAATGAAATTCTATCCTTGCTTTCATTTTTAACTCAAAACAAAACCATGCTGATAAAAGAACTTTGAATTTACAGCAGAACAGAACACAAAATGGCTCGAGGTGCTGTGTTGATTTTCTTTTGCTCCCCAGAGGAGCAATGAGAGCACAAGGTATCACAGTGGCTGCTCAGAACATTATTAAGAGCACAAACCCTGCCTGTGGAATTGTGGATCACTTGCAATAATGATTGAAAAAAAATTGTGGCTTCAACTGAAAGATTTGGTTCATTCTGGTAGGCAAATGCAGACATATTTGGCTAAGACTTGTGGCCTAATCTGGACAGAAATCAGTACCATCATTCAGAATATGTTTTATTTAATTGCTGACTTGCTGTGAAGCCCTTAGCACATCAGTCAATATCCATGTTGGTCTTTTTCCATCCTTCCCTGGTTAAGAATTTAAGGAAGAAATGCTTCCTGTAGAGGAAGGACCTAAAGAAACAAAATGGACCTTTATCTTAACTCAAATCTACATCTGTATTAAAAAACCCCCCAGCAATATAGGTATCATTATTATCATTGGATCATTATCTTTGGACCTAAACAGAGAAGCTTTAATAGGACTAGTCTAAAAGAAATAGAATTTCTATTGCATTTTTATTTTCCATTTCCCCTATATTTGATAATAAAATTGAAAACTGTACTCAGTGTCAAGCTCCCAACTTACATCTCTCAAAACTTTTTTTATTTATTTATTAAATTCCTTTTATGCAAGTGAAATACTGTAAAAATAACTGTCCTCCATCCTTAAGAAAACTATTGTAGAAATTGCCTTTCTGAAAAATAATTTACAACTTTTAATTTCCTAGTTGAAAGAAGTTCTTGAAATATCTCGAATATTTAGAAGTTTCCATCCTTTATGCATCTTTAGGTATATTTTTGGCCAGATCTACATTTTTCACAACTGGCTATTTGCCTGCATTTGCAAAGCAACCTTTCCTCATTCCACTTTAAAAAATACTGTAGCATCTGATAATGCAGTCTGTATAGTCCTCTCAGGAAAGGAAAAAGGTTTTTGCAAATCAAAAAGGTGCAGTATAAATTCCATCACATCATATTGCATACATAAATAAGATGAAGAAACCTAATCAGAAGTAAAGAAAAATTCTATTACACTATCTACATTTTTTGGATGCACACAAAAAATACCAGAGCTGTAACTTTTTTTCCTGCTCACAAAGCTACAGGTGTTAGGCTCTTTTCTAGAAAGAAGGCTATTTCAGGCATTTACTCCTTCTGTTTCTGAATTTGGATAATAAAACTACTGTTTAGAAAGGACAGTTTCTCCCAAATGTCAGCAATACATTTATGATATATTTCTGGGTGTTTTTTTTAATCAGAGAGATCCTTACAGCCCCTTCTGACCCAGTCCATTCTATGATTCTATTAAATCAGAACAATTTGAGCTTCAATTTTACCTTCCATAATGAGAATTCAAGTGAAGCAAATGAAAACAGTTCATATACAAACCCCACAACCATTACTTGCCTAATTGTGAAACAGCACCAAAAAACTTAAATTTAAGAGAATTACACATGCACTCAGCATTTCACTTCACAACTGGAAATAAAGACCAAGATCTCTAAGTCCTTAACTACAATTTCAATTGTAAACCTGAGCTCTCTTACAAAACAAGAGTGGGACAGAACAGAAAAGAAGTTTCTATTTGTACAGTATGAACTATTGGCGCTTTTATTTGTACTATATAAGCTATTAAACCCCAAGTATTAGATGAATTTCAAGGATTCCAAGATAGTTGTGAAAACTGTGTCCATAGCTGGGGGCTTCAAAGTTTTATGAGTATTTCTGAAGCACTTTGTGTCATTTTATGAATTACTACGCAAATGAAATAAAATATAATCTGATTAACACACAGTCTCACCTGGAGAGAGATGCATCAGCTCCCAGGAGAAAAAAAGAAAAGCAGTCACTAAATAATAATAGACAATGTAAAGATAAATTTGACATTCCCTGATTGGGCAGCATTAAGCATAAAATTTTGTTTCTTTTCTCTGTTTCCAGTCCCACTTGGAAGTTGATTCTCTGCTCACATTAGGACAGTGCAGTGCAACATTTGAGGTGCTGGACAGCTTGTCCCTATTAGTGTTCCATTTTAGCAGACAAGATTTATTTGCCACAGGGAATAAACCATCCCTCCATTGCATCTTCCAAAAAAGCAACTCTGATCTGACCTACCAGGACATTTCTCACGTGCCAGTGTTCCATGGAAATGAACCTTCAGCAAATTTAGGGCACAACCCTCTTTCCATTCGATCTACAGGCTCACTAGCACTGTGACACACCAATTTTGATAGGGACACATCATTATAGCAGAACAAACATGTTTTAACACTATCATCATCCCAATATTTCTCCAGGAAAATAAAAATTTCAAAAACAGCATTAGAAGAAGTGATGGCAGAAGTTTGCAGAAAATATTTTTTTTAGCTAAAAAAATCCATCCCCCTTTGTGAATATTAGGCTATTGTTCAGTGCAGCACAGGCGATGCTTTAACCAGGTTATGGACACATAAATCTTGAAGGAAAATTAAAAAACTTCTACACACTTCAGTTACTTTGAGAAGCCAAAGGGAGGAGAGAGAACACCAGCAAGCTGAAACAATTCCCCCCGACCTCTCTTAACAAGAGAAATTTGTTCTTCAACTGGTTTAATCAAAATGTCCTCTCATTTCCCTGAAGAATTCCCTCTTGCTGCTTCAGCAGAATTTCCATTCTCCCTTTGCCCTTCAGCACGATGCTGTCTCACAGGAGACCACAGCCACTTCTGCACTTTATCACCATCAAAATCCCCACAAGGTTTTTTTTCCAGACCTTTGAAGGTTTTCCTGTCTGTTAAATTAGAAAATGATGCAGCACTATAATCCTCAAGTATATTTTAAGCTCACAGAAAGCACAGACCCCAGGTGAGTGGCTCCTTCTCCAGAGGAGTAAAAACCTCCTGAATTAAATAAAACTTAGCAGGTAAGAAAGAATTTCTGGGATTTGAGAAAATTCTGGAGTTTTAACACCTAACTGCATACTGAAAAAACAGAGATTAAACTCAACCTATTACATTAAAAAAAAAAAAAAATCACTAACAGCAGAACCATCAAGACAACATATAAAGACAGAAAATATTTTTCATCTAAGTAAAACTATTACAGTGAGGGGCAATATGAAAAATTTTCATTATTGTTAAATGGGTGCTCTCATATTTTTATTTAACATTTCTATATATTGATGACTATCTGATGTAAGGATGAAATTTGCAACTACATTTTTTTCCTGATTATCCATGTGAAATCTTGTATAAATTTGCAACACATCTGATGCCTTACCCATTTCATCAAAGGAACACCCAGAGAATTCAAATTTATCTCAAGTAATGTGGCACACATAAAAAAAAAAAAGTCCTAAAGCAATTAAGCACCCATTTTTAATGATCTGTATTTTTACTACTTTTGGAGATTGTATTTCATGTAAATACCTCATCGCTGATTTAAAAATCCATTACAAAAGCAGAAAGCCTCTAAAAGCAGGAAGCATATAAAGTCAGAAACACAGAAATAGGGTTAAAGTTAGCACAACTTTTAAAACTCATTTTCTGGGCCCTGAAGGTTTTAACATATAAACAAACATATATTTTTCAAGGGACTAGGTATCAAAAATAACTTTCACGCTGTACAACAGCTTTAAAACCACCTCTTGGGCTTTTTTTTTTTCTAATTATAGGTGTCATCAGCTTCTGAAGCAAAGCCAGGAATTAGACA
>WEIU01020940.1:42653-73104 GCA_013389925.1 Aegithalos caudatus
ATATATATATACAAAAATCAAAATATAATATGCTAATTATACCCAAAGAGAAAGAAATCCATCGGTTTTTTGTATTACCTTGCATCAAGCCTCCCAATTATTTGAGTTCTACGGTGAAAAATGCATTTGTTTGTTATTGTGGAGGATGTACATCTACACACAAAACCCCATGGAAACAAAGCAAGTCAAGAAAAAGCACAATAAGGTTTTCCAAGTGGATTAATAACAAAGAAAGGGTCATCTATGGCACAGATGAGCAAAAAACTTGAGCACTTTACTTATACCCAACCCTCAACACAACCCAATCTGACTTTGGACATATGAAAAATAAAAATGTTCTGAGCAGGAGTGAAAGCCCATTTTCAACATTAAAACTTCCTGCAGCCATGAAAAACCTATTTAGGAATATTACACCATGCCCTACTTCATCCTGTTGCTTTTAAGAAATCAGTAAGGTTTAAAAAACTTGATGGGAAACAAACTACATTTCACAGACAGATGGTTTATAGTTTAAGTGCTCGAGTAAAACCTTCTCTTATCATTCCTTGTATACACTTGAAAGCCACTTAGCTGAAATAAATCTGTGCAAAACAACAGCAAATGACCAGTAAAAAGCTTAATTATTCTGCTTTATATCTTTTGTACGAAAAGGGGTTGGAAAGAAAAATAAATCTACTGATAAAGCTTGGTTTTAAACTAAGTGATGAGAGGTGGGTTGGAGCAGAGAACACGATAAAACTGGGCATAATTCCAGGGTTTAAACAGCACCTCAGGCTTTATATGCTTTCATGCAAGTCAGGTTTTTATCAAAAAGCCAAGAGTTCTGAATCAGAATGTCCATGCATTTTTGTCCATCACAGAAGATCCTTGCTTTTACACAGCTCTGGTTGAGAAACTGAGCTGAGAAATCCTTGTACTGTGCAAGCTGATCACCCCCTCAGAGACCAGTCTGAGCCAGTGCCACACACAGCCCAGAACTGGAGGCACTGAGTGCAATGCAGAGCTCTGCCTCAGGCTTTACTGACCCCAGAACTCAAGAGTTCATCTCAAAAGAGTGCAAAAAGGCACAGGATGAATTCCCAGCTTACTGCTGTTCTCATCACTCAGCTACAACAAGCAACTCTGTGTGAGGAATCTGCTACCAGGTCAATTCATTTAAAGGAGGGGGTGCAAAGCAGGACTCAGCAGCTTTTTTTTTTATTCTCAGGCAGAATCAGCATTTTTCAACTGGGAATGGCTGCCATGTGTTCAGTTTGATCCCACCAACCAGAAACACCAGAGAGGAAAAGCAGGTGCCATAAAGTGGTAACCAGAGAAGAGGGGGTAAGTGGTTTACTGCAATTTCTAAGGTGAACTTTAGGCTGTCAGACTAAAACTTTATTTTATGGACATGGACATCTGGTTTAAGGTATGAAACTTTGACATTGAAAACTCTGAAAAAAATTATACACATGTAATATGCAAAAGAAGCACAGGTTCTGATTTTGCCATTAAATTCATTATCCAGTACTCCATGTTCTGTCAGGTGTTAGGTGAATTTTGTGATAAGGGTGCTTAGATAAAGTGCAGTCCAATATTTAAACATTTACAAATAAGATTAATAGATTAGCAACCAGACAGCTTAGTACACATCCCCAAGGACAATAAGGATTATAAGAGAAATCTAAATTAATGTTTTAGACAAGCCTAAACCTGCAATAAGGAGGAGCATGCAAGAAAGGATTGAGGCAAACCACATCACCCAAAACCAGCCTGACCTTTCTGAGCGCATTCCATTGGCACCAGGTCTCATGTATTGTCCCTTAAATAAGTGATTTTACAGACTGGTGGTGCTCAAGATCTCATGAAGCTGAGAAAGTTGTACCTGCACCTATTACACTGGGTAACACTACCCTTTCCATGCTCTAAAAAACCCCCATGAAACAAAAAACCCAACCACACAAATCATATGTGACAAAGTCATGTGTGTGCTATTAATTTACCTCTAGCTTCCTTTGCAGAGACTCTTCTGTATTACTAAACTTGGGTTAAACTTTCCAGCAATGTAGCTTAGTTGATGTCTTATCTCTATATAAAATGAAGACTGAAACTGAGCAAGTACGAGGTATTACCAAGTTTCACTGTTTGAAATATTAAAACAACAAATGACAGACTTTACCAGAAAGCGAAAACACTTACAAAATAGCCCACAGACACTACAATAAGTTAAAACCAAAACAAAGCAGAAAAAAACCTCCACATAAATACAAGCACAAACAGGTCTATGTGAATTCCTTTCTTTCAGTGATCAAACTCTTTAAGAGAGATTTCTCTTTCAGCAGCAGGGTGTCTGAATTAGAGAGTGGCAGTATCTGATCTTTTTTATGCACCTATCCATAAACAGAGCTTTGTTATAGCCACCATCAATCCTGTCTAATGCCTCCTCTGCAATTTACTATGTGTATTTATTACACCAAAACCTCATTATAATAAATTGAAACTATCCAGCACGTCCCTGGAAACATTCCCTACAGAATGCTATATATTCCAAAGCTCTGCTTTGACTTCCCAGCTCCCTTTCAGGATAAACATGGACTACAAGCAGTGAGTTTAATGCTCAGAAATACCATTTATAAGAAATGTCACCTGTCAGATTGCCTTCAGCAGCCAACACCTCACATCCTCCAAGCTAAATTATGTTCAGTCACGTTAGACAAAAGAACATATCTAACTCAAATACTTACACTTAACGGATAATTGAGAACTGATCCACTAAATGAGCACCTCTAATTACACATCCTAGGTGGGGGAGGGGGAGTTTCTTATCTCTAGAGCTCTAATTTCCACACACCACACATGTCTTTTGTGAATTGAAGCAATGAATATGCATAATTATAAAGTTCTCTTCGCAAATTAATAGAGTTAAGGCTGAAAATCCAGTAATCAGAGGGTGTTTTTAACAGACAGAATCAGCACCATTCTCCCATTCCAAAGGCTGTAGAACAACATTCAAAATTTTACCAATGTTTAGGAGAGGTAAAAATGTTAAAATAGAGATAGTATTCATTGCACACAGAGGTTTTGGAAAAGTAACTGAGCAGATTCAAGAAAAGATGACAAGACCAGGAGAGGCAGTAGAGTCTTCCTTAGGTTTTGCTACTTATTTTTTTCTCTCCTGGAAGCTAAATAAATGTCTCCCACATTTAAAAGATGTTGAATTTGAAATATAGAAGTTTTATTGTGCATCAGTGTGCCATCAGATGTTTTTAAATTACTTGCTGTCTTCATTCTTTCTCAGATATTTTGAAAAGTCACATCATGTTGACTGGAAGAGAGCGGAGATCACACCACACATATCAAAAAAAGTGCAAACCAGAACACACTGAACACAAAACTGAATTTGAACAATATCAGTAACCAAAACTTTGGGTTTTTTCCCCTTTAAAGGGGAGAAAACTTTTTCCAGTACAGGTGCCTGATGATCATCCAAAATCCTGCTCTTAGCCCAAAAGGAGGCTAGTCACTGTATCTCCTTTCCTCTGGCATTATCTGACTTTCAGAACTAATCCTCTTATTTGGCACACAATCACATTTTTAATCTGAAACCACCTTATCTAGACCCCCAAGATTTTGTTTTGCATGCATTTTCCAGGGGAAGCTGCTTTCCTTCATTGAGATAATGCCGTGCTGAATTATAAGCTCTATGCAGCTGTCACTCTTTGCCAAACATTCAGAAACATAAATGAACTCTGACAAGTCATTTATCTGGTAATTCAGTGTCAAAGTGTAATAATATCACTGGGCTTTGTGCATTATCAGTGTTAAAGCAGAGCTGAAGTTAAAATGCAAATTGAAAGCACCTTTTGTGTATCAGAATAAAAAGTACTAGAGTTGGTGCCCATCCTGTTAATCCTTTAGATTCTCAATAAGGTAAGAATAAAAATGTGTGGATAAACCCAAATGTTACACTCATTAAACCAGGAATTAAATGCTTAATGAATGCAGCGACACCTGTAGTTACTACACTGGTTTTAAGTCTTCAAGAAGGAATACCTGCAGTTTGCCATCCTGACTCAAATCCCCATGGAGCTCACATTCCCATCACGAGAGCAGAGTGCCACAGAAGTAAGTACAGTGTGCTGCAGAATAAAAATTCTGAGCACATCTACTGAATTTTCTAATTTTGCTAAGTAAAGGCCACCCTGCCAGAACTGCCACAATCTTTTCCTTGTTCAATCCTTGCTCAAACAGTCACAAAACACATTGTCACGTGTGGGAAAGCAATGGCTCATCTTCTGAATGGACATTCAGCCAAAGAGTTTCCATCTTATCTCTTGCTGTTATAAACAAACAACCAAAACATGGTGGTTTGGTGTGCTTTTATTTTTTTTATGGTTCATCTTTTTGTTTGGTTGGAGTTTTGTTTGATCGGTTGGTTGTGCATTTTTTTTTCTCCTGGATGTAAAGCAATTGGCAAAGATTTCCTTCTCTCCCAAAGGGGTTATAAATTGGAATAAAACAGCCAAATCTACCTCATGTTCCTCTCTTGGCTGATCCACCTCAAGAAGACCAAGTGGAAACTTGCTTTGATCACTCTGGTGTAGTTTTTATAATGGGGTAGTACCAGTTGAACACGGTCACCCGCAGCATTCCCTGCCAGGCTAAGGAATTTCTCCTGTGCAAAACCTCTCTGTTCTGTCCAGTCTCACTTGTGATGGATGCATTCTCCCAGTTTTACAAGATCAGAGTTTACAAAAATGTTGTTTCCATGTGTTTAAGACAGGATTGAGACAATCACAGAATATCCTGAGTTGGAAGGGACCCACAAGGATCAAATCACATCCTGTACCTGAATGTCCAAAGGCTTCTCTGTCAGTCTTGGTGCTGTGACCATTCCATGGGGAGCTGTTCCAGGGCCCAAACACCCTCTATGGGAAGAACCTTTGCCTGATATCCAACCTAAACCTCTCCTTAAACATTTCCAGACCTGTCAGGTCCTGTCACTGTCACAGAGAGCAGAGATCAGTGCCTGCCCCTCCTCTTCCCCTCATGAGGAAGCTGTAACTGAGTAAGGTCTCCCCTCACTCTCCTCCTGCTGAAGAGACCAAGTGACCTCAGCCACTCCTTGTATGACTTCCTCACAACTCCTTCCCTGTCCTTTATATCCCTCCTTTGGATGCTCTCTAACAGCTTTACATCCTCTTTCTATCATGGCACTCCAAACTACTCACAGAGTACTAAAATTCAGCCAGAAAAGCTCCAGTACTGATTTTACTGATGCTAAACCAGACAGGCTAGACCTTAAACAAAAAAAAGAGGACAGTAATATGATGTAATTTTTTTCTGTCATCAAGTTTTTATGTTAAGCTCCAAGCCGAACAAGATGTGATAGAGCAACAAACTTCCTTCAGGGAAGATGAGATAGAAAGGATTAAAGAAAAACGCAAACCAACAACAAAAACACCCCAAGCTGTGAGCTGTCAGTGTTATATGCTGCACGTTAGTCCTCTAGTCTGCAAACAAAACAAAGACTCTCCTTGATGTGTCCCAACTCTCCTATTAAATATAATTTATTAAAATACTCAGGATTTATCATTTTTTTTCTTTTTTTTTTTTTTAACCAGAATCCTGCACCAATATTTTGCTTTGTAATTGCATAAAGAACTTCTGCATGTTAAATCTGACAACTGCTGCTAAGGTCAACAGCTGACAGGTGGATTATCTGGAAAAAGTGGAGAGAGTCTTATAAAAAGAGAGCATGAAAACTGAATTATTTATTTTAGAAGGGAGAGTTATCAGGAGGGGCAAGTACATGAAACAACATGTAAATCAAAGGAGTCTCTTTCTCCTCCAATCTTGACCAAAAAAATGTCTGGTCTGCCCCCAATGATACCCCAAAACTGATACAGCAAAAATCACCAGTCAAAAATTAAAGGTAATGTTTTACTAGCAAGTTCCTCCTGTATTTAATTTTTTTCCCTTCCTACTTCGGAAACACCTTCTCTACCTCATTACGCCCCCATTTTTTGTGCCAGTCTGAAATGGAAACATTGAGTAGAATTTCCTTCCTCTCCTACTCACTTTTTAAACACAGCCCATTGATGGCTTTACTTTAGCTTGTTTTCACCATGCCAAATCAAGATCAGTCTGCAATTTTTTTTAACTCTACTAATTATCACCTATGCAGTACTTGGCTCCAAACAGTTTAAAATCCCCGAAATTTCCCATGTCTTAAAAAAAAAAAAAAAAAAAAAAAAAAAGCTTACTACATCCACTTTTCAGGTTCCTTTACAAAGATGTGTGTTTAATAAACTCAGGCAGCTTTAAATCCAAGCCTTCTTCAAAAAAATATTCTCAAGCCTTTCTTGCTGCAGTTGACTAATGGCTATAATCACCTGAGGCAAATTTCCCAGATCCTTTTAAAATAAATAAATAAGCCATAGCCTCTACATTTTCTGTTTTGAGTTCCAAAAAAAGAAATTACAACAACAACTGAAAATTTAAAGTACATTGAATGTACAACTACACATTTCATGATGCAGAACTGTCCAGAAGCAAGAAAACCCTTCCCCACACAGGATTTTTTGCCACACCATCTTACCCCAAAGTAAGCAGAGCTTGCAGAGAGGTTGTGTGTGCAGGAGACATTGATGTAAAGGTCATTTTAACTGCATCACATTTGCCACTTTGGTTAGAAGAGATCAGCTGTAAGTGTGAAGCAAAACATTGAATCAACAATTAGTCTGAGCCATCCCTTGGAAAGCATCCATTTCCTGATGCTCTCTCCTGTCCTGGGCCAGAAGTGGCCAGCAACAATTTGAGCCTTGGGAAAACTTGACCAGGAGCAAAGCATAGCCTGTAAAATGGTATTGATAAAGACAATAGCAGAGGTTTGGTTTAAAGACACCTGGAATTCTGAACAGCCATGTAAAACTCACATTGAAAGTAGGCTACTGGTGGATTTAATCCCAAATACCAGTGTATGTCTTGGGACATCATTGTATCTTAATTCTGCCTTTTATTAGGCCAGGTATTTTCTACACACCTGGCATGATTTTGATATTTACCAAATGTTTTTATTACACCAAAAGTCACATTGCATTGGGTGCTTTTTCTAAACATTCTCTTTTTTTTTTTTTTCTTTTTTTTGTACTGATGAAACCCACATCTAAAGCTGCTTTTTTCCCTTCTCCATCTGTGGAAAAATCTCAAGAAAGCATTTAAGGAGTTCACTACAAATTAAAGATTATAAACAAAAAGCCACATGGAAGAAAAAAAAAAATGGAAAGGAAAGAAAAGTAAAGAATAATCTTAAGACCCCAAGACTCAGCAAAACAATTCCAGAGAAAACAGGTGCTGCAAGATAGAACAAAATCAGGTGCAAACACCTCAGAAAAGAGCAAGGATTAGAAATATGGCTTGGTTAGGAACTAGGGATCTTCAATAACTGTATCAGAGCAATTGTACCAAAAGTATATTCAAAAGCTGCCAACATGTTTCTCTTTCAAAAGGCATTGATTGCTGAACTTTTAATACCAGCAAGAATCAAAAGACCAAAAAACACTCAGCCTCCCTCAATAAATCTGAATATAGAGATAAGTTCTGTAGAAACAAAAGAGTCAGAGATGCACAGACAAGAACTGCCCCAAATTTACAACAGTTAGACAATAAACCTTGTGATCCATAGCCTTTCCTAGACTATTGAACACTGTGCTGAAATACTTACTCTTGAACACTGCTCTTCATAAAGTCTCTCACTGACACTAAAAAGGAGCAGAAGTTGCTTCCCAGGATCTTTATTTCCTCCAAGACAGAAAGTATTTAATACAGATATTTTATTCTATAAGCTTTGGAGTAAAAGCAAAATCTTGGCATTTTGATAAATGTTTGTTTTCAGTTATCTTCACGTCAAACACAGCCACAACACCTTTTCCCAAAGCAGCTATTCCCACCCTGCTCTCTCCCCTCTCAGCAGCACCAGAATCCACCAAGCCAAGTACCAAGCACACACCCCATCCACCCTCCTTGAAATGGGTGAGGAAAGGCTGCAGGGCTCTCCAAAAAGGAGATATGAAGGAGAAAATACAGCACACAAATGGCTCTAGGTTTGAAATGTGACTACATTCCCTCAAGATTCAGGCTATTGTGATGTTATCAGTTTATCCAAGATCATCAAGTCCCTCTTTCTCTACTTTTCTGAATCTTCATGGCTTTCTGAGGTTCTTGTCAGAAAAAAATAAGAAAATTAATGGAAAGAAGTTTGTGGTTAAGATATTTATTTCCATCCAAGAAGTGGAAGTAAGGAAATGGTGTCCACATAAAACCAAAATTCATAGACTATATATCTCTTTCCTCCTAAGCATGTATCTGTTCTCCCAAGAGGACAGGAATGTGTAAAATATCTTTACTAACACCACTGATATTGTAAAATTCCACTGCATAAAGAATAAATAGGGTTAATAATCTTTCCATACTGAATAAGGCAGGCAAGCTTATGAAAGCTTCCTAAGCAAATCAGTGACACAGCTTTGTGGGGACAATTGCTTATTACACAAAAGACAAAGGAACATTAATAAATTCCTTCCTGAAATTTCCTCTCTGTCTCTAAGGATGACTCATTGAAACATACATGCTGATTTCCCAAAATCCCTTCCTCTTAACTTCATGAATTCCACAATAGTATCCTCAAACATGATAAGTTTGCTCTGGAAATAAATTCTTTCAAAGCTCCTGTGGGATCCCATATCCCATTAGATGCTGATTTTTCTAGTTTACTATCATTCATATGATTTTATTCCTTCCTCACAAGAGACAGCATTTTCCTGAAAGGTGTTTTCCTCATAGTTTGAGAATGCTGCACTCCAGAGGAATTAAAAAAACAAAAAACAAACCTTGGAACTGTAACTTCCCTGTTTTTTCCAAATCTACCCTTCTTAAATTTTGCACATAACCTGCAACCAAAACACACACTAGGACACGTCTGAAATGAAAACTGATATGGGTGACATGCCAGACTTGCTCAAGAAACAATGACAAAGCATACTTATTTTTAACAAGGTATGTTAGAAGAATGTGTATTGTTGAAAAAAAGAAATTAGAATTGTATGGTCATAGTGGTTTGAGTTCAGAGAACAAGTTCTGCTGCAACACTGTTGGTTGAATCAGGTTGTGCAGGTGCATGTCAGTAAGTGGTGGTTTGAAATCACAACAAAATGGTTTTTCAAACTGAACATGCACCCTTCCTGCCAAAATGTTGTATGAGCATTTTGATTGGGAAGTTTTATTTTTCTTCTAAACTCAAGCCAGATAACTGTGTCACATGCACTTTAAATTACAGCAGCTTGCAGTTCTGAGGAACAAAAAATGTGTTCAAATAATTCCTGTCAGCCCCTGAAAATGGGATGTGTTTGAAGGCAGAGGAACCTGCAGGGGCAGTGCCCTGTCAAAATCACAGTTTGAGGCTGAGAGGTTTATACAGCACAAGGGGTCTGGTTTGGGATCCAGTGCACAGGTCACAGGCTGTGACAAGAAGGTGCATGCAAAGTGAAGCACAAATGGATTAAAAGATGAAATGCATGAGGTCCAAGATCAGGGGGTCAGAAAGACAAAATTTCAAGTTCTCCATAATGAGGCTTCTTCAAGTTACTGCTCAAAAGCCCCAGGGCTGCAAAAGATACTTCCCAAGCAGGGAAGACACATAAAAGATATCCCAGGCTGAACAAAACACCCTGAGGACATAGGGACACCTAAAATATAAATAGAGGCAAATCTCCAAACATTGACCCATGAAGGTTTTATTCAATCAGTTTGTGTAATCAATGTAACTTTGAAATTAGGGAAAGGAGAACAGAGTACTCTGATCCTGTAGGGATGATGATGTGACCTACCTCCAGGCATGGCTAAAACATTTTGTTTCAAAAATAACCTTAGAGCTCTAGCAGATATTCTGGGTGTCACTTTAGCCAGCTAAACCAACAAGCTGATTGCAGAGCACCAGAAAATGAGACTCAGTATAGTCCACAAAACATCAAAGAAACCACCTGACAAACTCCAGGAATCTTGAAATCATGCTGATATTGATCTCCAAGATAACTGCTTTAAATAAAACACCAAAACATCTTGTTCACAATTTGCAAATGGTGTTAGTTCACAGTGCAAACATCTCTGAAAGCTTCAGTTGCAATTCCACAGGTAAATTTTGTGAGTTCTCTTGTTATTGATTAAATTAATGTCACAATTATTTAACTGGATTTTAACTACTGCTTCTTAATAGATGTCATAAAAGTATGGGGAAAAGGATTAAAATTCCAAGTTTGAGTTAAAACAAGCATATAATTATTTAATTTGTCCAAAGTGTCTAGAATATTAACAGATCTGAATCACACTGGATCTTGATTGTTACTTTTTCTTTTTTACTGTCATTACCAGCCACTTACCCCAGAAAAAAAAAAAAAAAAATTATACATGCTTGGGGTTTTCATAAATTTAAATTTAAAAAAAGATGCCATAATTTTTTTTTTCTGCCAATCACCCCCAAACTTTGTCAGCAGATTGAGATGAATAAATACAGTGAATTACTGAGTTTCCTGACCATGTATATGAAACAAACTGCAATGCAATTTCCCCAGGCACCCCAACAAAGGTTCAAATGACTGCATTTTGGAAATGAACCCATAAATTTTTAGAACAGCAACAACAAAAAAGGTTCTTCCTTTAAATATTTACTGTGACTGCAAGGTAATATATTAACAAGGTATCACAACACAGAGTGCTGCACTAGACTAGAGTAATACATGCCTAGACAAATACTTGCAAGAAATAAAATGAAATAAACTGTATCTTGAATTTGACAAATCAAACTCTATTTTGATGAAAGACAAGGTGATACAGGTAATATTTAGTAACCTAAATATGTAACAGAGTTTGTTTAAAAAAAAAAACAACAAAGTAATTGCTGATGATTAGTACCTTAAAGGGATGCACAGGACCTAGGCCTGTAATATTTCTGCAGGTCAGGTGCATCCCATGGGAATTTAGGTTCTCCATTTCTGAGAAGAACAAAAAGGCCTTTACCTCCTGTTTGCCACTAGACTGCTGAAAAAGCAACCCCCTGCCCTCTGCACTCTGAACTGATATTTGTGACAGGCCCAAAGAGAAAGCAGATGCAGAAGGCAGATAAGTAACAAAGGGCTTCTCAGTAGAACTGCCTACATACCTGCATCAAAGAGAAACAGAGGGATTAAAGGCAAAACCCAAGCAGGCAGCCAGAAAAAGGACTGGGAAAAGTCTTTCTACCTCTTCCCCTTCCTCCCATGACTTCCCTGAGGGAGAGCTTTGAACAAAAATACTGAGGAGAAAAGAGTTTGGAGTTCCTGTTTGATGGTGGCAGTGTTCAGGGGTGCTCTGAGAATTCTCTGCACAGTCTCCACTGCTAAGGCTTTGCCCTTCCAAAGGATTTGCACTTCATGCATCCACAACAGGAAAAGCCATGATGGCAACATTATATTCTCCTAGCAAACAATTAGTTGTGCCTGGTAGTTCAAAATGCAGGCAAGAGAAATGCTACAAAAGCTCTTCACTGTTGGTCAAAATAGAAAAGCCACTCCATAAATCACAGCATTTTAAAGCTGTGGTCTTAAAAATGGCATGTTAGAGAATTTTGTATGCTTTTAACACACTTAATTCCTTTTAATAGTAATAGGAACTAAGCATGAGCTGAAGGATAACATGATTCAAGATCTGACACAGATTTGCCACTATGGACACAGGTACTACAGGAAGGAAGTCTGCTCCTAGATTGGTTCCAGACTATAAATCTTTTCTGTTAGTATGCATAAGACATAGCTGAATGTGTCTGCTCAAACAGAAAAGAACAGAAGAGCTCTCTAATCAGAGAGAGTGAGACTGTTTCTCATAAAATGCAGGGGAGTCTTTGTTTGGACTTTGCCAGCTATCTCAGACTCAGGATTTTTCTAAAACAGGCAAGATATAAGAATATTGCTGACAACACATACAACTGTTATCATGATATCTTTTCATTGATTTAAAATTAAATAATAGGCTTTGGTTTTATCCTCACAGTACTTCTGAAAATAATAACAGTTAGGATAGGAATACCAAATAATTTTATCTTCTGATTTTGTTACACAGAAGAAGAATGTGGCAATAGCCTCTCAAACACTAAAAAGGGTCAGGGATCACAGATATGTCTTCAAAATTGTTTTTAATGCATCACAGTGATTCTGAAACCCTCAATAACCCAACACCAGTTTATTTCCCACATCCTTCACCCTTTACTTTGGAGAATGGGTCTAAGTCTGAGCAAAGGAAGATGGGGCACAGCTTTGCTCTTTGCAGGTCACACAGCTGTTGGTGTGCCCTCACTATGCCTGTGTTCATCTCCAGAGACAAGCATAGCCTATGGCTCTTGCAGTCTGAGACATTTTAGGAAATCTTGTTCAGCAGTCCAGGTTATGCAAGATAAAACTTTTTCCTCACAGGGAGGTCATTCTTTACCTCTGAGAGGTCTATTACCTTGCCTGCACTCTGCTCATTAGTTCTGCTGTGTTATTTTGACATGGATTTATATCTTCATTCCTTAAAAATATTTGGGTTTCATTTCCTTCAGTCTCTTCCTCAATCTTACCTATGGTTCTGTAATCCTTCCAGATCCACTTGCAAAGTTTTTCATTTAATCAAGTGCTGAAATCTAAATTTCACATAATTTCTTTGAGAGTAAATTATTTTTTTTCTTTGTGTGTAGCCTCTTTAGTAGCAATTGATTGCTAGATGTAGTAATTTTAATCATCTGAAGACTTCAGTCTAAGTGGTCTCAAATTGCACCATACGAATTAAGGAGATGGGCTCAAAACCTCTAAAAGCAAGTTAGTGTATAAATGCAGAAATAACTGGATTTTATTTTAAAGAAAATGTTACTATTAGGGAAAGGCTATAAAAATACATAAACATATTATAGAGGAAGCATAGAGATGTGAACTGGGAACCAGTGCATACCATTTCTCACAATACAATTTCAGGGAACATTTTATGAACGTTAAAAAGTGAAACCAGAGAGTTTCATTTTCTCCTTTGTTCCTACCTGATGTAACACGTTTCCAACAATCAATTTCTGATTATATTATAACTAATCCATTAATAAATCCCAGTAAACCACATAAAAAAAATAGACAAAAATTCTTTAAATAAAAAAATGTTACAGAAAGTAACTTGTTTAAAAGTATCTGCCTACCTGCTACAATCCTATAACTCCAACCTGGGAATAAAATGCTGTGGATCTGGGCACTGGAAACAGCAGGAACAACCATAAAATTTTTAAGGCTGATCAATCTCCCCAAAAAAAAAAAAACACAGTCACAAGAACCATTTGTGAGCAGATCACGTGTGCAGGGTCCACATTCCGTATTCATAACTCCTGGTTGAACAGCATCAGTCAGCCAGTGACCAAGCAGACTCATCTGGAAATTTGAGTGAGTGCTCAGAAGAACCCAACCACATGCCCTGCATGAAAGAAAATGCTAGTGTGAAGCTGATTCTCAAACCAATGCATGGATCTTTGTAATGAAAAGATAAAATATGAACTAACAAGAGAACAGCTCTCAAAACTAAGCAAAAGAAGGGACAATGGCTTTACCATGTGGGGAGCAACTTCGGATTCCCATCTGTACTGTCATTCAGTAAGAACTTGAAATATCAGACAATTTATTCAGGAGTTTGCAATGAAGTCTTGATTTTATTCCAAACTGAAATAAAATCTATGCATGGTAAGGATTAATTTGTGGCACAGCACATACCTGCTAATTAACAAAGGCAACTAAGCTACAGGAGAGCCTTTATTCCCTGTTATGAAGATTCTAACCATTTCAACTAAACCTTAAAATGGCCTTGTTTTGCTATGCCACATAATGCCTGGAAAGTGTTTGGAAGTCAGAACTGATGGGCAGTATAGAGAGCTCAGGAAAGGGAAAGACAATGGATCAGACATTCCACATCAGCATGTTGAACAACTTCCAGTAACAATCCTCATCACAGAGCTGGACCCACAAGGCATCTAACAGAGACAGTGAGCACATGACACGTGCCCAAACTACTGCTCCTCTTCCATCACCCTTCCATTTCACTGTCATTTTCAGGCAGAACCATGGAATCCTTTTGCTCTCACATTCCACTTTCTCAGACACTACCCATAAAAAAAGTCTCTTTTCCATTTAATCAAAAAAATTACCTTCTCAGCCACCTGAAAACATGTACTAATAGGATTAGCCAGCCTCCAGTTGCTTTCAGGCTGTAAAACTTCCTCCCCAGGACATCTGCTCTGTGTGCAGCAGTGTGGCAGAGTTCTGTGGCCTGAGCCTCACCAGGTGGATAGCGTGCCAGGAACCCAAGTTAAGAGCTGATGGAGAAGAAAGCTTGCTCCACTCAATTCCTAAGAGTCTGAAAAGCCAAAGTGCAGATGAAGGTTATCACAGAGGAGCAGCATGCTGCAAGGACTAACAGCTATAAATAACACACAAAAGAAACTGTTTTACATTTGTTTGGTTTTGAGCACACATAAGAGAGATGGATTAGAGCTTTTTCTTGTGCAACACATCAGATTAATTCAACAACCTCTTCGCCAAAGGATGCTCCTATGGGACTACATGTTCCTCTCCTTCCAGGACTCTTGTTCCCTTTGTTTGAAATAAGACTATTTAACAAAAGTTTGACTTTTGAGATCATACATTTTTCTTCTGACCCTTGCTAAGTCTCTAGATGCTCCCTGAATCTTTGTTCTCTCTCAAAACCAACCCAAACCTCTTTACTCTTTCTTCCTCCCCACCCCTGTAGAGCTTCACTCAACAAGCCATTCCCTCTGGAGCACAGCACACAACAGCTTCTCTCCCCTTTACTTTTCTGTGCCCTTTCCTTGACATTTTTTTCAGCAGCTCTCTCCCCAAGCTGTCTTTCAAAAAGAAGAGGCAACCTTAAACCAGCCTCTGAATTTTAGCTCCACAACACCAAGAATAACAATTTCAAGAGCCAACCCAAAAATTCCATAGGAAAGCAAACCATTTAAAAGCAATCCACTTAAATTGCTGCCCTGGCTGGAATGCAAAGAAATGGGGACCAAAACAATGCATTTTTCAGAGGGAACAACAGCAACAGGCTCCTTGCACACTGTGCTGGACCTGCACCAGCCATGACTTCACCAAAGCATAGGACACTGAATCCCTGCAGTTTGCTCTCAACACAACTCGACCCTCACACAAACCAGCTCCATGTGCTCCTGCCTACTCAAACAGTTTAAAACAAGCAATATGCAAACAATTTTCTTCTTCCTTGCTTCTTCCTTCCTTCCCCAGTAACCCCTATTTGTCTTGTGGCAATGTACCATTTTTAGTATCTATCTGGTGCTCTTATTATATCCAAGTAATAAAGTTCATCCATGGAAAAACCTTCCCAGAGAAAAAGAATATGTATGAGTGAAATCTAATGGCAGTGGATACAGAATCCTAGCAGGAGGAAACAGCCATTTTTGCCAGTAATAGCAAAAGCTTTTACCTACACCACTGCCAGAAAGGAAAAACCCAGCAAAGTCTAGTCAGACTAAGATGTTTTCTGTGGTACAGGAAATATTGAGTGCCATTGCTAGACCATGATTAACATTATCACCAAAATATCACAATAAGGTTGAATTAAAATTTGGATTACATTAGAACACACAGTCTGCATACTCTTGGCTAGGGTAGCTATATACAAAATTTGTGCATAAGATGTATTGTTAAGGTTGCTAGAAACTTCTGCTACAAGCACTACCAGGCTAAGTTCAAAACCATGTTAAAAAGTACCCACAATTTGTCCTTGTTTTTGAGATAACAGCTCTTACACTTGCAAATGTTAAACTAGAATATGTTCCATCTCACAAACCAACAGCCTTATGACTGTTTGTCTTCTGTTAAAGCAGGGGGAAAAAAAATCCCAGCATTCCCATATGCATGTATTTTATCTGGATATCTTGTTATCCCAGCTGTCTATGAGAGGAGTGGAAGTCCTGAGAGCCCCCCAGCAGCACGTGTGGGTATCAGACATCCCTGATCAGAAATCTGCTGGGGTGGCAGCAGTAGCCAAGGGGCCTGTGTGATCTGCCCATATGCTCCCTCTTTACACAACAGATTGATGCCAAAGCAAAGCAGTTCAAATGTTTTCCGTGCTCCTTCATCACGGCCAGCAATCTGCAAACAATCTGAAACTGCTTTATTTAGTCACACACTACAAGTGCAGGTTTTTAGCTTGAAGCATAAGCTCCCCATTCAGACATGAAATGCCTGCACAGAGCTGAAAATCTTCCCCGCTTTGAGGAAGTCTGGATGAGAAAATGGGATTGAACTTTTCAACAATGTTTCAGCATTAAGGCTAAAATACAGGCAGAAGGAAAGTCATCTAAAAACCAAATAAAACTGCTGAATAGTTCTTATTTAGAGAAGATAGTAATTAAATATTATGTTTGTAATGATGGCAAGAAAGGATTAAACATGCTCTGGGGACCAAAACTAGATCCTGATACCAGTAAAATCCAGTAACATATGACATCCTGAGACTCCAGATCTTGGTGCACATGCAGCAATGAAACTCCAGGCACTAAGAAAAATTTTAAAAGAATTTAAAAATCAAAGCCCATTTCTGAGTATAAAACCCTGTATAGAAATGTATACAATACTCAACAGCAGTAAAATGAAAAAAAAAAGTGTAGCTGGAGAAGAAAAAGAGCTCAACAAAGACTTCAAACTTCACAGCCTGACCTAACTTTTCTTTGTCAGAGAACTATTAGAACATTTCTCAGGCTAAGTAAAACTTCCTTAATTCAAGATACAGTTTCCTTGTATTCAGACCACTTCATCAAAAGTTTCACCACATCAAATACATCTCATTTCGTTCTTTACCTCTAACAGGCTGGATCTCAAACTTGCTCATGTATGTAAAGCTATTTTTTTCCTCCAAACTGTAGGCAGGTAAGTGAAATCAGCAAGACTTTGAAATTAATCAATCATTAAACAATCAATTTATGGCTTTTACCCCTACACTTTGATATTATTTAAGAAGTGAGATCCTAGTGTTATTCCAGTGTATGATAACAGTGTTTTGGTGTCAGAAGTGAGACTATAACATAGCAATTTAAGGAAATTTTAGATCACTGGAATATCCCCAATAGGAAAAATATTGTTGCCAGAAATAAGTGTGGTGATAGAAAGAACAATCTAATCACACTTTATATGTCATTATGTCCTCTTTTGGCAATTTTCTGCTCAGCATGGAAGCAACCACTGATCTTGATCTACTTTTGGTTTAAAAAAAATAGTTTGAAAATACTGTGCTTGTCATTTGTGGTTTCTGCAGTAACATTTTACTGTAGCTAAATTTTGGGAATGACATTTTACATAACAGAATTGTTTTTCTGGTTTAAAAACTTATTGATTATTGATAATTGACAACTGCTTCAGACTTCATGGGGCTATATCACTTAATAGGCCCTAATAGACAATGAAAGAAAACGTTTCTAAGTTAAAGAAACTGAGTTCCAAGCAAGAAAACTTCCACAGAACCCACAAATTTTAGGTCCACATTGGAGTGGCCATTTCTGTGAGAAACACTGACTGAAGTCCTATTTAATTTGATTTAGAATAAGCTAAATGGCCTTACTTACATTTCCATGGGTTACAGTAAAAACCAAAATTATTCAAAACTCACAAAGCTGCAGTGATTTTATTTGCTCCCCAAACAGAGTAAAGAACTACATTACAGTACATTTTTCCACAGTTGTTCTGGCAGCAACACTCATAAATCCCAACCAGCAAATATAACTGATTGCAGAGATGAATGTATCAACTTCTACAGGATTTTTTTCCATGCAAGCCTTTCTGAAAACTTTTTGCTCCGAGAGACACGTTGTAATTAAAAAATCAGCAATGAAATCCCAAACAATATAAAGAATTATAGCACCAATTAATTACGGTGCTTTCAAGCTGAAAAAAAAGCAATTTGCTAATGAAAACCACGATTGCTTAACAGTAGCGTTAACAGCAAAAAAAATTGTTGCAATAAATCACTCTTCATAAACATGGGCTTACATTGGAAGCCTTCCTAATCCAAACATGTTACACTCAGCACATTAGCCAAGATGTTCACTCCTCCAGGATCCAACTATCCATATCAAAAAAAAGACAAAAGCAGAACAAATTGCTGAGGGTGGGAGATGCTCTGCAACAAAGCCATACCTGAGAGGGGACAGCGGGTACCTGAGGGCTCCCACTGGGGAGCAAAGGCCTGGGAGCACTGGTTAAACTGGGGATAACAGGATTGCAGCAGAAACAGTCACACCACAGGTCTTGGAGAGCAGAAGGAACCACAGGTTTCCCAGAGGGGTTGTGAAGCCTCCATTCCTGAAGATATCCAAGAACCACCTGGATGTGCTCCTGAGTAGCATCCTCAACAGAACCCAGCTCCAACAGGAAAGTTCCAGTGGTTTCTTCCAAACTCACCCATTCTGTGATTCCATGACTTCTATCTGGGGATAAATGGATGAAAAGTCAAAGTAAGCTTTGAAACAGCAAAACACCCCTACCACATTTCAAACATTAAATCAGCAACACAAAAAAGCAGATTATTTCTTAGCTACTCTATATAAAGCAGACAACGGTGGCACAATATGGGCATATTCAGTTCCAAAAAATGCTAGACAAGTCACTGGAAGCATCAACATTTATACTTGATCATTTCTATCTTCTGGGCACTGGTTAAAGATGATATCCTAATGGTCTAATATCCCATGGAGCAAAACACACACAAAGTAAATTAAATGTTATGAACAACAAAAAGAGCTGCAATAAAAGAGATAGATCAACCACATGATTTTGTTTAGTGGGAAATTGTACAGCTACATTTTCCAAAATCTCAGGGGAAAAAAGAAGACATGTCTAGATGCCAAAAATCTATGCAATAAAAATAAGGTATAACCCCTTTTTAACTGAAAGTTGGCTTGAAAGAACCCTGAGGCAAAAATTAATTTTCCATCACACAGAAGAGTTTGTGGGTTTGGTTTCAGTGAAAGGTTGAGGCAGCGTGTGTTCTGTGGAAAGAAATATACATTTAACATAAAACACAATTTAAACTATTCCCTTACACAGTAAAAAAGTCCACATATGGACAACTTAAAAGACTCCAGCTGCAGAACACTTCTACAGTTCAATCCTGATCTTGACCCTCTTTATTCAAACATAAATATGCATTGCTTTTACTACCTGCATTTACCCCTTGTGCATTTATTTAATTTTGCCCTTTTTTTTTCATCTTCTATTTCTAAATCAAACTTAAAAATTTCTGGAGCTCAAACTGCTCTTGTTCAGCTAGGCACATTTTGCATACCCGTCTTCATGGAGTATTTTTCTATTCAAAGTTTCAGAAAATGGCTGAAATTCCTGTTTCTTCAGCTTTGTGAGGCTTTACCCAATTAAAAAGTCAAAATCACTGCTGAGGACTGTCACAGTGGTTTCATCAGCCATGGATTTTTTTCTACATTAAAAAATTAATCTGGTTGTCTAAAATGTTTATCTACTGTTATTCCCTCAAACACACATTACAGATCCCTGAGACAGGATTCATGATACAGATTAGAACATATTGTTTACAGCCCATAAACACTTTTTATTATAGTTTCATCATAAAGTAATTCCATTCTGTGGGGTAAATTAACATATTTTCCAGGGCTCATTAATCCTCATTTAATCACTCAGTGAACATGAACCAAACCCATTAAAAGGAAAATCAAGACATGAACTCTAATTTAAGCCACTATTTTACTAATTACATTTATCTTTAGGAAACCCTTATATATAATACTAAAACTAGTTTGCCCTTCTTTCTATTTATTGTACAAAAAGGCCTTGGGAGGCAGAAAAAAAAAGTACAAAACCATCCTCTAAAAGCCCAGTTCTCCCTGATCCTTGACTGCCACCAGTACCAGTGGATTTGTAGGAGTCAAATGCATCAAAAGTGCTCTGTGTCCAGCAAATTGATTTTCTTATTAAACATTCACAGGGTTTTTGAAAAAAAAAAAGGTCTTTTTATCTGTTCAAAATAGCCAAACTATAAACTGGCCTCCATAGTGTGACTTTGTTGTGCTATTACAGACAAACCCCACTGAGAACTTCCAGGAGAATAAATGGACACCGAGCACATGCAGAGCGATGCATGGGAAGCACCAGGAAGGGACTCATGGGTGAAGTCACCAGAGCAGCACAAAGATGTCACAACCACTGACAAAATTTTCAGGCATCAAAAGAAAGGAGGTTTAAGAGGAGCAGAGACTGAGGGAGAGAAGGAGAAGGAATGGGAAGATCAAATGAAAAGTGACCTGAAGCCCAGCATCTGAAGAGCTGAACTTCCCAACAAACCCTCTGGCTGATGAATTTGTACATTCCTCACTCTTGCCTTTCCTTCAGACACTGGGAAAAATTTGTAACCACTTTGAAGTCAGCTGCCCCCAAAACCCAAAGAAACACAATTCCCTCTGTAATTTAAAGAGAAAACAGAGACATTTGAGCATTCCAGCTTGCCAGAGGCTCACACACCACCTTTCACAAGCTCTGCCCAACCTGATTCTATCACAATTCCTCTTTAAACCTTTTTCCAGGCTTAAAGATGGAATCTTACAAGAAACAATAAAGCAGTGAACAAGAAGTACCTTGAAACTTGTACTGAGTAGCACAAAAGAAATAGCAAATATTCTGGGACAGAGAACCAAATAGTTCCAGTATCTCCCAAGGTAAATAAACTATTCCACTTGAGCTGCAGGAGGCGAGCACAGGAAACCCAAGATTTCAATTTATTTCGGTTGTAAACCCTTCCTTACATCTCAAAAGCCCAGGATGGAAATCAAAGAGGTTCAACCAGATCCCCCTGACTTTTTCAGCTGTCCACTCATTTCAAACAACTTAAAGGCTAGTGACAACACTAGAGGTGTTAAAAAAAGAGTACAAACAAAAAGTATTTCCTGCAGGGGGTTGCTTATTCTGATAATTCTGCAACACCTCAAACACATGAAAGTTGCCTGGGTAAGTGGCTGGTTTCATTGTAAAACAAAAAGGAATCATTAACATTCAGAAATTGGGGATTGCCGCTATCAGTTAAATATCTGCATCTCTGAAGTATTCCTACAGCTGATAATTATAAATTAAAAGAAAAAAAAATAGAAGGAAAGCCACAAGCTGCTTCTGGACAACTAAAAAGAAAATAAATTAATTAGTTTTTCACACACACTTAAAAAATGTTTTAGTATTTAAGGCTTCTGTGCTATTAAGAGGCCAGTACACAATGCAGAATGAGAGAATTAATTCACTCTCTTCTAGCCAAAGGCAAATATAAATAACTATCAAATAATAAATTAAATGAGGTCTAAAATGGGATCTATAATTAATGACATTTCTGCTGACCGTTTCAGTGACAGTATTATTTTAATAGCTACTTTCACAAAATGTCAGCCTCTAAGATAAGATACATTAAGTATGAAGTTAATTGCATGAGTGTATAAATCCACCAGCACTTCTTACCCACAGAAAAGAAGCACTGCCAGACAAAAAATACTGAAATGCCTTTGTTATGTCAGTGTTGTTGTTTCCCATGAGTGTAAGGAACCAATTGCAAGCACTGTTAAACAAATCCAGCAGATTTTTGCTTTAGAGTTAAACCTCTTTCTGACAGCATTTTCAAGCAACATTTGTCTGCTACCTATGGAAATTAAAGATCTCAAGGTGCTGACTGCCCTCAGCAAAAATGCATTTCCCCACCCAGAGAAATGAGCTTAAAATGTAACACTGAATATAACAGGCTACTAAACTCAAATCTGAAACATGAATCATTCAACACTTCCACTGAAACAGTAATTGGTGAGTTCTTTGGGGAAGAGATCAGCTCGTGGTTCAATGTTTGTATAACTTTCAACACACTGAACTTCTGATCCATAGCACTCTAATTTAAACAATAACAATCCCTTTAAAATGGGGAAAAGTGTGTACTCAGCTTATTTATGATCTAAAAGGAAAACACAGAAAAATGTCCACCTGAGGCTCATGTAAAACATTCTCCTCCGGTCTTTGGACTGGACTACAAGCTATAATTTTGTTATGTTTGGGTTGAATATCAGGTATCTCAAAAACAATATACAAAGTAAGCAAGAGCAGTGGTGGTTAAGAAGGAATTTCTATTTTTACCACACTGGTTTATTCAACTTAGAGCAAATCTATAAGATAGCTGGATGACCTGATATTGCCTTTGTTTTAATGAAGATCATTTTGGCCAAAGAGTTCTGATTCACATTGATGTTAGTGCATTTTCTGGACATGCTGAAAATACCATCAACATACGGTTTGAGAAAGTTTGGGTTTCCCTTTTATAGTTCTCAATTTGGTCAACTCAATATTCTTTTTTTCAAAATGGGAATCTTACCCTCGGTACATCAAATATATCATCACCATGATGGATCAAGTACATAACCAGAAATGACTTATGAGCACATGACAGAAAGGTTTTCATAAATTTACATCAGCACTCTGAAGCAGCACCTTTCCATGCCACTCTGCAAAAGAGGAATCCTGGCTCTGGAAAGGAAGGTGCTGCCTCTTTTTCTGGATTCAAACCCTTGTTCTGTCAAGATTGTAGAGACCAGGTACAGAAAATTATGTGCCAGGTGACCCTGCAAAATAATGGTTTGGATGGGTTTATTTTCTGCATGTTGCTTTGCTGAATTAGTCTCAGGAGTGTCTCTGTATTGAAAATGACTCCTAGGATGTTGGAAGACATCTTTTTTCTGACCTTGAACTCCAACCAATTAGCACTCAGATTTCTTTTCCCTTAGCAAAGGTGACCATCACAAAATGATTTTGGAGAGATGAATCTCAAAAATGTAAAATATTTTAGCTACAGAGGTAATGAAATAATAGCAACATATCTGAGGGTTTAGAGTGATCAAAATACATCTTTGACACTGTAATGTGGTGTATTAATAGAGAAAAGGACTTTGCTGTCATCCTAAGGAGCAAAGGCAAGGCAAGAGCTGTAGGACACAACATTGGGACTCTCTGTGTGCCCTGCTGCTTAAATGTGACCAGCTCCACATCAGGAGTTTATCTGTTATTCACAACAGCTCCCTTTGAGAGAAACATTCAAGCTGTCAGGACACCCTCACCTGTCACTGTTGCACCCCATGTCCTCCCCAGGGACACAAATCCAGCAACCACCAGTAAGTGAGGTGGAGCAGGAAGAACAAAAATTTGTGGGTAGAGTATTGGTGACTAACATGCCATGTCCTTGGAGCATAAAAGCCAAAATTAATACTTAATGTCATGAATTATGGATGTTGCTGAAAAGCTGTGCTGGAAGAGAGGCTGGGAAACCACTGTGGGGTTCCACGTTCAGGAGGCAGTGACAAAGCCTTGGAGGATGGAGTTTTCTGTCAGTAAAAACTTCTTTGGACATTATATTAATCATTATTATGCCTATTTATTTTCAAATAAATAATTTCTTAAAGAAGCTGAACCAGTAAGAAACCTACAGATTTGGCAGTGAACAAACTTCTAAAAACACAACAGAATTTATATTTCAAGGGACAAAAGATTGAGGATAAAAATAAGACGAAACATCAAGAATAAAAATAAATGTTCAGCATTCTTATGCTTCACTGACAATAAGCAATACACCATTAAGCTTTTTTTTTAAATTCACCTTCAATTTCAATTCATTTTCATTTCTCCAGGTGTTTAGAACCCCCTTTTGTAATTCTGTGCTTCTAAACAGAGGTAGAAATGGATAAATCTGCCAGATTTCTGTGAAGGGTTGCAAAAAAAAAATAAAATTGACAGGTTTCTGGTGGAATGCTGAAGGCTGAGATTGCTGCTTCTTGGGTCTCTGAATTCAAGATTAATACAGCTCAAACTAGAACAAACCTTGAAAGAGAAGAAACCTGCAGATAAGAAGCATTGCTTCCTGAACAAAGCTGTTGTTAGGTTGATTGTGCCTTTAAAAACTGTCTTGTGATTTTATAAAATTGAAAAATAAGCTATAAATGCATGAAGAAGATAGAAAATCTCCATTCTTCACTTTTTGGTGATCAAGCTTTCACTAATCCTTTAAGAATTAAACAATCCTGTTATTCCAAGGACATCAGTATAACTCTTCCTCCAACATATTAAGCAAAACTGTTATTATTTTGGCTGTTTTCAATTTTACCTTATTCTGCCAATTTTTTTTTTGATCAAAAAAATGAATTCACAATTTGCAAAAAGTAAAATAATAGCAACAGAAACCTCACATCTTAAAAGTCAATTATATCAAGTTGTTTCAAATTTTTCTTCAATTCAGCAAAAATTAAATCAGAATGGAGTTTTTATTGTTAAAATTTCAGAGTCTTTGGAGTATGAATTAATTAAGTTTAAACATTTATATCTTTGCTAAACATACACCCACATATTGGATATGGATTTCCAAAGTACAAAACACTTTAAAAAAAAGCCAATTTTTTCTGTGTGATAGATGTCAGAGGATATGATAGTGCTGAATAACTGGGCAGCAAAAGGAGGATGAAATCCAAAATAAAAAGCCAGAAGTAAATGTACTTTAGGGAAAAAAAAGAATCCTAATTTCACATAGAAAGTAATGGGCTGTACTGGACCATGCAGGTGGTAGAATTTGTATATTTATGATATATGATAATATCCACAAAATATCACCTCAGTGACCAGCAGTGGCAAAAAAACACATGTAGGAAATAACTAGAAATGAAGCAGAGACCCAAACACGTCAGGTGAATAACAAACTGGATTGAAGAGAGCCTGCACAAATACCTCTTGTATTTAAATAAGTATATATGTGCAGATTCTAAGTGCCCATTGCTAAAGACCAGGCTCAAAAATGCTAAAATCTCAGCTCTTATTTGCTAAAATACATTGAAAGTTTACTATGAGCAAATAAATTTTGAATAATTTGAAGACAAAATCGTTCCAAGTAGGTACCTTTTTCCCATTTCCCTGTCACAAAGAACACCGCCATACCTAGACCCGCCCCTACTCTTTATGAATGTGACAGAACTTGCTAAAAAAATGTCAAGTTAATCCTTTGACATCCTAACAAAGCTGAGGTCATGAAGTTTTCTTTCACTTTGTCTTGTACTACCGCTGAAAATGAAAAAACACGCATAGTGCCAGGAATGAACCTGAATTTCACACCCAAGCATAAAGCCTCAGTTCATTGGTTAAAGCATAACAAAGAAAAAAGGCACAGAAAGGATAAAGACACCTCTTATACTGAGAAATACAACGTGAGTTTACTGATAGGTACCTGGACCATAAATGCAGATATGGTGTAAGAAAATCGAGCCAAAGAGCAACTGGTAAAACAAAGTGAATTTCACCTAATTAAAAATCTATTTGCATACTCATTATGCCAGTCTTGCTCTGAAGGTGCTTTTCTTCACACTATTTCTCAGATCTCCAGTGCCACACTGCACACATTGCCAGGCTCAGATACCACACCACAGCCTCACAGCCCACCCCCAGACACGCACACAAACACTTTCCTCCTAAAATATTCAGCTACCAACACTGCTGTCTGTCTGTCTCACGCTGCGGCGTGCTTGAAAACAAAAGAATCCAGCTCTTCAGAAACCCCTGCCAACAGCACTATACCCTCCTTTTGCTCTGTGCCTGTAACTTCTATTAGGGAGAGATGAAAACTACAAACTCTGCGTGACTCCACTGGTTTAACAGCTGCTGTCACGTTCTGTTCAAGCTCTCCAAAGTAATTATTTAATTTAAAAAGCAGAACTCTACTGCTTATGGTGAGAAAAACAGTTATTACTTAACTAAAAGTGAGCCTAGTCAGTTCCTTGCAAATTTAAATTAAGAAATTACTTCACCATCTGCAAAGGACTTTGCCTATTTATATCGGTTGGAACTCTCTGCCTGGAAACTCTGAATTGGAAATAAGTTAAAAAGGAAAGGGAAAAAAAAAAAAAAAGGAAAGAAAAATACACTGGCAAAATCAGAACAATGAAAGACACCACCAAAACAGATTAAATTACTCAAAAATAAATGCACCTCATTGCTTTCTATCAACATTCAGCATTCTGAAATCATTTTGTTCCTATTCTGAAAGTACAAAAACCAAGTCATAATGATTTCTTTTCACTGCAGTGTAAAGAACACAATACCTCTATAATTGTCACAATTTAATTTGTTTGTTCTCTTTTAAGTTGCACATTGTAGAACAACTTCCAGAGTGAGAGATCAGTGCCACTTATATTTGAAATTTGTTAAAATATTGTTTCAAAAACAATGAGGCTGGAAAAGATTTCTAAAAGTAGAATCTCTCACCAGAGTGCCAACTCCTTTCTTGGATATTTTGCAAGCCACAACAGATGTAGGCTATAAACAGAATTTTTCTATTGCTCTTACCTTGCCCACTCTTCATATTAGTTGCTACTTTTGTGCTAAAAATGGGCTGTACACATCTCCCATCACCTTTATAATTACTGTCCATGCATTTCTCCATTTGTCCTAAACAACTGACAGTCTCTTCACCTTCTTTCAACAACATCAATTACACATGTGCTCAAAGCATTTTGTCTATGACACAAAACTCATGTTTCACAGACACAGGCACAGCATTTGAGAACAAATAATTCTGCTTTAGTTACAAAATATTTAATCTGGGGTTGAGGAAAAATCGCATCAACAGCTTGGGTAAGGGAAACTTGTGCTGATCAGAGATCTTGTAAAATTCACCTCACTGGTGTTTTGATAGGAAATTTCTGTGGAACAATTTGACACCTTTAAATTATTACAGGCTCAGGCAGAACACCTCATTACTTTCTCCCTGTAGTTCACAAGTAAATGCTTGCAAATTTCATCTGCCTATTCAGTTCACTGATCCTGCACCATCTTATCCTAATTTAGCACAGCAAATAAGTACAAACATGAGACCTGGGAGCCCAAATCCTGATTCACAGATGCTTTACCAGACTGACTAAACCTTGGTGTGCATGGAAAGGGAATTTGTGAATCAGAGCTTTAGACAGAATGTGCAGGCAGCTCTTGGGTAACTCTGACATCAACCTGAACACAACCCTTGTGAATACCAAGTTTTCCAGGGTTATTTAGCAGAATTTCCAGTGCTTTCTCTGTTCTCTGGCCATTGTTAGACTTTCCTCAAGCAGGACCACAAATCTAATCACACACTGCTCAGACATCACTTTTCTGCTCCACCTCTTTTCTGTGTCCAGTCAAGTCCCCAGAGAAGAAAAAAGAGGCAAGGCCACAGAACAGCTAAAAACTCAGTCAGAGGTATTAAGTAAAGAATCTCCTAAAGTTTTTCAGCAAGATACCAAAAAGTCTTACTCAAAACACTTCACCCACATCCCCTATGCCCTCCTGCACTGCCTATGCACACCTTTACTGCTTAGGTACCATGAAAATAGGCATTCAACAAAAATTAAATACCTGCATCCAGAAGAACAAAATGGCTCGCTGCTTATCACAACTGTCTTCAGTCCTAGACAAAAAAAAAACATTTAATGAATAATAGATAGAAACGTCTAAGTATTGAAAAAACCCAAAATTGTTTAATACCAAAACATTCAGCCACAAGAATCTACTTTTCTTACTGTGGCAACATTTTAAAACTATAAAATATTGACAATTTCTACATAAAGGAAAAATAGAGGTGCATATCTGATGGTCTGAAACACACACACACACACACTTTTAGGACTTTTTAAATATTCTAGTCCTAAATCTACCATGAAAATTCCTTTGTTTGATGACATAGATATGCATGAGCAATGAGAGCTGGTAGAGGATTATTTTACTGCTCTTGATAGAGCTGTGATGCAAACTTCCATTTTCACAATTTCCTTTAAACCCTCACATCCAGTGGTTTGTCTGAAAGGTCTTACATTTACAGGTCACTCCCAAAAAGCAAAACATCCTTCTCCAAAGGCTCCTATGAAAGGCTACAAAAAGCACAAGCACACTTCCAGGGGACATTGGAAGTTCCTTGTACATCCACTGAAATGTTTTGCACATCCAAAGCAAGATAAGGGCTACTGATCCAACCCAAAGTCAAAGGGGAAAGGAAGATGGAAGGCAAGAAACTGAGGCACTGCAGAGTGTCCTGTACTTGAGCTCACTCCTGGGCTGGAGCTTTTGTCCTCTTGCACCCCCAATATTACACCCCAAGGTCAGGTTCACAGAAAATGAGCATCTTAAACTTTGAGATGAACATTTGTTAACATTGACAAATAGTTTTTCTCCACTTAATTCCTTTAGTGGCCCCATGCCCACCAGAGAGGAATGCCCCAAGGAAATACACAGAACACTGCTCTTGGAAGTGCCTCTCCATAGCCATTTCTGCCAGCCTGGGAAGGGCTATTTTTAAATTTAAGTCAGATTTCAATGTCTTAATCTCTGTAGTATGACTGCTCAATACATTTCCATTTATTATTTAATTTGGAATGTATTTGCAACAAAGAACTTCTACAATCTGCATAATATTTTGTACATTACTCTGGTACAGAATAGTTTTTCTTGTAATCTGATTTCATTCTTTCCTACTTGTAAATTGAAAAAGAAACTGTCAGGGTAGATCAGAGTTGGCATGTCACTTTCGAAATATCATTTACATTTTTCTTTTTACATACATCTTTAATAGTCAATTTCCTTTTTTCTATACATATTTTAGTGTGAAAATGTTTGCCATCAATATTAAAATATGAATTATCTGCATAGCCATGAACATAGCTTACAGAATTACCTCAAATCCCATCTCTTACCTCATATTTAATAGTCAATATCCCTTTTTGCTATCATATTTTAATATTAAGTTGCTTCCTAAGCTGTGCACAGAAAGAAATCATTCTCAGTGCCTTCATATATATATATATACACATAAAAATACATATATCCTCCTAGAGCAGAAATTTAAAGAAATCTTTGTAAACTTTGGCATGTTTCAGTATTGATAAACCAAGACTCAAACCCACATCTAATCCATAAATAGTTAAATTTATTTGCATTCCAATATTAAATATCTTGTAAGGTGTTTTTGAAATTCCTTTTATGCTAAAAAAGCCACACTTGGAAGCTGTGACCAAACACTTGTAATTGACTCCATGCACATTTGCAACTTCTCAGCTTAGCACTGCAGCAGAAATCCTATACAAAAGACTGTGTGTTGATCCAAGCTTGTTGGTTGTGATTCCATATTCTCATGGCTGAATTTGAGATGACACAGGACTAACAGAGGTGAAAAAATTCAATTTTGCCACCATGAACAAGCTGTGAGACCTTCCCTTAATGAATTAACAAATTAATGATATCTGTTTGCCCTTAGTATCCTACCAGGCCATACACCAAAGAGTGTAATAAGTCAGAAGACAAAAACAATGAAATTATACTAAATTTTGCATTCTAGGGACTAATGCCACTTCCATCTGTGTCTTCTCCCATGCAGCCAAAGAGCCATGGCCTGGTTTGTAGGCATGTGTTACTCCCAGCAATAACTGTTCATGCAGAGACCCAGATCTAAAAATAAATGTAAGAGACAGAACTGCTTCACTCTCTGACATTTTAAGCTAAAAGCCCTCTACTAGGTGGATTCTACCTAATTCACAGATAAAGCCAGGCACCTAAAATGGGAGTTAGAGAGGTCACTACACTTGGCAGGTGGCTGTCTCAGCCAACCTCTAAAAGAGTCTCTATATACAAATATTACACCTTAAATTACCAAGCCTTGAAGAATATCCTGCATTTAAGACTCCCAGGTTGGAGTTTGCCCTAAAGATGGACCACACATCCTTTAAAATATAACTCAATGAAATAGACCTGGTTGCATTTTCAAGCTGAGGTAGGGACAGTGCTGCTGCTGCTTCTGCCCTTGTTTGGTTTTGTTCAGCAGCTCATTGGTTACATCAGGCAGTTTTATCCCTTGCAAATCCCAAAGCAAACCCAGCCCACTGACAACAATTATTGCTGCATTCCACACTCAGATCAAAATGATGAGCCTTTCTGGGATTCAGGCTTATGAACACTCCAGTTCCCTGCATGATCTAGTGGATTTTTTAAAAATGGGTGGTGTCTCCAAGAAGAGAGACAGTGAGCATTTCAACACAGGGTAGCTAATTGGTCCCTAAAAAAGTTGAAGGGTGGATTTCAATGTCTGGGGTAGAGGAAGGAAGAGTATTGTGAACATTTCTCACCTGGGAATAAACCCAAAGCACCAGACTGCAAGAAAAAGCAAAATGTACACATGCTGCTCCTTCAGTCAGACAAGAATTGTTCTCATTGCTACATCTGCTCTTCCCTGGGGACCTCTGAGAGGTGGGAAAGATGCAAATGCTGAGCTTTTGCCAGTGCTCAGATTCCCTGGGCTTACA
>WEIU01020944.1:1942-63546 GCA_013389925.1 Aegithalos caudatus
TTTTATGAACTGGCACATTATATAATACAAGAGATATATTGATTTCTGACACAGTGAGCAAGTTCTTTAAAATGGATTTAAGTCTTTTCTAATTCCATTTTGTTTTAAATGCATATTTTAAATGTAGGTTTTTTCATTTAGTAAAAGTTGTCTAATTCATTTGAATGAAGTCTGACTGGTTATTTTAACATACCTGTTACTCAAAATGTGTGGAGTTGGCTGTTTTTTTAAAAAAAAAAGGAAATCTTATATCTGTTAGTGATTTATACTGGATTGGTCTGTGGTTTTGAACAATGGTTTATTTTTCCCCACTTTGAAGTAAACACCAGATTCAGTGCTTAGAATAAAATGTCAAAGTAGA
Organism: Aegithalos caudatus; assembly: GCA_013389925.1. Lineage (NCBI taxonomy): Eukaryota > Metazoa > Chordata > Aves > Passeriformes > Aegithalidae > Aegithalos > Aegithalos caudatus. The sequence continues at coordinate 2,304 of WEIU01020944.1, forward strand.
TTTATTTTGTTGTTGTTCAATGACACTTGTTCTTGAAAGTCAGCGATGAGAGCTTGTGTGAGGGTAACTGCAGTTTGTGACAAGGTAATTAATGAAATCTAATCTGTAGGCATTGACGTGGTAACTTCCTGCTCTAAATCATTGCTTACTTGAGGTTTACTTTTGCAAGTTTTGAAAATGCTGGGTTTTACCAAGTGCCAGCCTCTGTGTTACCAAACATCTGGATTAACACTTTTCCATTTTTTCTTTAGTTTCTGGAACAATTGTCTTCTGTATCATAAAATGTCCAGGTGTAAAGCTGTGTTATGTGAGTACCTAACATGCTCGCTTGTGTTACAGATGCTATGTCAAAAGAAAAATAAAGTCTTCGGGCCTTCTTCTGTGTCCTAAAGAAATAGGCAATTTTTAGTTTATTTAACGGCACTAGTAAGCCACATCGGGTGCTGGTATTCTGAAGAATTGCTGGTTTTATATAGCAGCAGTCATTTAGAAATTATTTGAATGCTGTTTTGATTTCTGGAGAGTAGGGATGTCTGCAAACATCCTTCATCATCTATATGGTGAAAAACACACATGATGCAGTAATGTTACCCCTACAGATATTCCATACTAAAAGCAAATTTGATACATAACAGTACTTGTCACTTCAGCTTACATTTACAAGGTTAATAGAGATCTCTATTTTTAATATTGTCTATTCTGGGTGAAGTAGAAAAGATAACCTCAGTCTAATTCTACTCAGATAAAATTAACTTTCTTCCATGGAAATTGCTAGTGGTCTAAGGCCTAATTTTTTTTTCACAAAAACATCTTGTCTGTACAAGCCTTAAATACTTTTCAATAGCTCATGCGTGCTGGGAATAAACAGGAGGATTCTCAAATGGGCTGTTGAGAGGCTTACAAAACATTACACCATTTGAGATGCATTTTTGCATGTTCTCCCCCCACACCTTTATCTGACAGTAATACTCATTCCATGTTTATAGTAGAGTACACATGGCACACAACCTCTTACCTTGTTCCTTGCCGATTGATGGGCATTTTGAATTTTGCCAAATACTGATTTAAAGTGTTCTGCAAGGGGTGCTGCTTTGGTCTCTTTTGTGTTGATTGATGCATGACTCTTGTTTTGCATCACTTTCTTTGTATGTTTTATAGTGTTCAGTGTTTTCTATGCATGGATAATTGCTCGCTGTTTTAAAGGAAGAAAAAGTTTCATATAGTTGAGGTTGTGCTGCTCTAATACCTTGAACATTGTTTCTGATCTGATGTATTTCCAAAAACTGCTGTAGAAATAGACTCACTAAAAACACCATGAGGGTCTTAAACTAGAGGATTGTGTTTGGTTTGCTGCATCTAGACACACAGGAATACTTGTGGCCACTGAAGTCTGAGTTGTTCATTTTGCTTCCAAGTGTAATGTGATTAATTGCAAGTGTCCTGCCAGGTGTCACCAAGTTTCAGGATCCTGTTACACAGATAATCCCCATTTGTGCTCTCTGTTGAGAGCTGTGCATTGCTGTGTACTTACTTGCCTGGGAAACTGATGGAAATTCTTCAGATCTGGAGAAGGAAATTGCTTTTATTGTCAGTAACCTACATCTCTGTAAGCTTGTTTGATCATAGAAATCCACCTTGCTGTGTTTCTGCCAAAGTCACAATTGAGGAGCAGAAAAGTATCTTATGTGAAGAGGTGTTCCTGTCTGTGGCTTATCTTTCAGTACGTCTTAAGTGGAAACTGTCAGATTGAATTGCTGGAGCTCTGTATGATTAGTTTGGGGTTGGGAGACTTTTTTTTTTTGCTCTCTAGTAGTAGAAATATCAAAGATACTATTGCTGTTGAATATGGTTGGAACTGAAGGTGATCTGAGAGTAACTTCTGGATGGCTGGAATCTTCAGAATTTGTAGATGACAGACACAAATATTCCATGCGTGTCCTTTAACGTAAAGCTCAGAGGTTAACAGAAAAGAGATTCTGCTTTGTAGAGGTTTATGTAGATAACAGCTGTAAAAGCCTAGTCTTCTTCCTGGCAGACTGTTAATTTTTGTGTCCATAGCTGGTGTTTCTGGGACCTGCTGCAGGTTGGTTAGAGATGAAGATGCTTTTTAAACCAACTCACCAGGTAATATTGCAGCTTAGCAAAGAGCAGACACAGTGCTACTGTCCATGTTGTATTGCTTTTGAACTCAGTCAAAGTGCAGCATGGTTCATGATTGGTATCCATCTGCTTTGGAATGTGCATGAGGATAAATGTGAGTATTTTACTTCAAGTGAACTTGTGAAAAAAAAACAAGGACGAGAATGTCTCCTTACGCTGGGGTACAGATGACAAAACAGCACAGTCAAATGTCTGAGTCTACATGGGCTAATACTCTTTAAGGGACAAGAAGGGTTTTTTGATACAAGTCAGAGTTTGCAATAATGTTCATGCACATAGCCATTCTTGTCAATAAAAAGGAACTCAATATATCAAAACCAGGGTTTGTAACATTTAGGCAAAGCCCTGGATGCATTTGTTCTGTTTTGGTCCGACACTTTTTTTGCTTCTGCTAATCAGCAACAGAAACTTTCAAGTTCACTCTCAGTGCAGCTGTATATTTCTTCACCTGGATCATAAATGGGTTTTGCTTGTCTTGTTCCAAAGGCTTGTCAAGGTTTTGGGGACAGCATCTGACCAGGTGGCTATGTGCAGCTCATGGGCTTATAAACAAGCATTCTCACTGCATGTACTGGATGATCAAAGCTGAAGGAACCTCAGGCCATGTTGGGCTGAGCACTGAAAAACTGCATGACTGGAACTCAATGTTGGGTCAGTAACCAAGTTATGCAGATAAGACACAGGATTAGGTACTTGTTTTGGGAATGCAAAACATCTCATCTATGGATTCTGGAACTGGTAGTGCCTGAGCATCTTCCCTGCAGAGCACTGGAGGTGTTGAGAAAACAGCTAAGTTGTCTGGTTACTTGTTCTGTGTCTCATTGTGCCTTGTTAAAATAAATAATGGATAATGAAGACACTTCATTCTTTTTCCTAGTATCCTGGTTCAGCTCATTAACCTCTGCATCTGTGTCCCAAGAAATGAGACTTTTAAGAACAATTCAAAATACGTGTTTGCCACAAGCCCTTGCCAGTACATGACTACAATAATCTTTTCCAAGAAAAACTCATTGCTGCCTGAAACAGTCAGAATGGGTGGAGCTTTAAGCAGAGTATATGCACTGCCCATGGCCTAGCACAGCCCCTTTCCTGGGTTCCACTGCCTTTGCTGTCAGAATCTGCAGCCCAAGCTTCCTTTTAGTCTGCTGCAGACAAAGTCTTAGGAGCAGCCATATCAGAAGGCAGGTGGTAACTAGATCCAGCTGCCAATAAAGAACAACAAAATTTCTTTTGTATCTTCAGGTGAAGATGTAAGCTTTATGTGAAAAATAAAAAGCTTGTAGGCTGAACTGTAGAAATGAGCACCACTTGAAAAAAATCCTCTTTAAATAGGTTAGACATGCCCAGATGTTTAGTGTTTTAACTTCACCTGAGTTACTGGTAAAGGGAGGAGGTAAAACAAATAGGAAGGATTATAGTCTGTTTATTCTTATAGATGGTTCATATTCAAAAATAGTAAATTATATTTGCAGAAAGCAAAATAATTAAGCTACTGTTTTTTTTCTTGGTAGAGAGTTTTCCTTCCTCCTATTGCTTTAAAGGTTTGACTCTTCAGGGTGCAAAAAAGAATGCTGTGGATGGAGCCAATTAATTATTAAAAAGGCTTAACCAGAAAAAATGGTATCTTGAAGATAAAACTGGTACAGCTCGTGACATGAAGCAGAGGAGTGCACAACATTGATGAATGCAGAGAACAGCTGTGGCGAGTGAATATATTCCATTGTAAGTTTTTCTCCATTGTTTTGAAGTCCCAACAAATATAATGTGAAAATAGTTACAAGTATTTCATGTTGTTCCTTCTGACATCCAAGCAGCATTTCTACAGTTGCCCATGTAACTCACTGTCTTGTCAAATTTTTGGGCATGTATGAATCAGTAGTTTTCCATTAGCTACCCCAGAATATTTCATTTTTATATTTCAGGTTCCTGTTCCTGGTGGCCATTTGCAGCTTCCACAAAAGCGGAATGCATAACACTTCCGTGGAGTGCTGTGAGAGGGAACATTTTAGGAGAACTGCATTTCAGTAGTCATCTCAGCTGCACCTTAATTGCATCTGGTTTCCAGGAGACTGAGTTGACAGAATGAGCCAAAAGACTTAAGGCCCTTTTCTTGAAGTAGTACTGGAGAACAAATAAGATACTTAATTCATTCCTACTCAAGGCTCTAAAGGTACAAAAAATGACTGACAGCATAGGCTTAGAGGCTCTTGCCTTCCCTTTACCACCTAGAGTAAGAAGACATACTTTTTAACTTGGTCTGATTTGTTTATATTAGTACTATTACATATTAGTAATTAGTACTATACATATTAATATATTACTAATACATAGTATTAGTATTATTAGTATATTAGTACTAATACAATGATTTAGCATGGTTACTTAATAAAGACCCAATCCAGTTGATGTAATTATTTTTTCTTGCTCCAATTAGTCTGGCATGCAGATGCCATCTAGTGGTCAAAGGATAGTGCATGGAAAGCTGTTACTGCAGCTGCAGAACTGACATTCCATGTTTATCCTGCTCTTGTCTCATGTAAAAACCTTATTCTTTCATCAGTACTGAAATATGTGCGTAACAACTCAGACCTTGCTGCATTGAAACTAGGTTTACCTCAGTTCGATGTACAAATTTGTTTCCCGGAAGTTTTGCAGACTTTGTGAAATCTCTTAAGTTATCTGAGGATTCTGAAGGGGGTAGGAGGGTGGAAAGAATCAGAGCTCCCATGAAAAGTGTAGAAAAATTAGTCGTTGTCTTTGGTGAAGATTTCTGGATTTCTTCCCCCACTTCTGGAATCTTCTGTTTTCAAGTCTAACCAAGTTTGGGGAGATTATAGATTATCTACATTGTTTTTCTAGTGATTGGAGAAGGACTGCTGGAAAACATAGAAGAAAAAGTATGATGTATGTTTAGGTCTGGTATATATCCTAACTACAGAAAATAAAATCTGTTGGTTTTGGCTTTTTTGTGGAATTCTAGTTGGGAGAGGCTATCAGAATAGGGCTGGTATTAAATTTTGGCACTTTACCTAACCAAATATTGTATTATTTATGTTTCTTTTAGTTACATGGTTCTTCATTATGGGCTTGGTATTCTAGGCATGTACTGCTGAAAAGAGATTTGCACAGTTTAGACCTGTGTTGAGGGAATTGCTTGATGTTTAGCCAGGTTCTACTGGTTGTCTACAATGAGTTGCTCTGTGTCTACAGCAGTTCAAGGCAATTTTGTGGCATTGAAGTGAATCTTTCTTGTTGTCATATGCTGCTTTGAATTGTAGAGCTTCTGCTCTTTGTATGCCAGTTAGGTCCTTTGGGTTAGTTTTGTGCAACAGAACTTTGTTCCTGGTGTATGCCCATGGTGTCAATGATCCAAACTACTGAGTCCCACTGAAGTCTGTTAACTCTGCTATCCCACAATCTACACAATATTCTTTCTGTTCTTTTTGTCATGCTTTCTGTTGCTCTGATTGGGCAGAAAAGAAGAAAGGGACAATGGTGGCAAAGTCTCTGACTTCCCAGGTGTTGCAGTATGGTGGTACCTTAGGCTGCAGCTAAATACTCATTTTTCAGTCTGTCATGAGAGGGATGAAATCTTTGGTGGCTGGATAACCCAGTGGCAGTAGGAAGAGGCTGTGCACTTCAGTAGTCCCTGACTACCGAAAGATCAGCAGTTGGGGTATGGGATAGGTCAAAAAGGATGAAGAAGCCTTCTTGAAGACCACAAACATTTTGATGTGTCATAGCATTTGTCTTTACTGCAGTGCATGCTGAAGAGTTCTCTTCAGAAGCATTCAGCTTCCTGTGCAATTGAGATTCAACCCAGGTGAATTTACTGTTTTCCTATCCAGCTTGTTTGGGTGGAGGAGGAGGACAGGCATGTGAGGCTTCTGCTAGAGCTAGTACATGGGGCCTGAGTGTGTGGGGAGACAGTGAGTGCTAATCTGAACAGGAGGGCTGCTTTAGGTCTTCTAAAGCAGTTGCATAGGGCTGTGAGGTGGAGAAGAAATCTACCATGAAACAATTTTGCCTCAAAGTGCTTAGTTCCTGCCGTATGAGATCTGTCCAAGGAATTATGTGGACTGCACACAAGAATAAGGGGCCTGTGTAACCTTCCTCAACTTCCAGAGACAATAGACTGTCTTCCCCTCTCTTAAGTGCTGTAGGGGATGAGCTGATGACCCTGCAAACAATCCTGTGAACAATAGCAGTGACAAATATAGGTTGAGGTGTCAGTTTACTTGGAATGAAAAGCAGTTACCTGCTGACACTCTAGTAATGTTTTTTCCCTTCCACTTTCCAACAAGCATGGCAATTCCATGGCAGCTGTTCCTTAATCAGGCTCTGGGAGCAGCAACGTGAAGTTTGTTCTAGAGGAGATGCCTTGTACCACTGTGTGGTCACTTTGGGATCAGAGATTTGGATGTCAGGTACAGAGCTGCTATTTCAGTAGGCATCTGCAATCATGGATTCATTATGGGCTAAGTGCCCCTGGGGTGGCAGGAGAAAAAGGATTTGTTATCTTGCTTGCTGACATGATTTTCCAAACATGTAGCAGTCCAGTGGGAGGTAGACAAGCTAGTATTACAAGATTTCAAGCATTGGTTGCTGAGGGAAGGCCGTGCTGTTCATAGGTCTAAGTTAAAAGTGAGAAGGAAATAGAGAAGGAAAAGCTTGGAGACAGCCCTGGTCACAGCTGCCTACAACTCAGAGCAGGCCTGACAGCAGTTCTTGGACAGCCCATGTGCCAGACTCACTAAAGCTCAGAGGCAGGAGGCTCTGGGGAGGTGGTGGGAACACCAGTTATCTTCAGGAGGTGTTTGATTTCCTTCCACAGTTCACACATCTGTTTTTTGATAGTGAGTCATGAGCCAGCTGCAGGAAGAAAGATGAGGTCAGCCTGATCCTTTGAGAAGCTTTCATGTGCTTTTGGCCATCAGATACTCCCTCCAGTCAGGTGGGTGAGCATGAGCTCATGTGGTGTGGAAGCACAGCCTATACAGGCTTACTGGTCCTTCAGCCTTCCTCAGCACTGGGGTGCATATTTGCCCCTTATCTTAATGTACAGTAACAGTTTGGGCTGTTAGTCCCCAGAGGACCATATTCAACCCCTAAGAGAAGTTTGTATTAATCCATTCATACCTATCTGTTCCTGTATCCCTGAAGTTCTAGGCCCCACTGGCTCCCTGAGAGCATTGTGTTTACCCACATGAGGATTATGGGCCACTTCTCATGGAATACCATTTAGTCTTTGCTCAGCTGTCTTGGTTCAGCACAGGTGTTGTGGCCACTCACATTTTTGTTTCCACCTCAAATTACCTGGCTTGCTAACTTGTGGTTTTCTGGTGTACAGACTGAGCAGTGTGTGAAACTAGAAGGATGTGATAATTCTAAAAAGGAGGCTTCAATAAAGGCTGGGCTCAGAATAACTGGATGCCTTCTGCTGAGCTATTGGCTCAAGCATCTCTGTGGGATGAGGGTATAGCATGTACTTGTTTTGCTATAAAATATATCCAGTTCTTCTAGTAGAAGGTAGTAGCTGAGAACAACAAATAGCCCTCAGGGCTCTGTGGTGTTGAACTGAGGAAATGAAGAAGCTCTGAAGCTTGTAGCCAGCATGTGAAGGAGTCACTGAGCATACCTTGTTGGGCACCTCTGGTAGTTATGCAAGAGCTTGACTGTCACATACTTTTCAGGCATCAGTTTATTCCCATACAATGCTGTGTATTATTTTTGTAGGTGACAATAGAGAAATTTTAATGGGTGAAATGTTTTTTGATCAGATGAGCTGCGTTTGCTGCTTTAAAAAAGAAAAACCTAATTAAATTAAGTAGTAGATGCAGGAATTTGACTTATGAAAACAGCCAGGCGGTGGCATCAGTGCACAGCAAATAAGCATTGGAACCACACTTAAGGAGGATCAGGGCTTGTTTACTCACCCAGGCCTGTACAAGTGGGCTTAGGTATATGAAGTGCAGCTTTTTAATGTAACTGATCAATAACTAATTATTTCCAGGCATTTATGTTCAGTTATTTTTAAGGGATTTGGGTGTGATAATTTTTGCACCCAATTACTCAAACTGTATTTGTGTGCCTGTTCGTGCATGTAGCTTTGTTGCAGGTTTGTTATGGTAATCTCTTTAGTCACTGGTTTTGGTGTTCTAGTCTTCAAACTGCAGAAGAATTTTTGGAGGGGGGCTGAAGTTCATAATGTTAATGCTTTAACATTAATGAATAATGCTTCATTCATTCCTATCCTGCTTTTATGTTAGCATAGCCTATTGTCCACAGGTATCTCAGCAATAAATCTGCCTCACAACCTTTTAAGGTAAGTATGATGGCATAAAAAAAAATCTAAGAAGTTTTTGACAATAGTGAGAATTAGAGTGAAGATGAGAGTTCTTGATTCAGGCCTGCAGCCAGGCTTAGATTGCTACTTAAAAACAGTAAGAGTGTTCTGTGTACAGTACTGCCAACACTGGCCACTACTTCCTAATAAAGGGTTCTGGCTTTTTGCTTGGAACAAACCCGAAAGTTTGGTTCTGCCTTAGTCTTTGTTTTATCTGATTTTTTTATTTCTTCGTTTTAACTTATTCAAAGAAAGAAAAATAAACTTCACTCATATCAAACACTACCTTGTTGTTGTGTTTTTGCTGTCCCACAAATACCACTTCTAAGCAGTAGCTGAAGGAAACTGCAGTTCTTCCTTCACAAGTGTTGTCATATTGGCAGTAGCACTGACCTGCTGTGGTGTTAATGTGCAATGTTGAAATTGCCTTGTACTCTTGGCTGCTCATCTCCCTATGCTGATTGCTGCTAGACACCAGCCTTGTCTTCTTGTACTTGGAACTGATGCCTGCAATTCTTAGAATCAATTCAACAGAGGAAGAAGCATTGTGAGACAAGAAAAAAGAATCACGATCCTTGCTCAGCTTTGTTATTAGCATATCCCAGAGGATGACCTAGGCAATGCTGGACTGATGGCTGGGTGTGCTGCAGTGATCTTGCATGTGGCTTTGAGAGGTAATTTCGACAAAAAATGGGGATGAAGGCATCTGTCTGCATTCTTCTCATTAGAACCATTTGTTAGTACCTGTGGAAGATCCCACGTCAACATGTCCCTGAAGTAGGAGTTGGACTTCTGCTACTTCACAAGTACTTCTTGCTGTTCCTGTCCACAAATTTCAAGTGTCTGTAATTCTTTAAAACTCAGTTGTGCATTTGTTTTGCACGTGTCCCATTTCTTAAAAACCCAGCATGTATTCTTAAACTTACATAATGTGAGCCTGTGATATTAGAAGTCTGTCCATGTAGGAGATAGTACACACTCCTCTGTATAACTTAAAAGAGAAACAAGAGCAAGTGAAACAAGGGGAAAGCACTGGAATGATACCCATGCTGCTTTGAAATAGGCATCTGAGCCTACTGCTAACTTTTACTGGAAACCACTCAAAATTCCTCTCTGAAATAATACTGGAAAATAAACTTGTTTTATCCATTTTCCTATAGGAAAAGCAGAAGTGGCATGCTGCAGTTGATATTTATCTTGTTTCAGTTAGATTGCCTTTTTTATTTTCCATAAAATTGTCCACATATGAGTTTACCTAGCTTTAGTATTCCCATTCTGGGAGTATTAAGCATTGTAGGTTGGGTGGGAAGTAAGCTAGTTGTACGGTCTCACACCCACTTAAGGTGGTCTTCATATATCCACTTTTTTCAGTCTGAAAATCTGCCTTTATTTTTGTTGCTTCTGCTGCATATTTATTATTTTGTGGCTTCTGCTGCTATCCTTCTTACAGGTAGCTGTTTATGTGTGCATATATACCTTTTCAAGTATCCCCCAACTTCTTTGGCCAGCCTGAACCCCCCCAAGCTAATTAAAAGCAAAGCTAAAAGAAACAGTAAATTGCAGTGAAGGTTAACATACTCTGGTGAGTATGTTAGTATGTTCTGTGCTGCTTTTGCAAGTGTTTTCCTGGTATCCAGGCTACCTATTTTATGGCTATTCAGCTGGAGGTGGTGATAGTTGATAATACTGTTTTATAAACAGTGCAACTCAGTGTGAACAACCCCAAGAAACAAATAGATCTTTGAAATGTGTGATGCTTCTGGCCAAAAAAGTAGACAAAGTGGCCTTTCATTCAAAGTTAGAGATAGGCCTGTGCTCACTTAAATGTCAACTGTAGTTATTTAGGAAAATAGCATCTAGATGTTTCTTTTACTAGCTAAAAGAATTTTTCAGTTGAGTTGTGTAATCTATAACAAAGACAGTGATAGAATTTATAACATTCTTCCTTCACCATTTTCCACAAAGCAAGACTTTATCTGGCAAAATTATGACCTCTTACAATTAGTATGTCCCAAGAGTTCAGTATCCTTCAGCAATAGTCACTTGTATAAGAATGTCTAGAAACAAAAAAAAAAAACCCTGTTTGCAGTGGCAGCTCATCTGTATATCAAATATTTTTCTTCCTCCTTGCATGATGTTCCTAAGGACTGTGGAGGTGTGCAGGGAGAGCAGAGGATTGAACCAGAGGCCTGAACACCTGCAGGTCAGTCTATGTACCCCAGACCTAGCATATTTCTAAACCTCCTTGGCTTGCTCTTCCAAAGAGTTGAGCTCTTGAATATGCTGCCCCCTCATGCTTCTATTGCAACAGTTCACACTCTATTTATGATGTGAGGTAATGTGAGACTGTTTTTTTTTAAGAACTCCAAACTGCCACAGATTGGAACACTAACTGCAGTCATGTACCATCTGTTGTTGTCTCTTGGCCATACGGGCATGTTCCTGAATGCCCCGTGTCAATATCCCATGTGTAATAGGTAGGTTTAACTATTTGTTTATAAAGCACCAATGTGTTAATATCTTTTTAAAGCAAGTGATTGTCTTGCATTAGAAGGAGACTGCCCTGTACCACATGCTACTTTAATTCAAACTGTTGTTATAGCAGGTATTTTGGAGAAAAAAAATTGTGATTTGCCAGGCACATTAAATATTCATTGAGTTCAAATTAATAAAACTCATGGAGTTACAGAATATAGCTGTATCCACAACCAGTGTATTTCTGGAGTTATTGACTTTTTTGAAATGCTATTTCACTAATAAGAGCAAATGTTGTTCCATAAAAAGCAAGGAGCTTATGTTGATCCCTGTAATTACTCTTTAAACAGATGGAACATACATGTCCAGCTCATTTCAGAAGCCCCAGGCACAGCAGTTTTGCAGTTACGAGGATTTAGTCTCACTTCCATAAAAAGGAATGGCAATAAAGATAATTTAACTCTTCTTGATCTTACTGCACAGCAAGCGTATTGTTGAAAGGACATGGAAAGCCTTGGAAAAGTAGCTAAATAGAAATGAATGCTGCACAAAGTGCCCTGGGCACTGAAAAATGTTCTTTTTCAATGTCAGCCATTCCCAGTGTGAAGCTTTTGGTGTTGTGAAAGCTGTACTGTGAGGCAGGCCATCCCTAGTGAGTCAGCTTTTCTGGCCAGAATCCTACACAGATCATTAGCAAGTAGTATCCAATAAAAAAAAAAAAAACCAAAAAACCAAACCTGGAAGGCAAAGGCTTTGTCTGACACCGTACCAAAGCCATCTATTTGGGATCAAGGTTTATCTACTACTGCATGGAATCAGCCTTTTATTGAACATAAAAGTCTCATTTGAAGCTTGTCTAGTCATTAATATCTGCTGACTGTCTTTTGTTGGATCCCAACAAAAAACCTGTCAGGTCATGTATTAATTGAGGTGTGACAAGCAACTGATTTTCTCTGGATGATGGCAAAAAAAGCAACAATTTAAAGACCTACAGTTGCTAATTTGGAACTAAACTGAAAGATAGGATCTGGATTTGTTTCTTTTGGCTTATATTTTATCATTGGGATTTCTGAAAGCAGCTGGAACTTCTGCTAAACAGAAAGAGGCTCTCTCTGGCTTCAGCTGCTGAGATGTTGCATTGTCTGTGCCAGCTGAGCTCTGTGTCCCAGGGGGAGATTTCTGCCCTGCGGGAGGGCACATGGTGGTAGGGCCTCCTGTCCTCCTGGCCCTGCCAGAGGAAAACCTAACTCTCTATGGGAGTCCAGGAGAGGATGCCCAGAACCTCTGCACTCTTTTGTTGCCTTGGCAACAGCATCTTCCTTTCTGAGCTGGTTCTATGCCACAGGTACTGTTGCATACCCAGGGCTGCAGCTACCTCTTATTATGATCTCCTTTCTCTGTTTCCAGTGATGCAGAACAGGTAGGCATAACCTGCCTGGTGAAAAGGTCAGTGTCCTCTTGCACATACTCACTTCCCACTGATTTTGGTGAAAAGGCACACCCAGAGAACAACTGCCACTACTTAAGGGTTGGGTTGGATGATCTTAGAAGTCTTTTCCAATGTCAATGGTTTTATGATTCTCCATGACCATGAAATAATAAACTAACCTTACTGGGTGGTTGCTGTAATACACACCTGTACATAATGAGTCTTCAGATCAAGCACTCACCTCAGTCCATTCCTGTTGTCATGGGTATTTTGTCAAGCATTCTCCAAAGAATATCTGTAGTGAGATGTAGCAAGTCCAGATAACAGAAGTCTTCTGCCCTCTCACTCTTGCAATAAGTTCTTCTTCTACATTTATGCATTGCCAGATCTTGCTTCTGCAGTGTGGAAGAGGTAGATGTGGATGTTGTTTGTAAACGGCATTTTGGCACGGGTGAAAGTGTGTCAAGGTTTATGCCAAAAATTAAATAATACAGCAACTGTGTGATAGTGCTTGGCCCCAGTTCTCAGGCCCTCTCTCCTAAGGACATGTCTATGAGTCCTGCAAGACTAAAAAAATGCCTCCTGAAGGAAGCTGCATAATGTGACTGTTGAAATCTCAGGGAAGCCCTTTCCAATAGCTCCTCTCATTGTACTCATCCTGTTCAGTATCTAATTACTGTACAATGTGAATTCCAGGAAAGTTGGTCCAAAGCCTAATCCTATAGTTATGGGGGAAAAAAAAAGTGACCTGGAAGCCTCACAACTTGAAGTTTCACCTAGGTTTATCTCAAGACTGCTAGAAAGGAAGGGAGAGCTGCCAGCTGTCTCCTGAAAGGAAAGGGTGTCCTTTGAAGGGAAAATGGCTTTGGACAGGTGATATGCAATAGAACTGAGCTAGTGGAAGTAAGAATTGCACTTTGAGACTGTGTATATCATATTCTGTAACCCTCTGCTGACAAGAGAAGAGCAGTCTATGCCTCTTTAACCCTCTGGAAAGTGTTGAAGATAAACTGTTCACATGTCCAAGGACTGGAAGATGCTGGAACCTGTGTAAGGGTATATGAGGAAGAGGAAGATGATGCCATGGGAACCTCATCCCAATACAGCTTCAAGAAATTGAATTCTCATTCAAGCCATCAACTGGCTACTCCCTTGTGAGACTGTTCTCTAAGGAGAAGGACAGAAAACTCAGAGTAAACCTGACTGCATTCATGTCACTGACCTGTCCCAGGTCCCAGGGAGACACTTTCTTATGCTAATGATGAAATAAGCTGATACAGCTTCCTCTCTCCTGATGTTTTCAGCAGAAAGCAGGTCTGCTTCATCTGCCTTTTGCTCATCAAAGGTTTTGAGGCTTTGTTGGTGAAGTATTACAGCCATATGGACTTTGATTTTGCAGAGTCTGCAGGCAGTAGTACCTATCAGTTGTTCAGATGCATTTGTTTAATCAATCAGATTAACTTCTGGGAGCAAGAGGACAGGCCTTGCCTTCCACTTGGGTAATGAACCTCTGTGAAATAATTTGTGTGCCAAGATGAGTAGTACATTATATAAGATTTGACATAGTATATAATTTAAGATTTGCTGAGTCTGTATTCTTTTCTAGTGGGTAAAATAAGCGTTCAAAGAGACAAGGCTTTCTGCAAATGTGAGAATTAATTGGAGATGAAAGTGAAACCAGAAACATTCTAACATATCTTGTCATACTACCACCCTGTGATTTCAGTACTGCCTTTAAAGCCAATATGTTTACTTATGTTAGGGTTCCACTGGGTTTTGCTTTATCTTTTGGTAGTTTTGCACTATTGAAAAGTAGTGTAGAGCAGTAGTTGTACTCTAGCCTTTCAGATCAATTTATTCAATAACATTCTTCAAGGATATATAACCTAGAAGGAAGCTTTTATATGGATTAGTAGTCCTTAGTTGTTTTAAACACTGATTTAGAGGAGAACTTATACGCATACTTAATTAAACACAGAGGTAGTTCCCTTTCAGTCATTAGGACTATTTGTGTATTGAGCTTCATGTGGCTTTCCCCAAAGCCACATCCTAGACTCCAGAAGAGCTCTCTTCCAAATCTCTAGTTCAATTTTCAGAGCCTGTTACTTGCAGGATTTTTTTTTTTTCATGTGGGAAAAATGCATTTTTAATCTCGCCCAGAAAAATCGTTGATGTGGGACTGTTTGCTAAGAAGGTGAAAAAAAGCCCTGAAGGAGGCTCTACTGAAATTCAAAGGGTTAACAGTGGGGTATGTTACAAGCACCTACCTGCATATCTCTCTACTACAGACAAACACAATTTAAAGTCAGAATCAGATCTTTAAAAAGATCCAGCCTATTCTTTGAACATATTTACTCCAGTCATTTGATATTATTCTGAAAACCTCACAGAATCACAAATCTCACTAGCATTTGTGCAGTTGCCTGCAGGCTCTGTTCTGCAGTTTTTTTTTTCCCCAGGATTTCCCATAACTCGAATGCCTCATTAGGTTACTGTTTGTCCTTTTCATGTAAGTTGAATGCTGACCTTAAAAAAAAATAAAATAAAGGAAAGAAATTGAATGCCTCAGGCCATTTGAGAGCTGTAATTATGTCCTCCTTTCTTTGAAGGGATAGCAGCTATACAGGAAACTTGATCCAAAGTTCAGAGAGGGTATTAGAAAGGCAATGAATCTTGTTAGCCTTGTATGAGGCTGTAGATATGTGCAGGTGTGGATTTATCTATGGATCAGTACCTTGCCCATGCAGTGTCCATGTGTTGCAGCCTTGACTTAGAATTCTGTTCTCCCTTATCTAGTGCTGCTTGCAGAGTTACTGAAAAGACATTGAGAATGAAATTACAAGAGGAACAAAAGTTGGTGTCACAAAATGTTCACAGAAGAGGTTTTCAAGTCCACTAGAGTGATTTGAATGTCCAGTTCCTATTCCTTCTAACAGGAAGTATGTGTATACCCAAATGGTGTTGAGAATCTCAGCCTCTGCTTGTATTTAGGTGTGACAATATATGTTACATATGCCATCTTTCACATGTGCATGTTGCCAAGCTACAATTGTCATGTTATGATAGTGCTTCGTCCATCATTGTGATGTCATTGGTTTTATTTTGGGAGGGGGAAGGGCTGTGGTGTCAAACTAAATAGATGCATCTTGTTTACTGCCCTTAAATATATAGTGTTTTCTTTAGGAAATGATATTTGTGTGAACAGTAGAGGCAGGAAAAGAAACATGATATATTTCTGCCAGCTTCAGTAAATTTAGTGTTGTTGGTGTTTGTGTACTAAAGGGAAAGAACACAGACAAAAATGAATTGTTCAAGTTTTGCTGTATAAGCCTGTAGCTCTGTAGAAGTCTCTATGAGTTATAAAGCTTTCAAGGAACATCAAGAAAGAACAATTGGAAAAACAGCTGAAAGGAATTCTATAAATACGGATCAACTTGCAAATACATGTCAGTATTTCATAGTGACCAGCTTTCTTCATTATTCATTATCTAAGTGATATTGCTGTCTTATATTAAGATGAATCAGACTTTTTTTCCTTTTAAAATATATATATATATAAACCACTCGGCTTGTCCAGTCAAAGCATCCCGTTTTGCTGCTAGGAAAATGTGGTGTGTTTCTGGTGCTGCAGTGGCTGTGCAGTGTAAAAGAGGCGTCAGGCAGCTTCAGTGAAATATTTTGCTAGGGAGACTTACTAGTAATTTGGTAGAGCCTGGGTCTACATCTAGGAAGTATATATCCACTTTCAGAATTAAAAGCAGCAGCAAGAAACCAAAGCCTATTGTTTATTGTTTTTAACTGTCTTGTTCCACTCTCCACGGTTTCAATACAATCTGGATGTAATACCCAAGGCTGCACGTCAGGCTGTTGTGCTTCCTGCTTCCTTCTTAGAAGTTCTAAAAGGATGTTACAGCAGAGGGCAGTAGGAACCTACCTCTGCCTAAAGTTGTTTTGGATCACAAGCATGCAAGGATCTGTTTTCTCCCCACTGTCTTCCCTTCTTTAATGATATTCCAGGACCAGATAAAGCTTGGAGATGGGACCTGCCACAACTGTTGTCACCGTATTTGTTATGGCAAATACAAGGTGTGTGTTTGTAGCTCCGTTTCTAGTCAGTGAACTGACTCTCAGGATTTGATGGATGCTGCAAAAAATCCAGGCCCAAGATAATGGCAGCAATTGGATGATTTTTATCTCAATTCAGAATCCTCTAACAGTTGGAAGAGGGGAAATGATGTGACAAATTATACAGCTTATCATCAAGCATGTCTTGCTGACAGTTGCTGAAATACCTTACTGTTCAGGGAGGCTGTTTCTTAATTTCCCAGTACAATATCTAGGATTTGAAAACCAGAGGCTTTGAAAGTACATGCATTTAGGGAGGGGGGAAAAAAAACAGTGCTCCAAAGTAGCCTCCAGCTTGGAACCTTTCAGATCCACACAGCATGATGTTGTCAACAGTGCCAGGATTACCTTCCCTCTGTGCATCTCCTCGCTTTGGTCTTCACTTCTCCTCAGCATCTTCTGCCAGTGCTCGGAAGCCACTGTAGTTCACTTGGACTTAGTTGTCATTTTCTCCTGTTAATTCACGTTAATGTTCCAGTCTTGTAAGCCACCTGAGTAGGTTTGGGGTTTCTCTGCTATCCTGTTTTTATTTCCCGAAGGGGGACATGCTCAAACACGTTCTTCTCTGGCTCAGCAGACTTGTGTCTCAGCAGCAGGCGCAGCTGTGTCTGAGCATAATGCCAGTTCAGAGCAGAGATCAGCAGAGGCTTTGAACTTGCTCCCTCCTTTCACTGGAAGTAGCCCGGATCTGATGAGCTTCCAGACAACATTGCAAAGCTCAGCTTTCCCCCACCCCCGGCTTCTCCAGGCGTGTGAGAGTGTAGGTGTGTGGGAAGGAGGGAGTTGTCATTGTGAAGAATTGTTCAGGAGAGTGGGGAATTACTCATTTCCTAGTTTACTGGTGAGGATCTGCCTTATGTATTGCTACACCTAGGATGTATTTTTAACTCTCCTGTGGTAACTATAGCATACGTACAGATGGACTTACTGAAGGATAGATAAAACATACTACGAATTACACAGACTGTGCACAGGGATACTAGGAATGGGGCTGGCTGTAGAAGTGCCTGGCTCTTGCAGTCACTCATGTTTTTTAAATCGAGACGATACAAGATAGTCTGGTTTCTTTTTTGTCTTTTTTTTTCTTCCTTTGTTTGCCTGTACGCCTGTAAAGGACAGGTTGAAATCAGGGCTCACGTAGCAGAGGTATTCACAAAGAGGGTTGCTCCTGAGGCCCGACCAGTCCCATCTGTAAAGGACAGAGGCTGCTCACTGCATGGTTTTTCAGAGCTATTCAAGGATGGAAAACGCAAGGAATCAGAGAGGTGAGCTGCAACTTCCCAAGATCCCTTATATCTTGTTCCAGTGCTTTTCTTTCCCTGTTACTCAGATTAAGTCCATGCCTGGTGCAGTCTCATTTTGGGCAGAGAACTGTCTTGTAGGACAAGCAGCAGGACGGGGAGACAGGGTAATGAGTTAGTAAAGTATATTGCTTTGGTGATGTCTGCATTAATGTCACATTAACAGTGCATTACTGCAGCTCCATGCTCAGAGGACCCTCTGTGCCATGCTGTAGTGCTGCAGGGGATCATGGAGTTCCTGAATCTTTGCCTGCTTCTCTGAGAGTTGTGCCCTGGGTGCTCTGATACAGGAAATACCCACTAGGTACTTAGTGGAGAATACACATCTCTCTGGGCTATCCATGCTTTCAAAGCTAAATATTCCTGAAAAATTCCTATTAGAAACTGTTTTCACTATGCCCAGCTATAAAGACTGCTTTTTAAAAACTATATTAAAAGAAAAGGCACTCAAAATTGACCAAACAATTATTGAGATGATTGTAACATGGATACTTAGTTAATGATTGTTCCCTAAAATATAATCAGGTGGACAGTTAAACATGTATTGAAAACATATTTAAGTCCAAATTTCAATACTTATACCTGAAGTAACAGCAAAGGGTGTAAAACTGACCTGTGCTGTTTTACTAAGTCCTTTCTGCTTTGTCAATGTGAGTTTTCCGGGGAATACTTGCTGTAGTTCTGTTCATGTCTTTTTAGGGGAGACCAGATTCACTGAAACTCTGCAGGGAAAAGCTAAGCCACATTATTCTTATCTAATTCAGAGCCCTGCATATGTTGCGTGGTACCTCTGAGGTAACTCCTTTTCCATCAAGTTATGCTGCAGCGGTACCTTGTTTATGTTTAATTATGTTCTGTTTATTAACAGAAAACAGTGAAAACAATCAGCTGTTCAGGGAATAGGAGCAAAATTACTAAAGCAAAACAGCTGAAAATTTTCAAGCAAACAGGTTTGGTTTTGGAAATTGTATTTCACATACACATACACATTCTGTTTAAAATTTCAAGGAAAGTTTTTGAACCTTTTTTAAATTTCACAAGCCAAATATATCTTGTTCCAATTATAATTTTAGATGTTGCATACAATCTAAGTTGGTACTAAGCACTTTGAAAAGCAGTTTCAGTATTTTGTTTTGCCTTTTTTTTTTTTTTTTTGTATTTTTAATTATAAAAGGAACTTGAATGTTTTGACATCTTCCAGAGAGGATAGAAAGTCTGTTTTGAAGTTTGTGTGGCCTGAGGTTGGTCATTATCTTATGCAGATGTGAGATCAGCATACTGCATGGCTGGGCAGAGGAGTTAGATTGCAGGAGTTAAGAGAAAATAGAAAAATAAATATTCACATTGAAGCTGCATAGCCTGTCTATTTTAGCCTTGGTTAGGTTTTTAATGGCTGGCTGTCTGAGTGTGCCTACCTCTAGCTGCAGCTGAACCAGAGGAGTGTTAGAAAGGTTAAAATTTATTTTGCAGGGTCCTATGACTTCATCTTCACTGGACTTCCCCATGTGGTGGAAGTTTTGAATTTTGATCAGCTATTACTGATACAGACATTTGAGGAAAGATTCAAAGAGGTTTCAAAACAGACAGGATTGATCCAAACACAGGGGAAAGCAGATTAGAGCATCCAACTATTGAGGACCAAGATAACTGACTTCATTCTATATGCTTAGAGTACAGTAGCCAAGAGAAAATAATCCCGTTCCTGTAAAAAGAGAGAAGTGCTACATTACCTGAGAAGTCTGGTTTTCAGTGTCTAGTTATCCCTCTTCAAAGTGATGTGTGATGAAAAAGGGAAAGCAGGGATGGTTACCTGGTTCCTCCTAATGCACATGAATTGAGGTACTTGGGCACTGTCACTCTTTGGGGACTAAACTGCTGAGAAGTAAACTCTGTCCTACTTCATTTTCTGGTCTGCTCCTGTCAGAATGCTGAAACCTTACTGGCTGGATTTGTGACAGCACGATTGTAGCAGTGCCCATAAGGAAAAGTATTGAGGCAGTAATTTGTCACACAGGTCACTTGAATATCCTTAATTAGAAGCTTCTAGCACATGATTAAGAGAGAAGAAAGTAGCAATTATTTATATTCAACTGATGTTTCCCAAATTAAATAGTAAATTCATGAGACCTACACCATGAACTAATCTTCCCTGGAGTAGCACCCTCTGCTATCTCAGAGTAGCTATGATTATTACTATTATATGACATATGTAGATGTGCTGAGGATCAAGGTGTACAGCACACACAGCAAGAGGGAGCACTGATGGTAAGAGAGCCAACCTGAAACGGAATGGCTGATACCCCAGAGGGTTGTGCAGCCCTTCAGAGGGACCTGGACAGGGTGGAGAGATGGGCACAGAGGAACCATCTGGGATTCAACAAAGAGAAGTACAGGGTGCTACACCTGGGGAAGAATAACCCCATGGACCAGCACAGGCTCAGGTGCTGGAAAGGAGCTCTGTGGAGAAGGACCTGAGGGTCCTGGGTGGTCCTGGTGGCTATCCGCGAGCCAGCAGTGTGTCCTGTGGCCAAGGAGGTCAGGGCTGTCCTGGGGTCCATTAGGAGCAGCACTGCCAGCAGGCTGAGGGAGGTGATCCTGCCCTGCTACTCAGCCCTGGTGAGGCCACACCTGGAGTTCTGTGTCCAGTTCTGGGCTCCTCAGGACCAGAGAGACATGGAGCTCCTGAGTGACTCCAGTGGAAGGTAACAAAGATGATTCAGGGACTGGAGCATCTCTCTTACCAGGAAAGAGTGAGGGAGCTGGGCCTGGTCAGCCTCAAGAAGATGCAACTGAGAGGGAACCTCATCAAAGTCTATCAGCATCTGAAGGGAGGATGCCAAGAGGATGGAGCCGGGCTCTGCTCCATCTGAGCAATAGGACAGGAGGCAATGGGAAGAAACTGGAGCACAGCATTTCACCTGAACATGAGGAAGAACTTCTTTACTGTGTAGGTGACTGAGCACAGGAATATATTGCCCAGAGAGGTTTTGGAGTCTCACTTGTTGGAGATATTCAAGAGTTCTTGCAATGTGCTCTAGGATGACTGTGCTTGAGCAGGGAGCTGGGACCACTGTGGTCCCTTCCAAGCTTATCCGTTCTGTGATTTTGATTCTGCAAATGGGAAGACAGATGAAGGGAAGCATTGCAGTATGCTTGAGTCATGTATTATCTCACTGGCATTTGCTTAACAAGCGTTATTCTGAAATGCAGTTTTCGCTTTGCCCTGCTTTCAAATTCTTTTAAAAAATCCTTTTAGAAAAAATTAGGCAGAGGTTAATAGTAGCTTTGCTTTGAAATCTGCTTATGCTTTACATAACATAAAAGCCTGCCTGTCTAGATTGGATGTCTGCTTAGTTCTGTGCCACCTTGTATGAGCATAACAAGTAAGACTCAGTTTTAAACAACAGAAGGTCAACTGAATTCTAGTTAATCCATTTATTTCAATTTGCAGAAAGCGGGGGAGAAAAAGAGGAGTCAGTGCAGAATAAGATGATACTCAAATGGTAAACTTCTCATGTAAATTCAGAACTCAAACAGAGGAAAATTTACCCTGTTCATCCACAGTCTTTGAGATCCAAGTACAGCCTTTTCCTATTCCAAAGAAGAGAGTTTGCCTCATTGGGAACACCACGGTGGCCAGCAGACAGCATCTAGCAGATCTTGTAACAGCTACAAAGAACACGCTATCTCATCAAGTGCAACCTGCCATCATGGTCTGTATATATGATTCCTGGGTGTTGGTTTGTTTTGTTTTGTTTTGTTTGTTTTCCCACAGCCTTTCTCTCTTTCATGGGAAAACTTTCCTGGATGGAGGACCTGCATTGTAGCTGAAAATCAGTCAGTCTGGCTTTGGCCAGTTCAAGTGTTCAGTTCAGTTCCAGTGTTGCTCCAATGTCACCTGCTACTGAGGTAAAACATTCTACTGCTCTGAGATCAAAAGGGGTGCCAAGCACATATGGCCATAGAGGTTTTGGTTACACAACCGTCTCTTTTAGAGCTGGCCTGAATCACTTGCCACAGCACCACATCAGATATATATATGTTTGCAGCCCAAAATATATAGCTGCACAGCTGCCAAACTGCATGGCACAGTCACACCTAGCGACCTCCCTGCTTTCACTTCTAGTTCATTTTCATTATTGTTCTTTTCAGATTTGTCTCTGGGCTTGGAGAAGTATCTGTAGCTTTGTTTCCTACAGAGAAAATGCTAGTTTGAATGCCTGTCTCTCAAGAAAGATACAAAGCATCACTGAATCGGGGTTTTCTACCCTTTCTATTCAACAGGCTTCAGGTGAGGTCCTAAATCTGCTTGTGTTCTACTTTCTTCCTACTTTATCCACTCTTATATTACTTCCTATGTAATATTTCTTGACCCTTGGTAGCACTTGAGGAAAGTTCCCTTTAATATTGAACATGACTGTGTTCATTAGTGTGCTGATGACTCTTCCATATCACCAAGGGAGGATGCCGAGAAAGATGGCTGGAGACATCCCCCTCTTTTCATATTTCAAATTCATATTTACTTGTACTCTGTTTCCAGTGTTTAGAGATATCTTTGCTTGCATGACCTGGCTCCTATCTGAGACATTTTGAATCGATTTTGAGAGGAAGCTCTGTGTAAATTTTCTTCTATAACCTAACTCTATATGTGATGCTTGTTTTTTGGTTCCTGGTGGAATGTCTAAAATGAAACAAACAACAGCAATACCAGCAACTGAAATTAACCAAAGATTTGTTCTTTAGAGACCTAGGCAGAAGATTACTCTTATTTCTTTTATCCTCTGTATGCCTATAGATTTTTTTCACTGCTCAGAATTTGTTCCTTTTCATTTTATTGGCAATAGATGCTGTCATAACTGCCACAGAGCAGAGCTCAGCAATTTTTCAAGCATGCTTTGCTATACTGCATTTTCTGTCCCAAGTTGGAAGTCAAATGTGTTGTCAGAAATTTAGCAGAACCCAAGAGATTCTTCCTCATGAAGGAATTAGATGCAGCCACACAGTTTAGCAAAGGTGGTAGCATAGCTCTGTCTGAGTGTGGTGATCAGTGGGCACCAGGAACCATCCCTTTCACTGAGGTGCTGTAGTTCCCAGTTCCCTGCACATGATTCAGTATTTGTCCATGTGAGATGTTTGGTACCCAAGTGTGGTGGGATGGCCATGGCTGGCAAACAAACTCTCACCAGTTGCTCACTCGCTCCCTTCCTTAACAAGAAGGGGAGAGAATAGGAAGATCAGGAATGAGAAAGTTTATGTGTTGAAATGAGGACAGGGAGATCACTTTCAGTTACCATCATGGGCAAAACAGGCTAGACTTGAGGAAAATTGAATTAATATATTGCCAGTATTTATGTATTTAATTAATTATTTGGGTATTAGAAGGCAAAAAGACTAACACTAAAACACTCAGAGGAGGCATCTTTCCTTCCCCCTTTCCAAGGCTCATTTTTTCTCCTTCTTCCTGACTCCTCTCTTCCTCCTTGTTATCACCACAGGTTGTGTGCAGTCGATCCCTTAAGCAAGGCAAGGGGGACTGGGCTCATGGCCAGTGTGGAGCAGTTCAGCCCTGCTGCTCCCTTCTTGTCATGCTCCTCCACTCTGGTGTGGGTCCTACCCAACTGCAGGGCATACAGCTTTCCCAAATCATCCACTGACACATGATTCAGTGTTCCAAATACCCAGGGCTGGCCACAGTGCCTGCTGCTGGGTCAGGTCTCTCAGGAGCGGTGGCACTGGCCCCTGTGCTGAGTGCCACATGGAGCAGCAGCCTCAGGAGGAGACAGGATGCTCAGTGCCTGGGGAGCCTGCACTGGCCCTTGTCTCAGTGTTCAGGGGTGAGTGTGAAGGTGCTCAGCACATTGCAGTATAGGGCTATCAATAATAAACCATTTTAAATATCTCAAAAGTAGTGCTGTGATGACAGCCCAAGTAATTAATTACATTACTTTTAATAGACCCTTCAAACAGTGCCAAGTCAGTGACATCTGCTGCAGTGTGGAAGTACCTTCAGGGAAGAACATTTTTAATACAGTGATACCTCAAAAGGCTGGCCATAGATAGGCTGAAAATGGCCATGCAGAGGATAAAATGTTTTAGCAGACTGTTAAGCTCTCTTGCTTATTAATCACCAAAAAAATAGGACCATTCATCCACTTACTGGTGGATGACATAATTGCAATCTTCTTCTAAAAGCTCATAACTGGTCTGCCTAAGATGTACTCAGTCCTTCTTGGAGAGGCCCATGTTCTCCTGCACCTTATTTCTAGGTTTTATCGTATTACTATTGTTCATTTTAGCATAGTTGTCTTTGACCCCCAATCCAGGAGAGTCCTCACCCTCAGCTCATGCACAGTCCTGCTCCAGAGCAATTAAGAGGACTAATTAACAGCAGCAGAGTATGTGGAGCTGGAGTTCTCATAGAAACATCAATTCGCTTTCTGTACTGGTTCTCTTGGGGAAACAATGCAAAAGATGTTATTACAATAGGGTTTGTTTATCGACCTTCTCTAATTTCTGTGTTCATGAAATAATCTTGTTTATTAACAAGTAATCTTTAGCTGAGATGCACTGTGTTCCCTGAAACATTTTGTGCAGAATTCATGGATCAAAGCTGGAGAAACTGAATACCAGGGAATTCATTTCAGAGGATATGATCTCATAATCTCACTATTTATCTCTGGAGATAGAGAGATTTTGGCTGGCAACTGTAACCCTAGAGATAAGTGCATTTGAAAGAAATGGAACCTTTAAAAATAATTACCATATTACATTTTTATGCTTGTGCCAAGTCTCAGGGTTTGGATTAAAGGCCAGGTTTATTCTTGTTTTACTGTTTGTACCTGGCCCACTCTTATTCAGTGAAGTTAATGTGGAAATAAATAGCAACCTACTTTATGATCCTGCTCCAGTAAACCCCAGGAGGACTGGTAGAAATGCAGCTTCCTAGGGTCTCTTTCCAAGCCTTCATGACTGTCTGCACCAAGGACTCTGTGCTGCAGTGGCAGTGCAGGACTGGCAGAGTTGGCTTCATTTCTCACAACAGGGGACTTGTACATCTGATTTTTTTTTTCTAGAGCCAGTATGCAGCCCCTTCATTCTTTGTTAGCCATGGTGAATCACTGATCCTACTGTGCTTCAGAAATGGAGAGAGGGAGAGCAACAGTGTCCTATGCCAGGTGGAAGTTTTTATTGTTTAAAAATGTCACCATGTCGAAAATAGTGGAAAAGTTGTGTAAGAGCAGCATGGAAGCAAGGGAGGACTGTTCAGCAGATCTTTTTTATCTCTGTGGCATGGAAATAGAGAGCTGGCAGCAGTGTTCCAGTGGCTGGAAATCTCCAAGGTAATTTCCAAGATTTGCTGATAGCTTACATGGAAATTGGACAAATAATTTTACAGAACAGTACTTCCCAGCTAATTCCTCTTCTCTGTATGCTGTTTCATCAGTAAATGGCTGTTCTATCACCAAGATTTACTTATTTGGCTGCATTGTTTGTACAATCTTCCTTTACACATTATGTGCCTAAATTTCAGAGATTTCCAAAGGACTCATGATTTCCCCTGACATTAGCTAAACCAGCTGCAGTTCAGTATCTGAAAAAGGAGGCTTGCTATGTTCCTTTAAAGCAACAAGCAAAAACTCAGCCTCCAGCATTTAAATCCAGAGCCAGAGCTAGGTCACTTCAGCTCTGGTGCAGTTAAGCACTTAGGTAGGCGAGTAGGCAATGTCTGATTCCTGGGGGCTGCTCTCATGTTTCAAGTTAGACATGTCTGTCTGTCCTGCTGAGCTGCAGCCAGTGTCCCAGAAGCTCAGGTGGAATGAGCACTTGGATGCCAATGAGCCTGGCCACCCCTTGTGGAGATCATCCTGTCATATGGTGAGTTGGACCCTCAGAGGAGCAGAAGTTCAACCTTAATTCTGCTTTATTTGCCCCAGGTGAAAGGAGCGGACAGAAACTTGTGAGAAGGGAAATAATCTGGCCAGGAGACACAGGACATCTGCAGGAATTAAGACTGAAGATCTGATAGCGAGGCCTTTGAGGAAGTGAGAAAGCCTTGGGCTGGGCTTGTAGGTACGGGTTTTGGGAAGAGATATTCGGGTGAAAATGTGAGGTCTGGAGCATGATGCATTAGAAACAGTGGCTCCTGGAGCCCACAATGGGTGGGAGTTACATAATGCTGCTGATGCTGGTTTTCTTGCCAGGAAGGAGGAAAAATCTTCAACCTGGCTGAAGACTGATGGGGTATTTTTTTTCTTTTTCTTGGACTTTAGTTCTGAAAGCTATAGAACATTAAGTCACCTCAGCTGGGTCATGACCCTTTGATGACAAAATCTGATATAAATGAGCCTATGACTAAGCTGAATAATCCCTTCCTTCAGGAAAACTTTTCTCTGTTCAGTGTAGTTATAGTAGATGTAGTCATCTTGCTCTGCACTCACTGCTGTGTGAAGCAATCTCACCACCTAACCTACCCAAAATTACAGTAAGTGGGAACAAAAGTATTTGTGTGATGTGGTGAGGAAACAGCATTAAAAGATATGAGCCACCTTGAAATGCTGATCCTCTGCTGAGGTGTTTTGCATGTTGCAAATCACAATTAGATTTTCAAAACTGGGAGAAGAAAGAGCAGCACCAGAGAACACTTGAAAGAAAGGCTGTGCCAGACACTGAATGTGTTCTCATTCACGGGCACACCACGAGTGAGAAGTGTTGCCTGAGATTACAGGATGAGATTCAGTAGGTGTTAATAAAGGAAAAAGAGATAATTAAGCCCCATTTTAATGAGCTTTTGCCTGCCACAAACTTAATCATGTGAGCCTAGTACTTCTCACCTGTTGTAGCTGAAGTGCTGCAATTGTCCTTAGCACAGATTAATGTGTGAAGAGCAAAGGTGAGCTACCTCATACCTGGGGAGAAGAGTGTTGGTGCATCTGTCAGAGGTTAGCAAAGATTAAATTCTGACAGCTAACACCACAGAGAGAAGACTGGTAAGAGGGCTGTCTTCTCCTTTGCCTTCTGATTGCCCACCAGGTTAACTGAAGTGCTTGAAGGTTTTTGGTGATGTTCACTAATTTGTCAAACCCAAGAAGTCCTTTCCCATCCTAGTTGTAGAAGATTGGAAGAGGCAGTGTGTGTTGCAAGCATGATTTCAATGAGAGTTTCCTTTTATTTTCACTTTGGCAGCCGTGGGCCTATGGGTTGTTGTGTAACTTATGTAATGGACTCAAGTATTAAAATCCTTTCTGAAAAAAAAAACCACCTAGAATGAAGTAGATTTTAGTAAAACTACACAAGTTAGGTTTTGTAATGGCCTATTTCAGTGCCCATTGGAATCCATAGAAACGTTTCAACTGAGTTTGGTGACTACTGATGAGATGTAGGCAGCTTCATTGAAAACCTGGAGGAGAATGGTGATGATGCTATATTAGGACTGTGAACAAAACCCATTTATTCTTGCTAGCATCAGTAAATGGGGAAAGAGGGTTTTGGGGGGTTTTTTGGAGTCTTTTTTACAGTGAAAGAATATAAAGGTTAGGAAGAAAGAGGCCCTGGAGCAAAGAGAAATATGAGAATGAGTCAGAGCTTTCAGCAGGACCTGACTCTGGCTAGGGTTTTCATCTTTGTGCTCAAAATGAATACAGCATACAGAACAACTAATGAAATCAAATTTGCATGCAAAGTAACTGAAGTGGGTGAATTTGATACATAGGATGTCTTAATTTTTTGATCTGCGAAATAAAATGTGACAAACTTTTAAAGAAACACAGTCATCTTTGTTTCAGTATTAAGTGCTCTGTGGGAGGTGGAGCACAGATTAAATCATAGTCTGTGGATGTCAAGGGTCCATTTTTGAGTGTGACAGAGGTGATAATGAGGTTAAACTCCACGTGGAAAACGGGTGATTCAAGGAAGCTGAACTACAATGCTGCTTTCTGCACCATGTTCTGTGCCCTGCTCAAAGGTCAGCTGGAACAGCAGACCTAGGAGAAAAGCAGCAAGTGAAAGCCAGTCTTTGCTCTGATACAAAGAAAAGAAACTTTGCCCTCTTCATCGCAGTTTTTCCACAGTGGCACTGCTTTGGCAAGGAAGATAAAGTTACATAGAAATCTGGTGTTTTGGTGGGGTTTTTTTGGTAACATGTAAAATTTTTATTGATGGTTTTTGCTGATGTGGACTCCATGTGCAGCGAGCTCCACATCTTTGCTAAGCCACAGTGAAGTCAGGAAGCTCTATACTCATGTGGAGGGATCCTATGCAGAGATCTGTCACTATAGGGTTTTAAACACTGCATGACATAAAGATTATTTGCTGAACAACAAGAAGTATTTCAGTATGTTTCAACAATATGACAAAGACTTGAAAAAAAATTCTCCCAACTTTAATTGAGAGTTAAGAGGTAATTGCTAAGCAGAAAAAATTGGAATTACTGCTTTCATTGTGTGTTACCTTCTTAGTTGGCACATCTCCCAAATCTGCTGATACAAAGATAAATCTGCATTTTTTGAGAAACCCATAAGTAAATCCAAATCATCTACTTGGCTATGCATTCCCACTCCACTCAAATTCCTTTCTGAAGTGATGAATATACAAGGAACTTGAATAGAGTGTGGAGGAATAAATGCTGCAATAATTTAAAAGGGGGAGGAAAACCCACAAGGCATGCTGAGCTGCTATTTTCCAGCTTATCAGTTAGTTGTTTTTTGGGTTTTTTCTGAAGCTGTTGGATTGGTTTCCTCTGTTGATCCTTTCTCTGCCTGCTAGAGGATGAAATGAGCCCTGGTGAAAAGGGAAGTCTGTGGCTTTAAATCCTGTTCTATGGATTGAAGTGGATCTTCATTTGTGCTTAGACTTTGTGCCAGCCATCTCCCAAGAGAATTTCATTCATTTAAAAAGATACAGCTTTATTTCTCTGTTTTATGCATATTGGGTAATGTTCAGTCCCAACTACTGTTTAGCTCAATGAAGAAAAGTTTTATTCTTCATTAACACCCACAACTTAATAAGTGTTTATGGATATATCATCTTTATTTCCTCTTCAGCTCTATTTTAGCCCACCCATGTTAGATGAATGGTTTTGCCATTTCCCTTCTTAAGTTCTTTTTTCTCCACCAGGCACTGTACTGTATGCATGTAACAGAACAGGATGGAGTTGCCAGGCACAGTCTCATGGGGAAAAAATCCAATTCTTTGCTGTTTTGTTAACCTGTATGATGTTTTTCAGACATATCCCTAAGTATTTTTTCTAAATTTCTCCTTCAGTAACTTGTTCATACCACGATCCATTCTGATGGACAAGGACAGAAAATTCCAGGTAGGTGTGGCCTATCTGTCATCAATGGGACAAGGCCAGCCTGCTCAAAAGTACCCAATCCCACACCAATTCTCATATACTGTTACACTTTCTTCCCAATTGTCTAGTCCAGAAAATATTTCCCAACAGCTCAAGGTCAAAAAGTGGGATGTAGTTTATAGCCAAGACCAAAACTGAGAGAAAGCAATGGGTCTTTCATGCAGGAAATGTGAAATGCTGTGTGGTTCCTTCCCTAACTAATTATCCCTGTGACCCCAGTTATGTGATCTCTTGTAAATTATATATATATGTGTGTGTGTGTGTGTATACATGTATTACTTTCCAACAGAAGTGATGAGATGTGAATTTTTTGGGGAATGTATGCAAGACAGGCCTCTAAAACCTACTTGAGTAGTGCAGACAAAAGTTGGCTCTCAAAATTCGTGTTACCAGCATTTTCATCTGCAGAAGCTTGGTCTTCTGAGGTGGGTTTTGAAATGTTGTTATATGAAATCTAGGGTTCTAACAGTGGTGCTGAGCTGATAATCACAGAAACCAAAGCACTCAGTTTATCCAAAAAAACTAGCACAGGGCAAACAGCAAAAGTGAATGTTTCTCCATCCTGGACCTCTCCTGGTAGGGCAGACCATAGCTGCGTCTCTATTCCCAGTGGGCACTTTGCCTGCAGAGCTGCTAGTAATAGAGTATTGACTCACTGCCACTCGAAATACCTCCATGCTGATGTTGCCCAGAACCCAAAGTGTATTACCTCTGCATTAATTGAAATGTAGCTTTCAGCAGCCCTTATAAACGTGCTCAGTTGCAGTGTGAAAGCATTTGTTTCCAGCAGAGATCCTGATAACTAGTGAGATTCAGGAGCGCTGACTGACCTTTGATCATCGGCTTTCAGCTTGGCTCGCTGCCGTGCTGGGAGGAGGAAGGGAAAGTTCTTCCTTATAAAAGCCAACTTCATGTCAGTGTCTCCTGTTAACATTTAGTTTGTTTAGCTAAAAACACAGAGCTTTGAAACTCCCTTTGTCCTGAATTGCCTGTCTCCTTTTCCTAGTGATACTCATAGCTCAGAAGTTACGTCTTCATTTTTAATCCATATGTGACTTAGATTTTGATGAATATTGCAGCTGCTGCCTTTCCAAGTTTGTCTGTCTCCTAGCTTTCCCCTCATTTCACCTCAAAAACTGCCTTGATATTTTTGTCAAGGCTGCCAAAGTCAACTTTACATTCTCCTTGGAACCTCCTTAGCCCCACTGTTTAGGGACAAAACCTTGTTGGATGCTGTAAGGGCAGCCCTGGCTGTGCACCCCCAAGGGCTGGCATGGTAGGAGCCAGCAACCCTGCAGGCTGCTGCGTGCTTTTGCAGTCCTTGGACTTCTGGGAGAACCAGGGCTCTCGTGCCTGCAGCTCCTTCAGGATTCATTCCCTTTCATCCTCCCCTGGTGCTTTTTTCTGGTCGTTCTTCACGGCAGGAGGGTCAACTGACACCTGTTCAAATCTAGGTTTTAGATTGCTGTCTGCTGTATGACCTGGTTCCTCCTCTGGCTTTGGAGCAATTTGTGCAATCTGAGCTTAACTCCATGCATTTCTCTGAAATCACTCTGATTTATCCTGATTACACAAAACCCCTGTAGCCCATGTCATGGTAATGTAGTTCAGTACTAGTGGAACAATAGCAGATAAGTATGTTTGGCTTCCAAACAAACCGCACCCAAAACCAATACAAAAATGAAAAATTACTAACATCCACTAAGGCAAACTTAAAAATGAAATGCAGAAAGGGGAGCAGAGAGGTCACAATATTTAAAATAAATGCAAATTGAATACACAAAATTAATGCATCCCATGAGCTGCTATGGCAGCTGCTCACTTTGAACTTTCGTGGTGCACTGCACTACTACACTGCAGGTAGATAACCACAACCTCAGGTCAATGGCCCATTCATGCTAATTTTATACTAAGCCTTTGTTAACAGGAAAGGTTTAATGGAAGTGACTTTTCTTGGTATCTAATCTCCTACACAAATCTTAAAGCATTTTGATTTGCCTTGTTAGAGGATCAGTTCAGTGTTTCTGCAACTTGTTGGAAAAATCTCATCTTTAAATGCTAAGAGTTTAAATGCTGGCTGTTGTTTCTGTTGTTGTTCTCCTCCCCTGCTTTAGTTTCATGTTTTCACATATTTGACAAGGTCCATACCAGTAGATGTGCAGAAATGGAGGAAGGAGTGACTGAGTTAGCCCTGGGATGACTCTAGAAATGTAATAATTTTCCATTTTTGCTATCAACTTTAATGGAATATATTGAATCTGCTTTGTTGTAACACATCAAAAGACATTGCATTTTTCCTGAGCCAGGGATTCTTTGGAAACCTGTATCTTCAATTAATTTCTTTTTATATACCACTGATATATAGTTTCCTAGAAAGTCATGCATTTTGATCTGGTATAAACTGATACAATTCTATCAACTTCACCACTGCTGCTTAATTTTTATAGTAGCATACATCCCTAAGGGATATTTTGCATTGTCCTTATGAGGAGAGGCTTGTAAGGCTCACCTGCCTGGGCATCTACTGCCTTTGTGGCCCTTCCCTTGGATATTACCACCTGCCTTGGGTTGTGGATCTGCTGCATGTGCATCAGGAAACATCAGGACAAGCACCTTGCCCACATGCCTCTTATCTCTGAGGACTTATGTACCTCAGCAATAGCAACCAAACTGTGAAGCCAGACAGCCTCACTCTCAAAAAAAGAAAATCCAAGGACATTGAAATTCTGGATTTAGAATCACATAATAGCTCAGTGAGCCTGTCAGAATCTGACATATTTTTCATATTTGTGTATTCTGGTGACTTCAGGTTTTAAGTGTGGGCTCACACCTCACTACTTTGCTCAGTAGCCCACCAGGTTCTTTCATTGGGCTGAAACCCAGCCATGTGCCATCCTTGCCTTAGTGGGGTTTCTGTGCAGAGGCTGGAGTCTGACCTGGATTTTAATGGCCTAAGCTCTGGACTCTGGTGAGGCTCTGGACCAAGAACCACTGCTCTTTCAGTTGGCAAGAACATTTTGAAGGTCTGCAGCAAGAGAGCATTTAACAAGCCTCTGCTGAAATGAACACCAGCAGATTGTAAATTGCGAAGTGCAGTGTAATTGAATCTGATCTCTGGCTTTTACAGACTGTAGTAATTGGAAATTCCTTTTCTTTTAAATATATGCCATTCCAAGGATGGCTTCTTCTTGAAACTGTGATCTGATCATTTTTAAAAGCATAACGATGTGAAAGAAATAGCAGAATGGAGTCCCCTTGGTACTAGTGGAGAACGGTGAAGCAGGGACTTTGGGAGCTTCCTGCTGTGTCACTGGTATTAGAAACTAAGTCCTACACTGTAATTAACAGCTTAGCAAATATGAACTGGGTCCTTGAATAGCCACGGCCTGCAGCCCAAATATCAGTGCCCTGTTTGGGTCCAAGCAGGTGACCTACAGCAGGGCAGGGTGGAAGCAGTCCCAGCCAGCCCTTGGCAGGGGGAGGCAGAGCACCCCTCCAGGCAGCTCCAGGCAGCTCTCCTGGGTACACCCTGCACAACTCCTTAATCCCAGTCTTTGGCTGAACACTGCCCTGCACAGTGCCTCTCTCCAATGCAGGATGGGTCTAAAATTTGTCCTTGGACACAAAAATACAACCATTTCCCTAATTTTTTGTTCCTGTATGTCTAGGAGATTTAATTGTAAGGTTGGAATTTAACCAAACGGAGTAAAACAGATGAAGTCTAGATCTGAACATTGTATTTTGTAATGTAGACTTGCTGTTTAAAGTGCACACTCCTCCTCGTATGCCCCTTTTCTGTCTCAATATCCTTTATTTTGTAGCAGATATTTTAGTTGCCTAGGTATTGATTAAAGATTTCACAGAAAGCCACAAACATATGTGAGGCCTGGAATCTTTAGTAGAGGGCCTCAATGGAGAGCTGGTTTAGCTTTATCAGGAAGAAGATTAAAAGTTGACTTGCTCAGTACCCTCATGGTAAGATGGAACTAACTAAAAATGATTGAATGGCTCAAGAGAATGTGTGGAGACTGGTGAAGTATGTCTCAGACATCTGGAACCTGAGGGTAAGTAAACTCAAATTAGAAATCTGGCTAAATTTTGAAATTTTTTTTTATTACTTAAAAAAACCCTCCTATGGAGTGATTGTTCATACACTCTTTTTAAGACAAGAATTAATATCTTTTCAGAAGAGATGTTTTAGCCAGATATTTACTTTAATAGATGGTTATGTGGTTCTTTATGGGGGTTACTGAATTGAAATTAAATACATTGGAGATTAAAAAGGGTGATTTTAGTGGTCCATTCTTGCCTTTAATGCTCTCACTTTAAAACAAACCAATTTCTCACCTGCATGTGCCAGGTAAGTGAATACTCAAAACTGGCTTTAGGTCTAAGCCAGCGGCCAAGAATTCTAGAAAATTCAGGGTCGGATTGAGTATAAGAACTTCTGTGAACTTTTCTCCACATCTACCTACTTTTTCCAAGGGGGGTAGAAACACTCTTACATGGTGCTGCAGGTAGATGTTGGTTATCACCTTTTCCTTGTCCTTAAAACAGTAACAACTTAAAAGTTGTTTTGTTGTCCTGGTTGTGGATGAGGCCATACCATCACTTTTGTTGTGCATAGTGTGTAACAGGAAATATCCTCATTATGAGGTGCTTTGGAGGGTCACCATGGAAGAGGCTGACCAGCACCTACTTCTTCTAAAGGCTGAGTCTCTTTTGTAGTTTCCAAGTAGCTCAAAGCTGCCATCCACCTGCTCTGTCTGCCAGTCAGGATGATCATGTTCTCAACTTTCCATTTCATGGGCTGGGAAGTACATGAGAATTTGGACTGTGAAGACAATTATTACCTGCAGCTGCACACTGCCAACATACAGTTAACAAGCTGGCTTTCAGTTTCACATTTCTCTCCATGTTTTTTCTTCATGAAATGCATCTGCTGGTATCTTCTTACTTAAAAAACATATTTTGGCTGCAAGTCTCCAGATAATCAATGCTTCCCCAACACCCACCTTTTTAAGAAAATAGAGCTTGAGTAGCCATTTGTGCTGAGTGGT
Organism: Aegithalos caudatus; assembly: GCA_013389925.1. NCBI lineage: Eukaryota > Metazoa > Chordata > Aves > Passeriformes > Aegithalidae > Aegithalos > Aegithalos caudatus. Next base: position 36,550 of record WEIU01020944.1, read on the forward strand.
GGTGTTTGAAAAAGTGTGAATGTGTTACTGCAGTCATAGGGAAGAGGATGAGACCAGGTATTGCCCACTGCTTCCATTATCTTAGTTGGAGTGAGATGGAGGTATGCAAACCTCCAGCAGTTGGGTGGTTTTAGTTAGGCACCTGAAATTAGAAACCACTTTTAATAAACACTGTATAAATAACATTAGTAAGAAGGATTAAAGGAAGAGCACTGGAAGAATTTAAGGGCAAGGGGTTGATGGGTTGTCCTTACAACACTCCTTCAGACCTGTTACCAAATGCCACCATTTACCCTGCAGTAATACTTACTCTGCTGTGCCAAGGCAGTTGTCTCTTTTGGAAGAGGTAGCAGTTTCACATATGTACCATATTTTAAGAATGAGTGACTGGCTTCAAGGAATCAGAGTTTTAGTTACACCTAGGTAATTCTGCTAGCTAATAAATATAGTTAGCACTAACTTTTTTATGGATATTCAGAAGCGTCTGCACACACAGTCTGAAGGATTTTCCCTGCTTTTAACAATTTTTTTTTTTTTCAGTGCTCATGTCAGTGTTGGGATTCTCTGTTCTCTCAGAAAGGTAGAAGTAGCATTTGTTCTTTCTAGGACACAACATTCTGCCTGCATATTTCTACCTCTGAATTCACAGCTATGCTTCACCCAGAAGGTACTGACATAAATTATTTAATTTTATGTTTTGAAGGTTCCCTGTGATCATATAAAACACATTCCATTTGAAAGTGGTTTTTGTAATCAAATTTGCTTTTAGCTTTTCAGACATAAAGCTCTGTTGAATGCACTTGGATAGAGCATACCCTTTCAAGTAACTTTTTTTGTTAATAACCTTAAACCAGATCTGTTTAACAAATGTTCAATGAACGTGGTCTCTGCTGCTTCTGTGGTAGTGCAGTGTTGTGATATTCTATGGAAAGGCACACTGCAGGCAGTTCGGACATGAGAGTGGTTAGCAATCTGTGGAACACAGATCAGGGGCTCTGCTGTGAATTCCTCTACAAAGCTGTTATGTGATCCTGAGGAAGTTGAATTACATGTTCATTCCTGCCTCTTTCCCATGTCTCATCTGCTGACAGTACTCCACTTAACATGTTTCCTTTGGGAGGTAGTAAATACAGCATTTTAGGGTCCAAAACTGTAAATTTTGTAAATTTTTATACTCATACCACACCAGTTGGATTAGACAAGACGTATAAAGAAGAGTTTGGTCTTCACCTGTTGGTGAATCATACATTCTGAACCAGACTTACAAAGGAATTCTCTCGTGCATAAACAAGCCATAGACAATATAACCTTGTGACTGTGTTTGCTCAACAATGTATTTTTGAAAATCCAGCTCACTGTTGGCAGGTGTTGTGTTAAATATGTCTTGCCCTAAATTATCAAGCACATTCAAGTGGACAACTACAAATTCCCATGAGAATATAAAATGTTACATCTTAAAAAAATCCCTACCATAAAATTCCTACATTTGATACTGATACTACAGACTGAACGATTTTTTAGTTGGCCACGGACCAATTTGCTCAGAAAATTATTTTTAAAGTACTGCTTATCTATACCTTCTGTTTATGTGCATGATAGGAGGTAACAGTTTCATTTTGATTAACTATACTGTACATCTTATGCTGCAAAGCAGTAATTGTGTTAATAAAATTCCTCAGAAAAAATTCCACCATGTGCAACTCTAAAAATCACACAGAATGATTTTAGAAATGCAGAAGTTTGCTTTTCCTCAGTTTTAATTACAGAAACCATCTAACTGCTTAGACCTTCCCCAAATCAATCTTTCCCTAATAACGTATTAAGATTCTGCTCAGTATCCATGTAATGTATATATGTGCATGGATGTTTGCTTACTTAAATTGTTCATGGGAAACCTTATCTTCCTTGTGTAATGTGACATGAAATATGGTCACCAACACATGCCAGTACGCTGTGCAGCGGGGGCAAGGCATCGATAGCTGCCCTAGCTTTCTCTGAAATTAGGTGGCATGCACTGTATTTTAGTCTATATCTGCACAATCTGCCACAGAGAACACAAAGAGCTTCATCTACAGAATGTATTTTACAGAGATTTTCATGGGGAAGGAAATGTCTAAATACCTCAGGAGTTCTGGAGTCAAACATATGACAATTCTGAGATTTTTCAAACAGTGCTGCATTTGCCTCCTTTTGAAAGTGTAGCTGGGTGCTGGCTGTGCCTGTCTTCCACACAAACAGCTATTCTGTCGAGCACTGCTGATCTTCGGGGTGTGATCCAACAGCAGCGCTCCCACTTGGCTCTGCTGTGCCACGCTGCAGCCAGTGATGGACTCTTCTGGCTGTGATCTCTTCCTTCTTCCCATCAATGCCGTCCCACCAAGCAAAGGGAAATACAATATTCATAGGAGGGAAGAGAGAATGCAAGGAGCTATGTCTCTCTTTCTCAATGATGCCAGCATGCAATCAGGAATGCAGATACCAGGATTTTGATATCCACTCTCTTTTTCTGTATGCTACACATGACCCAGCATCTAACAGAAAAAAGGAAATCTCTTTTCTGATATCAGATCCTATATTTAGAAATCAGCATCAAGTCCTGTTTCTGTGCCAGGCAGCTCCTGGCTAGCTGAAGAAGCTATCTTGCTACTCCCACCTGTGGATCTTCTGTTACAAAACGAGGTACAGATTTTTTTAATGGTCTGTTTAAATTAAAAAAAACAAACAACAATCTTCTGGGTCTCCTAGAGAGACTTTGACAGCTCGAATGTCATTTTCCATGTAGGATTTAGCCAAGACATGTAATCTACTGTCTGCAAAGTAGCGAAAGCCTTGGAGCCTTAAAATGACCATAAAGTAGTATCTACAAACCTCAATTTTTGTCTCAGATAAACATCTGTGGGTGCTGCAGCTCCTATCATTTAGCAGCACAGTGAAGCACTGTATGAGAAATTTTCCTGTTGCATCACCTCAGCTGAGCCGCAATTGCAGATTGAACAAGAAGGAAAGCAAAGCTTTCTCTGCGTGTTCTGCAGCTCACACACTGTAATCTTTGCAAGGATAAAATAGATGGGGGGTGGCAGTGGGGAGGGGGTATGAGGGTGTCAGCAGTTAGTGTAGCTGTAAGCTTGCTTTCTCTGTGCATTTTAATAGAGATCTCCTGCTAACTGAAGTCTCTGTGTGGCTTGGTAATAGCCTCCTCTGTGCTGCCCTAGCCACAGCTCACCCTTTGCTGCACATCTAGTACTGAAGGCTGGACCCTGCTTCCTTACACAGAGCCTTAACCTTGCCTTGCCCTTCCACCCTACAACAGCTGCTTTGTTTCCTTTCACTAACAGTCAGACATCACAAATTCCTTCCCTCTAAAGCCATTAAAACAGAACCGGCACCACCCCAAGTGGTTTCAGAACTAACTGATTTAGATGCTGGAGTCTGCTGCAAGGCCAAAAATAACTCCCCATTTCTTTCTCCTTCATTGGTGAAAGTAGGAGAGAAAGTGGCCAATGACAGAGACACAAATCCCCCGTAGGCATCGGAGACAAATCTATTTTGTGGCAGGAAACAAAAAAAAAATAATGCTCCTGAAAAATGTTTCTTTGCTCAGGCCAATAGATACAGACCTGCTGCATGCAATTTTGCTGAACCGATGGTATCACTTGAATGGCTCACAGACTACATAAAATGCATTACATAATTATATTTTTAAACACTGTCCCCAGCTGTGCCGATGCACATAAAAGCTGTGTTTACAATGGACTCCACACATGTAATTATTTTGTGGCACTAGCTCTGTGCATTTCCTTGATGGATGCTCCACGGTGCATAAAATTGTAGCTTTTATCACAGATTCTTGAATATATTCTTTGGCTGTTTCAGCTTTAAATACTCTGTTGTCCTCGCATGGGTGAACAGGACTGATGCCTGGAAGGGCTGAATTATAGCATCTGAGGGAAAACCTTTAGGTCCTCTGGGACCAGCAGCAGAGAGGGAAACATGATGAGTGTTGGAGTTGAGGCACCTGGGTCACGGGAAGTGCTGAGCAGTGGAGCCGGCTGCTCCTCCATGAGAGGCTTCCTGTGCTGCTCTTGGGGACACAGCTCTGGCCCTGCCCGTTTGGCCTGCACAGGTTCATCCCAGCCTGATTAATGCTGCTCCAACCCAGCCATTCCATGGGACAGGAGGCTCAATGGTGCCTGGTGAATGCAGGAACAGAGGGGCTGTTGGCTGTTGGTGCAGAGTCAAACAGAACATGGCCTGGACTGCTGGGATCAAAGAACAGCTTTGATTTATCTTCCATTCTGTTTGTTTACAGCCAGCGAGCTCCCGGCATTTCACTGTGAGCTCTCCCTTCTCTGTTCTCCATCCAGTTGTGGAATACCAAGCATTTCTCTATCCTAGCGCAGTAGTTGTGTATAGGACCCAGTGAAGAGTACAGTGGCATATTTATTTTAGATCTGTTCCTGTGTTCTTGAGTATTAATAATGCTATGAAAACCTAGATGCTGGAAGGATTGGTACATAACACAGTCCAAGAGTTTTGTCTGCCAAGCAATAGCACTAGGAAATAAATAGAGACAAAAAGTAATACAATATCTTGAAGAACAGCTTCAAAATGATGAGCAGCACCACAGGTGCACCTTTCAATTTTTTTCCTATTACTGCAAAGAACTAGGAGACTTTTATTGTCAATAATCAAAATGGTTTGGCATCTTACCTCTAAGCCCTAGCTAACCTTAGATATGAGATTCCACAAAGGAAATGAGGAATTTGTGGGAAACCATTTTTTAATGGCAGGTGTTCGGTTGGAAATCAGGTTTGCTTTCTGGTAGTAGATAACTTGAATTCCTTTGTTATCATTCCTTGCCCTTTTCAGTCCTGTGTTTAGTCATGGAAGCTGGAAGCCTATGCCTCTCCAAGCACAGTGGCACCATGTAAACTATTAATTGGTCTAATGCCAACAGTGATCAAATTATTCCAAAGCAAATGGCCTGACTGTTGGTAAACTAAGTTTTCCACCCTCACATGAATATGGGCTTCTCACATAATGGAAACTCCTCAGCTAGGGATGTCCTTAGCATTTCTTATGTTTGGCATTGAAATTTACATACTAGCCTGTTGATGCATTTTGCCCCAAAGTGTCAGGTGATGGAAGAACAATCTTTGGAGCGGAAAAAATGAGGAACTGCATGAGTTTATTTTATGTTTGTTTGCATAGCCTGCCTTTCAGATAAAACTTATCCCTGCAAGTGTACTGGTACTTGAAAAAGAGTCCTTGAATAACCTGCACAGAAGCTGAACCACCAGAGAGGTGCTACTTTGGAAAAGCAAGCAGAGGAAGGTACCAGAGGCAGTGCAGAGGAAACACTTCTGAAGTAAGTGCATTGTTCATAAGTATGTCCGTGCTCTTTCTGCAGCACAAGGTGTTGTTATTTCAATAGAGATAACGTGGCTTGTACATATGTAAAAGGGTACCTGGGTAGGCCATACTTCTTTCTTGCTCACCTCACTGAAGTATGTGATTATTATATTTTAAAAGGGTTTCTTTCCTTCTACTCCTTTACTCTAGTCTATCAGCCACCTAGGCCAAAATATGTTTTACAAATATGTGATCATCTTATACAAATCAACAGAACTCCATGTGCTTTGATATAGAGCTACAACTTAAGCCAGTGGAGGATCTAAGTCCTTGGGATTTTACATAACATAGGTATAGCCCAAAATTTGTGAACAAGGAAGAAATATTTCTAGGTATAATGTGTTTGCATTGTCACTCTTCCACATTAGTTACAGTCCTTTGCTGCAGCCATTTGCAGCCACTTGTGCAAGACTTTTATGTTTATGTACATGGAGATAAGAGTTGCTCATCTTTTGCAAGACATTAGGTGTTGCATAAAGACATGAGTAGGAATCCACACTGAAGTTAGGGCAAGTTTTGCAGTTCAACAGGAAAAAACAGTCCTTTTAAGACTACTGTTTGAACCCTGATCTTTGCCTTTTGCGTCTGTTTTCCGAAAGCAAAAGAATGCTTTGAGAAGTCACAGTGGCTATAGGAGCTGAGGCATCATCTTTGTTGCATTAAGTCCTTCTTGGAAATGTCCACTAAAGCCAGAAGGAAAATGGGACTTATTTTACCAATTTTTTTGAGCACTTTAATTCCATTCTTGATATATTTTCATCTGTGAGAAGCTTTTTCTTTTTTAATTCTATAAACTTCTATCACTATATTATCTAAGCAGCTCAGTACTCAGATTATGTAAGTTGTACATAATAAGATGTCTGTTAAACTTTGCTCCTTCCAGCTTTGGAAATTTCTATATTGCTTTTCTCTGGTGACTCAGCTAAAGATCTCCCATATGATCTAGGAGAATGTATGGTAGGGTGGGATTTCCAGCCTTTGAAGGAATGTATCTAAGTCCTCAGGTATGACCACAGCTGCAGTATTGCTCTCTTCCCACATCCCCCGGACTTTTCTGGGCAATCTTTAACCATTGATCAGTGGATGCATGCTGTAGTCCCTGACATGCATTTAAGAATATTTTTCTTAATATTTCTTAAAGTATTTCTTAAAATTCTTTCTAGGAATATTTACCTAATGTTTTCAAAGAAAAAAATCCACCTTTTGATTTGCACAGCAGGAGCATTTGCCTGTTGTACCAGATAGCAACCTCAATATGTACTTTCACGGTCTGTTTCTTCTTGAGGGTATTTTTGGCCCATAAGTGGTGTTTTAAGAATATTTCTACCAGTACTATTTTTATGATATGTCTCTCATCATGGTGCATTGCTAACCATATGGCCAAGAACAGTATATGCAGCTATATGGCAAGGTTTACTGCCCAGCAGGCATGAGAAGCATTTATTTTGAATAGATGTGTATTGAGGGGAAAAAAAAAACAAACATTCAGCTTCAAGGGTACAGGCTTAGGACTTTTATTTCTTCTCTTGATTCTCCCTTGGTTTTAAATGAGGTTCAGCATCTCTCCCTTGGAATCTCACTGCAATAATGTGGGCTCAGAGCAGCTGTTTTTACTTTGCCTTGCTGATGGCTGGCAGGAGATGAAATATGGAGGAGTAAATTCTGCCTGGCTGCTACAGGTTGCATCACAGAATCACTGACTGGTAGATCTCTGAGAATTGTTACTGATAGCTAGATTTTATCTGGGTAGGGGTAAGAGCTCATGAAACAGGATGACTCAAGGAATGACTAATGAAAGCTTTATGGTGAAACTTCTGTCCTAAGGCATATCAACTGTGACCAAAAATTATAATCAGGGAGTTATTTGACAGTCTAAGGTGAGTGAGCAGATGCCCTGAGTCCAGCTTCTTGTAGAGATGTGCCTTCAGTGTAAAATCCTCCAGCTCAGCTTGTATCAATTAATGTCAGTGGGGAAAGGCACAAATGGTGAACTATGCCATTACTCCTCAAGTGGCTTTGCCCCCTTAAAGCTGGGCCATTTAATGAGCAGATGATATTGCCATTACCTTGTGTTTTTCTCTTTTGTAAATAAATCACTCCAGATGTATACACACATCTTTGTGTGTTCATGCAGAAGTGCAGGCTCCAGGCCTCCCAGGAACAGCTCCAGCTACTCAACTCCCACTATATTATCAATACAGGCATCATAATATTTAGGTGGGGCTCCTATGCAAATGTCATGGGGAGTCCCCATGCCTGACTCTAATTTATGCCTCTACCAAAATTCTTTCTTCAGCCCCTTGATCCCAGGCCATGGAATTTACAGTGTTTTACAAGTATCTTTGCTTTTCTTGTGACACCAGTAGCTCCTTTACAATGCCAAATCATTAGTTACACACCTAAGTCAATGTGGAGTTACCACGTACTGTTTTGACTTAGCAATGCTCAGTAAAATTACCACCTGCCTTCTTGTGCCAATGGTCACATTTTCTGTACAGCAACATCCAATTTCCCCATTTCTGCATTGTTGTCCCTGGAGAAGAACAAACTCCCCCTTTTGGGCAGGGTACAAATGAGACAGGATTTGCTCAAGGAACAGGGGCATAGAAAGGGGACATTTCCAAGTTTTGCTCCAGCAGTCTGGAGATGAGATGGGGATCAGGGAAATCAGAGGTTTAGCCTTGGCTCTGATAATGATTTTCTGTGTGGCCCTTTGTAAGCTCTTTCATGTTTCCACTTCATTTTTTCCCAATCCTAAAATGGAGTTCAAAATCATCACTTCTCTAACACCTCCCCCTCCACACACACACACACACACACACACACACAGAGAGTTGTGAGGAGGTTTGATGTTTATCTCGGAGGCTTTGAAAAGTATCATATATCCAGGCAGTATATACAGGTATTTAGACCCCAGAATGAGCTTCAGAAAAACATCAGTAAAGAAAACAGCATTTATATTTTAATCATATTAATCATAAATTTGGGATTTGAACAGAATAAGTGATTAACAAACCTGCAAAACAAGCTTTATTTCATTGGTTTGAGCTGCTTTCTAGTTCTGTTTGTGTACTGTACGTCAAAGTGATGTTCAGTCTTTTTAAATGAGTCACAGGACTGGAAGAACAAAAATATTTGATGGTAACATATAGCAGCAAAACAATTACCCTTTTTATTCTGACAGGCATCATAACCAGAATAGCAAGTTAGAGCTAGAGGTCTAGGCTGGTAGTTTCTTAGCACATAGCAGGGATTTTAGATCTGGTTGCAAGGCAGTGAAAAAGAACTGAAATGTCAGAAAAATTAAAAGATAACACTAGATTAAACAATAAAAGCAAGCATGCCAGTTAGGATACAACTATTTGTATTTATAAAGGTACTACTGATCAGTGAGTCCATGCAGTATTTTCACACAGCACAGCCTTGTCTAGCAGCTTTCTGTACCTTTATCCAGAGGAGACTCCTTTCCACCCTGCTTGCTGCATTGCACCACTGATTTAGTGAAGACATCATCCTCATAAGGATGCTCTTCTAACTCACCTCTGAAATCCGCTTGCTTTTCTCCTCTGACAATTAGGTTTAAATGTGCTGCAGTAAAGTACTCATCCTTAGCAGTCGTATGGCTTTTTAAGTGATAAACTGCATTAGCAAATTTCTTATTAGATAATCTATCAAATGAGGTCATACATAATTTTAGCAGTCTCATCTTGATTTATAGCATGATCACAGCAAATTATGAATACACAAACCAGCATGCTGGCTGTCAAAGTCAGGTATTTTTATTCTGCTAAAGAAACTATTTCCAGGCCAGCCCAGTGACCTACTGGTAACACTCTGCATCACCACCTTGCCCAGTTTGCAGGACAGCCCTCAAGCTCACCCCTCAGCTCTCATTAGGACTGATGAGAGTTGGAGGCAGTAGGCTAAATCTTTACTTCACAACAGTAATCCTTACTGCTGTTTATTCTGACAGGTTTTCCATTCTCCCCTTAAGTAAGGACATAGGCTCACTTGGAAGGGTAGGCTTTATGCATGGGGAAAGTGTGTCTGCAGGGTGCTGATGTGCTCCCTGGCTCCCTTCTGTGTTCCCAAGGGAATGAAAAGCGAGTTGAGTGAATCATCAGGCAGCATTGCGCACGACTGTATCAGAGTCTGCTTCCCAGCGCGGGCTGCCCGGGCCAGCGGAGCCTTGCTCACCTGCACCCAGCGGCGCTGGAGGAGGCAGTGCTCCATCTCCTGCCATCTGCACTGGGGAGCCATGGTGCCTGCCTGGCTACCAGCACACGTCAGGAGTAGAGGGAAAGAGGGGAAGAAGCTTCAGGAACTTCAGCAGTTCTGAACAGCCCTTCACTAGTGCTGCTGCACTGTTGCTCACTATAGCCGGGGTCTAGTCCCCACACAGCAAGTGCTCCTGGGATCCAGAAGGGATTCCTATCCCCTGGCTTCCAACTTCTGCAGGTAACACTTCATCCATTGAGATCTATCTGTATCTACAATAGGGGGAAGCCACAATAAATTATCTGATCTTGCCTGTCTCTTCATGTTCCCTCACCTCACGTTTCTTGGGTTTCAAGAGTCTAAGCTGTGCAAAGTGGCAAGAGTACATGTCATCTGCCTGACTGAATAAGTGATGTATTTCCCACTGGACTTGTGGCCAACTTGTGCCCGTGAAGGACAACAACAACTTGTGCCCGTGAACCACCAAGCGTGATGGAACAAGATGTGTTCCTCAGCATTCCAGGTATCTGCCCCTAAACTGTAAAATAAAAGTAAACTGAAAATCTGAATAAAAAATTCCCCAGGGAATGTAAGATCTTAGAGGCCTAACTATCACTACATGAAAACTTCTCGAGTACATAGATCTCCATGTTGTTTCCACAATAATATTCCTGGAGTGAGAAACTGGGAGATATCAAAATAATGTATCAAAATGAGCAAGCAAAGGGCATGCTTTCAGTGGATGGCACTGCTGTTTTGCACATGCTCTGGTAATTTCGCCTAATCCTACTGAATGAGCTTTTCATGCATATATATGTGTGTGTATGCATGTGTGTCATGAGTAAAATCTATTGTAACCTCAGTTGACAAGCTGTGTTTGGCAGATTGCAGCAGGATTTGGAGAAAGAAATTCATGACCCGGGCTAAGATTAGAGTATAGGACCTCCCTCTTGAGCTCATCATCCAGAACAGCAGCAGCACTGCCTCCCCATGCTGGTACCAACACCAGTTTGGGGTCCCTTTTCTCTCCCTTCCTTTTACCCCTGCCAGGGTGGCTGAAGATGCAGCAGAGAGGATGACAAGAAGGGGCTTGTTTCTTCGGGGCACAGTCTTACAGTGAAAATTTGGCGAGTAGTGGAGCTATGCAGGTTGTGCCAGCCCTGCAGTGGGGCTGTGCCACAGGGTGGAGAGGGTGAACGGGCAGGAGCAGAGAGCTGGCTGCAGAACAGGTGAATGGAACCCCCAAGCACCTGAAGATTAGTGCTGAGGGAGGGCGAGGGGCTCTGCAGTCACCCCCTCAGGCTCCCCAGCACCACCTTGCAAAGAGCAGCCTCTCCCCCGGGTCTGCACTGCAAGGGCACTTCCCACTGACTGAACCCAGAGCTGGGAGCGGGGCACAAAGTCTCCTTTGGGGCAGCGGGTTCCGGACAGGGAAGGGAGCACAGCACCATCTCCCCACCGAGCCGCTGTGGGGGTCCCTGGGGGAGCAGCTGTGCTACCCCGGCTCCGTGGGGTGATGGGGCCCCCCCAGCAGCCCCGGGTTGGCCGCTCCTTCTGTAGACCTGCCTCTGCAGAGGTGTTCGCAGCCATTGGCACGGGCGCTGCAGCGCCGGTTGCCTGGCAGCGGGAACGCGTCCTCTTCCCCATGACAAACATCATCTCCATCGACCCAGACCACCTCCCGTTTCAAATGTCTGCCCAAGCCGGAAAGCTCAGCAAAGGGAAATGCAGCTCGCCGAGGTGAGCTGAGGAAGCCCCGTTTCTTCACTGGGACAGTGCGGGGCCCCACAGGTGAATTCATCCAGCACCACAAGCAAAATTCCGTCCGCTTGGCCATCCAGCCCGGATTAGCACTAAGAGAACAAGCTCCCTTAAAGAAACACGTGCTAATTACATGAATATTTAGCTTTGTACAAAACTGTCAGAGGAAAAGTAAGTGTGAAGCTAAGCCCCAGGTCTGCCCTCTTTGTGTCTGGGTTTTTGGGTCCTGCTGAAAACACATCAACGTGCTTGATGTGCTGAAAGAAGGCAAAGCATCGTATCTGATCGGGAGCACAGCACTGGGTCTCTGTGCCTTACAAAGCATGTGCACTGTGTTTATCTGCGTGCTGCTGCATCCAGCTGCTGTGCTGTAGGAACTCTGCTGCTGATCCCGCAGCAATCACAGCAGGATGAATTTGAGAGACACAGAAATCACCAACTTCAGAGGTATCCATCTTCTTTAAAATAAAGCAAGCCATTATGAGTCAGGCAGATATCTGCCAGCAGCCCACTGAAGAGAGCTGTCTTCTGCAGAGGGGTGGAGGACGGAAGGATTCCTGATGAGTGCAGCAAGGGCGAGGGCACAGCCTGGCAATGGAAGAGGAGAACACAGCTCCTGCAGCTGCAGTCTCCTGCCAGGGTGCCAGTGCTGTGCATGGAGCACACAGGAGAAAAAGTCAGTGGGCTCTTTGCCCAGGGGACTGTGGTGCACTGCAAGGATGTGGATTTGGGTTGCTCAGGCTCTTGGAGAAGCTGGGTTTAATGGAATTGCAAAGGTGCCCAGCAGTGCTGAGCTCCACAGCTGACCGCTGTGCTGTGGGGTGGATTCCTCTATGCTGAGGTGCAGTTATTTGTAGAGTACAGTGACATTCTCTCTTCCTGCCTGCAGGAAGGCTGAAATTGGTGTGGTCTCAGTTATTTTCTCAGTCTGCTTTGAAACAGGAGACTTGTCTTGAGGAGGCTCAAGCTACATGAAAGCAGTCACACCAGGTGCAGAGGAAGCTTCCTTCTGACTTGACATGATCTGAGGATAAGTATCCTGCCATCAAGGAGCTGCAGCTTCATCCTCAGCAACATCAGCACACTCCACTTAGAGCTGGGGCTCAAGGGAACCAAAGCCAGGGCAAAATGAGAGGGGCAGAGACCAGCTGCAGGGAGGCACCTGGCACAGGAGCACGGCAGCTCATCCATTTTCAGGTGAAGAAGGAAAGCCTTGGTGGGTGATGCACGAGAGGAGCTGTGGCACAGGGGTAGAGCTGTTGAGGCTGGAGGAGGGTAGGGAGGAAGGGCTGCTATTTAATTGCCAGCCCTGGTTCTATCTGCAAATAGGAGGCCGAGCTGTCACTGGTGTGCAAAGTAGCAGATGGCCTAATTGTGAGATTTCTCCCTTGCAAGAGCAAAATGCTATGCTGTTTTTAACATCTTTGCCTAGAGCTAGCTTCAGATACAACCAAGATACGTTGTGCTAGAAATGTGCTCTAGTGATAATCAGGAGAAAACTGTGCTTGAAGTGAGATTTAAGAAATAATTATTATGGCCTATTGCTGTTAGTCACACATCCCAAGAGCTGATCTGGCTAAAAGAGCTTTCCAAAGCATCTTCTGCTCGACAGATCATCTGGAAATTATTCCATCATTGTGTCACCACGTCTTGCCTTATAACCCCCAGGACACTGTCTATGTATGCACACCATTTCTTGCCCCTTCTTGGTGGAAAATAATTCTCTCCAGCTTCTGATTTCCTCATGCAATTTCAGCAGGTTTTGTGCAGTTTCTTGTCTGGGCCATTTTGCTGGAGAGCACAGGGCTTCCTTCCCCAGAGACAGCTATGAAGTATAGCCACCTCATCTCTCCTTGGGTGCCTGTAAGAGCTCAGTGCTCTGCAGAGCTCCAGGCCTGCAGGCAGAGACAGCAGAGCTCGCCAGTGTCACACTAATATCAGGTGCTTGAAACTTTATATTGAAGGTGCAGGGTTGTTACTGGTGAGTCGTTATGGCAGGTGCATTTTGTCCGCTTCAGCTCTGATCTGAAATCAGGGGAGAGGGCAGCACTTCTCCCAGCTGGCTCAGGTTTGCAGAGAAAACTCTGGTAAGGACTTGTGTGGAGAAAAAACTTTGACTAACCTGTAAATCTGCTTAATGTCACTTATCAGTGAGGGCAAAACCTAGGGCAAGGATCAGCTTGGAATGGAATCAAGTGAATGTTCTGTTTGAGGATAGCAGCCCTTGTTGGTTTTTTTGCAGGGCACTGACCATATTTTTAAGGACTTTTGCCTGCTATCTATAGCATGTGCTGCCTCTTTCTGACAGGCCTTTAAACTTTCTGATGTCTGTTGGGGTTTTCTGGTAATAAAAGGGCTTTAATGGGTTATCTGTAAGCTTTGTCTCCTAAGTATGGGGATGTATTAAATCTTCTTTAAATCTACCTTTCCCTAATGGTCCATCTTCAAAAGACTCTTATCCAGGCAGTAGATGCCTGTGTTGCAGCAGTCTGTCCTTCCCATCCTCTCTTCTGACTTTCTTCCCCTGTTTGCTCAAAAGTCTCCTGCTAAAAATCCCCCAGCTGTGACACACCAGCCCATCTCTCAGATCCCACTGATTACATGTCTCTCTCAGCCTCCATGTAAATCTCCCTATCTTTCCCTTCAAGGTCCTCTGTAAGTTACTTTGCCTTTAATCTCATTCCTCCCACTCCTCCTCCTATTCTCCCAGTCATCTCTCTTTCTGCTCATTTTATGTTGTTCTTGGATGGTTCAATCTTGCTTTTTTTCTTCATACTCCTCAAGACACCTCAATCCATCTCCCATTTTCTGTTAGCCAAATACTTTTTCTTGTTCTGTCAACTCTACCTTAAATCCCTTTTTCTTCCTTGCTAGCACTAACACACCACATGCCCTCATGCAGAGCCACCTGAGCTGCTGTCCCATGTGGTTTACCTGGAGTGCATGTTCTTCACACCAGGCATTTGTGGTTCTCCTACAGTGCACACCCCACAGATACAAACACACAAGGGTCTTTTGAAGAACAGCAGTTGCTGGTAAGTAACCATGCATTATTAATCCCATTTCTATATGACACACAGAAAACTTTCTCTAGCTGGCTAATAAGAGGAATCTTGTGAAGGCACACTTTGAATGCTCCAACTAGGTAAATGCATAAAAATGAGTGTTATTTAAGCTTAGAGTGACTGAAACTTCCTACACGTGGCAAAGACATATGAGGGACATAAGGAGCAGCCTATTAGAAGAGGTTTGGGGTCTCACTTCTACATTGCTTTGCACTAGCACATCATCAGTGACTGCATTCAAGTTGCCTTTAACATCTTTACATTCCTGCACATGACAAATAATAGGGACTAGCTCCCATAGAGCAGAGGAAATACAGCAGCAAGTGTCTCACATCCATTTCTCAACTGTCATCAAATAGCTTTTATTCATGGCATAGCACAAGTGTCAGCCAACTGGCAAAGGCAGCCTATATTAAAAATGCTGGGGATTATTCATGTCAACAGACAAGGGAGCTTTCCTCAGTCAGTGGATCTGCACTAGCAGTGGTATAAAAATGCAGCAGGTTCTCTACAGTAATCTCAAATCTGAATAACTTTAGAAGGAAGCCAGCAGCAGACTACCATTTCCAAGTAAAATTTTTAAATTAATCTTTAACTGTGCGGTTAGATAGAAAAGGCTGTACCATAAGGATGTTATCTAGAAAGACTGAGGTGATACTTTTTAAAAAATGCTCAGATTGAAGATGGTCTGGAGGTTGTGAGCTGGTGGTGGCTCTTCACGTTTGCTTCTGATTACCCAATTAGCTCTTAGGTCCTTAGCCTGTTTGATTGCAGGCATTTCCTGCACTGTTTCAAGTATAATTTCTATGAGCCACATGATTTGTCTTTTATGGACAAGATGAAATTTGGAATTGGATTAATTCTTTCTCCTTTTAGAAGACTAAAAATTAACCCTGTTTAACTGAAAATAATGTTTATTAAATGTTTGAGAATTTTAATAGAAAAAAATAAGATGGACACAAGCAGTAAAATTGCTTATCTTGGAAAAAAATCATGTAAAGGCGGACAAGGATGGAGGTTTCAGCTGTCTCAGGTCAACAATTACAGACAACTTCCTGACCGGTATTTTGAGTCCCAGTGTATTTGCAGAAGACTACTGTATTCTGTCATCTTGCATTTTGAAATGGTTGCTTTTAAAACATATGGTCTGCTTCTTTTTCCCCCTCGATTATTTTTGACTAGTTTAATTCTCTGAACTCCGTGATGTTATATGGATATGAAATCAGGAGCAATTTAAGTGGAAAATAAAAAATTAAGGCCTATGCAAGTCATCATGAGTAAGGTGACCCGATCTGCTCTGACACAGATCTATGTTCCACTTATGCTTTGGAAAACTTTGGATACTGTATTTTTGTCAAAACCTAATTTCTGTACAAATGTGTGATGCAGAAGAAACCCAACCAGCAAAACCCTCAGATGAATCCCATGGCATCTCCATGACAACATATAGATGCATAGTCTGCTATACACATCCTTACTGGCAGACTGCTCCTAGCTTTTTCCCACGCTGAGCTGAAAGGCAGGCTGACCAACAGGCTGCAGAGGATGTTGCTGGGATTTAAATGTGGAAACTGAAGATCATGTTTCATTCAGGGTAAACCAGAGGCAAATGGAGCAGCCTTACAGAAGAGGTGAGCCTTGCACCACAGCTTCCCTTGCTGAGGCTGCTTGGTCAAGTAAAGGAATGGGCACTGGCAGGTCTCCACTGAGCCTGAAAATTCATGTGGAGGACCTTTGCAGGGCTCTGAAAGGCTTGCCAAAAGCTTGTCAGTGTGACTTACGAGCATAATGAGATAAGAATGGAAGGTAATTTGGGTTAATAAGTTATCCTGAGAGGGTTTTTTTTTCCCTGCACATGTAGAAGGAAAAGGAGAGTGATCCAGTCTTCTCTCCCTGGTGAAGAACTATGAACTCTGTGACGAGAGGTTTTCTTTCCACTCCCTGTAACGTGTAGGAAGCCATGGGGCCGGGCCGGTGGCATGTTTCATGTCAAATCCAAAAGTAAATGCGGCCATGTAGTTTCCTTGCCTCCCAGCAGGTCGGGAGCACGGCCGTGGGTCGGGAGGCCGTCCCTAGGGCTGCCCTGCAGGGCAGGGAATGACCCGGGGCAGCTGCGAACCTCACCTGCCCTGGGCCCTGCCCGCAGGGCCGCAGCTCCGGGTGCACCTGAGCTCCAGCGGCAGCTGCGGTAGCACAGCAGCCATGGATTCAGTAAATCCCCGCTCCTGGCTTTCTTCCTAGGCTGCACGTGCCCCTGCCCCGTGCCCCCGTGCGGAGCGGGGGACAGGACTCGGCTGAGGGGTGCGCGGCCTCGGCGCGGCGGTGGCGGCCGGGCGGGCGCAGGAGCGCTCGCAGAGCAGCTGAAGTGCTGTAATTTCACACTCCAGCTGACGGTGCAGCAACTCGTTTGTCTGCCTGTCCCCTGGCCTCGGAGTGGCCCCGGCTGCCACAGGCACTCCCGGCGCTGTCGGTGGAGATGTATTAGTGTTTGCAGTGTTTGGGAAACGCTCCTGCTGCAGACGGGGTAGTTAGTGTGTGTGTAACCACCTAAGTCAAGCGCAGTTGGCCATTTCATACTTCTGACTCTTGGATGGAGAAGACTTTTGGACTCCTACAGCCTTCTAAGTAAGGCAGCTTCACCTCCACTCTGCTGCTCAGCTTTCCAGAGGGAAGGAGGAACAGAGATAACAATATTGACCTTCTCCGCAGAGCACTTTCCCATTTTTTTATGAGCTATGCTACATAAAAACTGATTGTCAGGTTTTGTTCAGCTATAAAAAGTCCTTAACAGTGGGGCATGGTATGTTATCAGCCATAAAAAAGCCCTCATGTTGATCTTTAGCATTTAGGGATGGAGCTTTGTTCTGCTAAGTTACTTATAATCTTTGGAGTGGTTTGGCCTGGGTTTGGTTGTGGGGGTTTTTTTGCTGCTTTCTGTGTGCATATATATTGTGTACATATGGTTGACTTTTGCCTCTGCTAGGGCCAAAGATCGCTCGGTTTGGTTTAATGTACAGATGTCAGCTGGCATCAGTTGAGTGACTAGCCTGTGATCCACCATTTACCACATTTCCTATGAATTATAAGGGAAGTTAGTTTGCTAACAGACAAGAGGCTGGGTAAAAACCCTACTGAATAAAGGACTATGATCTCCTAGAAAAAACCTGCCTTGGCTTCAGCATCCACTCTATGAATGTTTTATGCTGACAGATGGAGATTGTTCATTCATTGCAAATAGCCTTTTCCTTTACCATAATAACACGTGTTTACCTCTGTAGCCTCTGAAGAAGAAAAGGAATTCCTTTCTTTGTCTATAGGGCAGTTGAAAGCTTTGTCCCCAGCCTGGACAGTGGACAGTGGCAGTGTGGAGGAGTGCTGGAGTTCACGGAGGATGGCTTCTAGGCACTATGGCACCCAGGACCCTTAGGTAGGTTCCTATTAAACTGCATTTCTAGTGAAATACCTAGCTGAGAATATCAAGAAGTTGCAGACAGACAAAAAGCTATCACAAATAACATAAGTTCCAAGTCATAATCATTGAAAGAGCAGCAAAGCCAAGCCCTAAACAGTTCCCATGGCCCAACACTTCTCATTTTGAGAAGCTGTGTCTGAAAATGCCAAAGGGGTGTATAAAATGCGGAGAAACCCTGGTGCTGGGCTGGGTGTTGGATACTGGATACTGGAGCTCTCTGGCTACGGTCCTGGGAAGTGGCAATAGCGGTGGGACAGCGTTGACAACATCGATGATTTGAGTTTAGGGTGTTAACTGTTCTTTGTCTTAAGAGATCACTGAAACAATTGGAGCTGGGCAGGCTCCCTGTCAGGCTCTTCAGGAATGTGAACCCAGCAGCAGGGTGGTTTTGTTAGGGGACTAATCTACCCATTCAGGCAGAGATCAGCTTAAAGGCAGCAATATCCTTGGAGGGTAGAAGAGAGGCAGAAACAGAAGAGAGCCAAACAGGCTCAGGTGTAGCTGGAGGAGGCCTCAGCAGTGTGACCCCAAACAAAATCTGAGGGAGGGATTTTGGGCACAGTACTTTCAAGAAAGACACATAGATTTGCAAACAAAACCCATTCTTTCTGGTTTGGCCTTGGTTTTAAAAGTTCAAGGACAAAGAACTTTGTGCCTTCGGTGTTAATCAAGAGCAGTGGTATAAGGAATTACCAACTCCATCAGCATTCTCATCCCAATGGAAGCAACCTAAAATAACTCTCACCCCAAAATGATTGGGGCTGCATAAGTGATATGGGCTGAAAATAATAATGGCTTATATATTTCTTAAGAAAAAGTTCTTATTTTAAAGAGAGTTGAAGGCAGCAAAGAGTTGGCTAGGCTATTATTCTCCAATCAATTCAATTTTTAAGTCTTACTTAAAGAATGCTAATTTTAAATGAGATATTCTCTTGATCATTTCTACAACTGAAGGGATGTAAATTCACATTCATAATGAATGCTTTTTAAAAAAAAAATTTGATTGCAGTAATCCAAATGATCCTATTTAATATCAAGGGCAGAGCTGGTATCTATTTTTTGATAACTGCTTTGCATACCATACTCCATACAGTTAAAATTTTTTGAGAATGGTTTTAGAAGACACAACTCTTTGGTAGAACAGTCCTGGCTGTTGGCATGAACAGGCTCCTCCTGCAGAGCACCAGCTATGGTGCTAAAAGTCTCAAATTCCAGGTTCTTTGTCCTAATAAACTTTTACTGCCTTGTTCTAATCTCCACCATTAGCTGCTTGGACTTCTAAGAAGAAGATGTGATCATTAACAACTCTCTTCTCTTTTTAGCTTTCATTTTATCCTGTTGTCAAGTCTAAGTTTGGTTGCCAAACCTCCTACCCAGTTGTACCCTCTTAAATCTGAAAAAAACTTTCTTCAGCCTTGCAAGGTTCATTTGATTGGATTCCCATCCTCAAGGTGATGAATTTAAAACATCACAATCTTTGGAAATGAACTGAAATCTTCAGTTCCCAGGACTGTACTTAGAAAATCATGGGAAAACAGTTTTGGAGAGATTTTGACCAATGCAAGTCAGTCAGATAAAATTCCTTAGAACAATGTAGGTTTTATATGGTAATTACATGCACTTAGAGTCAATGAGAAAGCGTAAGAAATGCTATTTGTTTCTGTGTCTAATATAAATAATCATCACTATTAACAGAACAGGGAAAAAGACAAAAAGCAGATGTCATAGATACGTTGGTGATAATGGGCTGTTCATAACAGGAATATTTTTTCTGTTCATAAGGAATATTTTTGTGTGTTCTGTGAGGTAATATATAAATACTTTAGTTCAGCAGAGTTTTAGGTCATATATAGATTTCTTAGGCTTTATAAAAGATCAAGAATCAGATTTTCAAAAAAGCAGCAGTTGAATATAGAAATTAATGAGAAGCAACACCATCCCCATGACACCTTCAGGTATCCTGAGCTGAAAGTTACAGCTAGCCAAGGTCACATGGAGTTACAGGGCTGTGGTGTACCTGCTAGCCACTACAGTGCTTTATCATGAATTATTACTATGTCGCCTGCACTTTGTAGATACTGAAAGAATTTTAAGAGGGACATAGTCAGAATTTCTCAGTATAACACCAGAAGCCAAGCATTTCACTTCTAACAGAGATTCATGGCTTCAGAGAAAATACCCACTCTCCCTTCATTCCCTCTTTAAATTAGGGCTAAGATTTGTGCCTCATGGGAATTTTTTCATGTATGATAAACTGTTTTGAAGGTGGAAAGGTTCAATTCTCACTTCACAACAGTATAAATGGAGCAGACCCCGTCTCTCCTCGGAAAGGGACAAGCAGCTTGGAAATCGGCAAGTACTCTATCCAGCTAGAACAAATACAGTTCTGCAGTCCATTGATTTCCATTTGCAATGCCAAGTTTTATTTGATTTTTTTAATATGTATATGCCACACCACCAACTTCCTTTCCCCCCCACACCCTTTTTAAATCAAATGTGACTGGCACGTGGTCCTCATTAGCTGAGAGAGATTTGGAGTAAGTTAAGGATCAGCAGACAGACAAAACAGGGCCATTTTGGGAGAGCCTTGATGATGCAGCCCGAAATTATTTTCTCCTTATGTGAGTGAGTTTAGGATTTCTGAGCATACTGGACTACTATGCAGCTGCATGGACTATGCAGAGGGGCCTCACACATACACAGATAGGGCCAGAGTTACACACCTGCATCCTAGGTGCTGTTTTTATGACTCTTAACAAGTAATGGTAGCGACTGCATGACTGTTACTTGCAGAAAATTCTGTCCTCCTGTGTGACCCTCCCTGCACTCCAACAAGTGCTGCCCAGCACAGTGCTGCAAGGCATCAAGCCAGAATCCTCCTGGTGTTGAAAGGCAGGTGCTGAGAGTGAGTACTGGCTTGGGATCCTCTCCACAGAGCCTGTGTTGGGGCCCTTACAGCAACTGGGCATGCACCCTTGCAGCTTCCCTCCAGCTGCTGTACGGGTTGCTGTCTCTGTGACTGTGACTAAACAGTGCCTGCCACTGCTGAAGGAGCAGAGGAGCCTGAGGCAGGAGGGTACAGGTGGTGGTGTCTTGCCCAGAGAAAGCAGGCCACTGCTGCTGCCACAGGCACTGGGAAAGGTGGGGATGGCTGGGAGGGAGGAGGGAGAAGGGGGAGAGAGGGAGTAGCTACTGTCAAGAGGAACCATGCACTGATACCCTCTAAACTGTAGCAAGAAGGAAAGTTCTGGCTGATAATAGAAAGTATGCACAATACTTGGGGGTTACAAAGAGAATTTGACCTATCAGTGAATTAAATATGGGGAAACTTGCATTGTCACTGCTCGCTCTGACTGGTGTTTATGGGTGAATGCAAGATCAGACTGTCAGGCTGTCAGCTCCTATGAGTCCTAACTTTCCCCTGAAAGGGAGATGGCCATTTTCCCAACAATGGCCCCAGCTCTTTCAGTTACAGCCAGTCAAGTCCCATGACATCAAATATTAATCTGGCACAGAACTTGGGCTGTCCGAGTACATTTTATAACCAACAGCATATCAAATCCTTTGGACCTGATGACATTCGCTCCTTTGTTGTCACATCAGTCAGTCACTTCAACCCAGATTCCCAGTCAATTCAAAGGAAAGAAAATGGCACTTCAGAGAACTGACTACTGCAAAAGTACTTTAAAAAAATGAACAGACAGAAGGCAGGGCTGAACCTCGTCACAAAAGTTCCCACCACAAAACCAGGAGGGCGCACAAGAAGCCTTAGATGACCTCGCAGCAAGAGGCTGTGTTGCTGTTTGCGTACAGTTCCTCTGCAGGGGCAGGCCTTGGATCATCCCAAATCTAGTCTTTGGGCTCCCAGCTACTTAAGAGCCTTGGGCCTGATCTTTTTGCATAACAGCATTTATATTCATTTTATAACAGAATTTTCTGTCTGTGTAACAGGCATTTCCAATACTGTGAAAGCAAACAAAGCTCAGAAATCAGATTTCCCAGGTGGAACATGGGAAGACAGGGCCAAGGCACTGGTCTCTTCCCATTTTCCTTGCCTGACCAGGACACCTCTGATGTGGCAGAGATATGCTACCTCCAGAGGAACTCTGTGTCAGGCAGCTTCTGACTATAATTTCTGTAGCATCCAGAATTGGCATGAAGCTTTGATCCACTCCTAGTTTTGCAAGGAAAAAGCAACTCTTAAGACAGTTAGCAGAGGGCTGAGCATACAAGCATAGCACATTAACAAAACTGTTCCAGTGAGCTGGGGGAGGGGGCAGGAAATTACAAAAATGAAAAGAATTTTGCTCTTCTCTACACAAGCTAGAGAGAGTAAGAGAAAACGATAACTTGACCCTAAATTATTCAAAGGAAGCAAAGAAATATAATTTAGGCTCAAGAAGATTCCTTCATAATAACTTGAACCAAAAGCCAAAGCAGATTAACATACACGTACTGGAGGGTTCAGAGAAACAGCTGGAAATTGCATGCCTATAGTCTTGGAGAAAAATATAGGAACTCCCTTAATTTAGTAATATACCTGGCATATGCCTCAAGAAAGGGAAGGTATTGGTATTGGTTCTATTCCTGACCTTGTCATGTGCAGAATAGATGGCTCAGGGGACAGGTAAGGAATACAAGGCAGCTTTTTAAATGGTCAGAGGGAGTTTTCTTTCAGAAGGTGTTTCTGAGTGAGCTGGAGAGGGAGAAAGGATCAGAAGCCCAACATGATTGTTCTAACTGCAGAATCACCTGTTGATGATGGTTAGAGGCATAAGCTACCCCAGCTATGCACAACAGTGTACTTCAGGGTGTTCTCTGAAAACTGGTAGGAACCTTTGGTATTTCCAAAGCTGGGTACAAGTACCTGAGCCTGAGCTATTTATATTTAAGAACAAAAAGTTAGCAAATGAAGGAGAGCTAAGCATGTTGCTTAAGAATGCCTCAGAGAACTCAAAAGAATCATGTGAAAAGCTACTTCTATGGCAATGGAGCACAAAATCCAAATGAATTGCTAAGGTTTAAAAGTAATTACTGTCCAGAAGGACTGAGAATCTTGTGTCTGTTCTAGCAAGTGTTTGAACATGCATGAGGACACACACACACATCCACAGCCCATCTTAGTTGCTGGTTCCCTTTGGGGCAGCTTCAGCTGCAAGGACAAAGGCAAAATAAGCCCAGGGATGGGAAGACCCTCTCAATGACCCTCTCAGTCCTTGTATTTCCATTACAGGAGTTTGCAGCATAGTAGTCAATGCAGCAGTTATTCTGCAAATGGAGAGCTCTGGTCTAGTGCTGTCAGTCTCACGCCCACTGCTCGTGAACACCTACATTCCATTTAAAAATAGAATCGTAAGACCTGTGAATACAAATGGGCAGAAATTTTACTATTTAAAGGGAACTTCTGGAGAAACTGTGTCACATATGTAGCTCTTTCTAAAATGCCAACAGCACCCAGTACATGAGATGGAACTTGTTCTGCAACCTCTGTTTTCTGTGTCCAGCCAGTAGATGGATGAAACTTGCATCCTGCATGGGACTACCTCTTCTCCCATGCTCCATTTCACTACTGCTTAGGCAAAAGCATTTGCCAAAGTTGGGAAAGGACTGGAAATCACATGGATTTGCAGCTGGCAGCCTTAATGGTTGCCTGAGTGATCAAAGACAGTGGCTGGAGGATGAGCAGCAAGAGGTGCAAGAGGTGGGCTCGCTGCCTCCAAGGGATGCTCCAGCAAGGGGAAGCAGTTGGAGGGAGAACACTGAGGGCCAATGCCACCCAGCCCAGCAGCACAGCTTTCTCAGGCTCTGGTAGCTTCAGACAAGTGAGACGCAGAATGTCACATGCTGTGAGGGGTTGTGGAGGTGCCAAGGGAGCAGAGGGAGGGCAGGATGATGGAGGATGACAGTGGAGGCACTAGGCCGGGTCTGTGGTGTCTCATTCAGAGGTTCAGGTGCTCCCTTGACCAACTCTTTGCTCAGTGTATATTGGCCAGTTCCAGTGGATGTTTGCAGGAGTCTCAGCTTTCTGAAGAAGTGAGGTGACTTCCACTTATGCATTCCTGTTACTTAAGGGGGAAAGCAGGGTGCTTGAACAGGAATAATGGCATCAATACCTGATAGTCCATTTGCCAGGTAAGCCAAGAGCATGAATAGGATATTCTGCAGTCTCAAGGCATTAAATGTTTCTGCTTTGACTTACATCAGCTCCAAGCTGTTGTCAGAAAAACTATTAGCTGCTTACATCCAGACACTAAGCCAAATCCTGCAGTGAGGCCAGTCATAAAACTCAAATTGATTTCAGCAGCAACAGAAATTAGTCTCCTAGGCAGCGGTCAAGAGGGAGGAGTTGGATGGTAGTTTGCTATCACCTAACAGTGCAAGTTTATGTTAAATTCACCCAGGGATGTGACATATTGAACACTGGTGTATGAGTGTGCATACAGCACCAGGACATGGCATTACAGCACAAGGAGACCTAGTGTTGCTAGCTACTAAAAGTGGTTTCCAAACTTTCCTGCAAGTATCGATGACTATTTTAGGAATTGAGAGACATGGACATCCTGGCTCCCAGCTGTGCATGACTGACAGTATCTTGTCTATCTCATATCGCTTAGTGCTGAAAATTTGTTCATTTAATTACTTAGCCAGACAGAAATATTAAATGGTGTTTCAAAATTCTTTATTATGGTATATGCTTTCCAGTAACTGCCTCACTTGTTCTCTGATAGCAGTGGGAGACAAACCCTCCCCCTGGATTTTTACTGCCCATAAGAGTAAACACCTCTTAGAAACAATTTTTTTTCTTTAGCCATTTTCTGTTTCTGGCTGCATTTACATTCTGGTCTCAAGAAAATGCAAATCACTGTGGATGCTCTTCAATGTCCATTTGGATTTCCCCCTTTGTTTTAAGAAAATGCTCATGGACCATATTTTTTTTTATTTCCTCTTTGCTTTTCATTTCTACATAACTTCCCATTGTGACTTTTTAAATGCACTATGTTCAGATTCCATTCCACACACATATGAAATAAGTTACATTTTGTTCTATTCCAGACCTAAACTTTATATTCACTATTAATCCTGTTTCCTCTTAGACTGCATAAAAAAATCTGCAATTCAGAGTCCTGTTTGCTGTCTTAGATTTATTATATTTGCCAACAGTAAATACTGTACCCATTTTTAGAGAATGATCCAATCTCCTTGTATTTCCTGATCTTTCTTCTCATTCCTTTGTTATGATATGCTTTTTGCCTCTTAATTGCTTCCATATGAAATGGCCTCAGTCAGTGCCTACGATGAATAACGTCCATTTCCAACTCTCAGGGTCTTGATCACAGCAGATAACCATGAGCTTGTTACTCCCTGCCTTCAGTAGCACTTCTTAAGGACAAGTAATAAGTTCTGCAGCATTGGTAAATGAAAAACACCAAAGACCAAACATTGTGGGCAAAGGGCAGCTCTGCTAATGTGATTTCTTCCCTTTTGGGCCAATAGTCTTGATCCCATTTTTAAGTTCTGAACAGACAAGAAATTTTATTTTTGGTATGGCTGAATAGCATATGAACCAACTTAGGTTCTCTCCCATGAACTGTGATTAAAACGTCATTTTTCTAATAACTTGGGGGGGTCCCTTTTATGTTTTATGTACTGAGGCTGCTTTATTGAAGTATAAATCTGAGCCCCTTCAATGAGGCAGAAAGCCCTGCTGGTTCTTCAGCATTTCATGGCTCAGTAACAGGGCTGGATGCACTTAACTGGGAGGTGTGAAGGAGCATCCTGGAAGAGATGGAAGCTAAATATATTCTGCTACAAGATTTCTTCCATTCCACTCTCCACCCCCAGATCCCAGAGACTACAATGGCTTATGCAGGGTTTTACATATGCAGCTAATGGTGGAGGGAGGAGTATTCCCACAGATAAAGAGCTTTAGCCCAGCACAGCACACAGCCTGAAGTGGTGCTGGGGTGGATTCTGAGGAAAAACCTCCCATCATTGCTTCCAAAGAGAGGTCCTACACAATTATTTTAGGAAAGGATTCCTGGCTAGAAGGACATCCTTTCCTACAGCTTTGATATAGGCCCCTGAACACCGTGGAGAGGGGATGGTATTTCATCTAGACCCTCTGCACTTAGTGTTTCCTCTTAGCCCCCAGGGGCTACCTGGTCTGGGGAGTGAATTTTGTTTCAAGCAACCCTCTGACAGCCAGCTGTGTGTGTGCCTCACACGGCTTGCAGGGCTGAAGTGCTGTGGTCCTCCCGAGGCCAGGTGCCTGTCAACACACTTTCCAATGCTCTCTTCCAAGAGCATTGCCTTGTGTGTAAGGAGCCCAACTCCATAAAAATACAAAAGAGCAAACAAGAGTATCCTCTCATTTGTCCCTGATTTTTTTGCTTATATTATTCCTCTAATTTCATTTGCATGAGAACAAAACCAGACCTCTAGTGTCTTGGTAGAAATGATTTTACAGGGCTGTTTTCCAAACCAGAAGGCCAAGCTGGAGTCTACTTCTCATGCACAAACCACAAAAGAAGTGACATGCAAAGCGGTTATTTTATTCTCACTCTATGTTTTTATGCACATTTATGTATGTTGAGTGTAGTGGGATGAGGGCAGAGAACAACAGTCAAGCAGCTTTCCCTCTTCCACACATGATTGTCTAGCTCACTGGTTTTATCTCCAGGTATGCAAAAGGAAATGAAACCATTAAAAAAGATACCTGCAAGCTGGAAACTCTGAGGGGAAGAAATTACTGTCGGTTTGTCAGGTTCATAGGTGAATTACTTATTTATGTAGTTCAATAGATTTAATATTAATCACAGATGAAAGACAGAAGTTAAACATGCTTTGCAAACACACACAGTGCCCTCTCATTTACTTGAGAATGGGTCAACTTAAAATTGCTCCTGGACAGGCACAGATAATCGAGTGGGAGTGCAGAAATGAGGATCAAATGAAAGCAACCCAAATTGCTTTTAAAAGTTTCAAATGAGCACGCTGCTGGAAGTGCTATAAAAGATAACACAAAAGAGCCAGCTAAAAATCGTGGCTCAAGCTCTTTTTTTTTTTTTT